>CM053594.1:135991057-136029509 GCA_028646575.1 Pseudocheirus occidentalis | reverse complement strand
GTGAATCCCACATACACTCTGTTTCTGTTTCTCCATCTCTACCTCTCTCTGTCTGGTTATATCTGCATCTGTCTCTCTCGTCTCTGTCTTTCTCCCTCTCTGTCTCTCTCTGAATCTGTCTCTCTGTTTTTGTCTCTGTCTATTTCTCTGTCTCTGTCTCTGTCTCCCTCCATCCTTTCTCCCTACCTCTCTCTCCCCCCCCCTCTTTCTCCCACACACCAATGACCTGGTTTCTTTATCAGGTGGTTGAAGCACATTTGACCAGAAGTCATTAGGGTGCAGGTCTATTTGCACACATAATTGTTGAGTCACTATCATGAACTTCTGTGACTATATGCTTTATTTAACTCACCTTTCTCCTGCCTTATTTGTAAAGTGTTGTATAATAGCAGAATAAGTGAATTCTATTGAGGGAATGATTTTCATCAAAAAGTTTCCTAGTGCATTAAACTATTCAGCAATAGACCTTCAAAATGTTAAAGCCAATGGACTTTGAACTCTTGAAGAGTGTTTTTGTCTTTGCATCCTCAAATGCCTCCAAAATACTTGATGCTTACTTAATAAATGTTTTTTGGATCCAATTTCAGGCTATGCTTTTTTATCCTAGATTACCTTCCAAAGTCAGTCAATCAAGTAGCATATATAGGTACAAAAATGATTGATCTTTACTCCTTATATATTAAATTTTTTTCAGAGACCAATCTTTTTTTTTCGTTTGTTTTCTTTTGCTTTATGGAGGGGGAAAATTGCGGTTAAGTGACTTGCACAAGATCACATGGTTAGTGTTAAGTCATATTCTTATGATGTCATAAGAATAACATCTTTCACAAACAGGAAATTCTATACTACCTTGCCTTCTGTAGGAATTCTTTTTTTTTCAATTTGGACTCTGAGATACCCATTATACCTAACAATAGCAGATGCTTTTGTCAAGCTTACATCCCTCAATTAAAATCAGACAAGTTACAAAATAGAGTATTGACAAAGATTTTTTTCTGTTGTCATATTTTTATAGGCATAATGTAAAATATTAGTATATTAGAAGAGACCTTGCTGAAAAAGCCCTTAAGGTAGAATTTTATCTACCCAATCAAATTATTTTTATAGTTAACAAATAAACACGGAAGGATCTTATATGCTGTTATCTTAAGTGTTCGACTATAAAGATGAGTTCTGATATAGATTATAAATTCAAGAAGCCTACCTATTTTCTTCTCATGGCTTCTTCCTGAATAGCCTTGTTGCATATTTAATTTGGGATGGAAACTGAGGGTAAAATGGGAATTCTAATCCTATGATTTCATCAGTGGGAGAAGAAATTTCCACTATGGAAATTCCCTTGCCTGATGAAAATGAGCAATTTACTTATCTTACACTCTTAGAGAAGTGTTTGCAGTTCTGAGAAATTAAATTTTCTTTGTTTGCCTGTGTAACACAGATAATATTTGTTAGATCTGGAACTTAGGGGCAGCTAGGTGGCACAGTGAATAGAGCATAGACCCTGCAGTCAGGAGGACTTGAGTTGAAATCCAGCCTCAGACACTTGACATACTAGCTACGTCATTTAAACCCAAATGCCTTGTCTTCCCCCTCCAAAAGAATAAAAAGAACAGGAAATTGAATCTAGATTTTCCCAACTAGAGATATAGCACTTGTTCAATGTAGTATTTTTCCCTTTGTGTGTAGAACACTTTCATTAAACATTTATAAATATGGGAAATTAGACTTTACTTTTATTATTACAGTATTTTGGAGGGGAGTAACTAATTTGTTTTGAAAGTTTCTTATTCATTTTGTTTTTCTTTCAAATACCTTTAGAGCCAATTCCTCAAAATCCTCACAATTGTCATACTCCCACCATAGTCCAATGTCTTCTCTTTAAAACTGGCCCTGCTAGTTGCTTTTCTCATCTGGGTTTTATTCAGGACCATTGATGCTTCCTCAAATAGACCACCGAGGACACTGATGCTAGCCCTTAAATATAGCAGATCCATTACAATTGTTGTAAAAGTATTATATGAAATATTTATATCTTTTTTTCATTTCTCATTTATTTACCTTTCTGTGTCATTTCCATTTTTAGTGCACTAAGTATGATTTTACCTTGTTGGATCTACCACCAAGTTTTCTTTATAACTCTTCTCACTGTCAACTACTTTCTTTTATTTTATACTACTAATATTCCACAATCTTCTTCTGTAAGTTTTTATTAACAAACATATTTGAAATTAAGACCTACCTTGGCAGTGATATCTCTCCATTTGTCAAGGAAGTAGAGCAGAGGTAGGAAATTTGCAATTGTTCTGTGAAGTTTTGATTCAGTCAAAGGGCCTCACTTGAGGATCTAGAGGGCCACATGTGGCCTTGAGGGTATAAGTTCTTCAACCCTGCAATAGAGTGTTTGCTGATTGAGATCAGTATCTATGCTATTTTGGCCTCCTTGCCATGAGGTTTAAATTACACAGGTTAAAATTCCTTCAGTATTGATGATTATAACATTTTTTTCTCTTTTAAATTCTCATATTTGTTTTCATAAATTACTTGTTGCAATAAGCAAGGTTGAAATAGCCTCAACTGTACTTCATATCTTCTCAAGGAATAGATGCTTTCTTTAATAATTTAATTCTTTGATCTGACTGCACACAGACAATTGATTTGGAAATCATTCCTACCTCAATGTTTCACACATGAAATATCTCAGCATACGATTTTACATAACGACCAGATTTTTTTTTGCATTTACTACTCTTGGATTTGTTGTTTTCTGTCATTCAGTTCTTTCTGATTATTTGTGATGACATGCGCCACAGCATACCTATCTCTCAAAGTATATCCAAGTTCATGTTCATTGTTTCCATGATACCATCCATCTTTCTTATCCTTGCTGTACCTTTTTCCTTCAACCTTCCCAACATTGGCATCTTTTCCAATGAGTCCTTTCTTCTCATTATGTGGTCAAAGTATTTAAGTTTCAGATTCAGCATTTGACCTTCTGGTGAATAATCTGAATTAATTTCTTTAAGTATTGACTAATATGACCTCCCTGGTGTCCAAGGGATTCTCAAAAGTCTTCTCTAGAACCCCAATTCATAAGCGTCAATTCTGTGGTGCTCAGCTTTCCTTATAGTCCAACTCTCACAGCTGTGCATTTCTACTGGGAAAAACATCACTTTGACTATATGAACCTTAGTTAGGAAGGTGATACCTTTGATTTTAGTATGATGTCCATATTTGCCATAACTTTCCTTCTAAGGAGCAAGCATCTTTTAATTTCATGGCCGTAGTCACTGTCTACAAGGATCTTTAAACTTAAGAATATCAAATCTGGCACTGTTTCCATATCATTTTCCTCTATTTGCCATGAAGCGATAGAACCAGTTGCTAAGATCTTAGTTGTTTTTTTTAATGTTAAACTTTAATCCAGCTGTTACACTCTTCCCTTTATCTTCACCAAGAAGCTTAATTCCTCTTTACTTTCAGCCACCAAAGTGTATCATTTGTAATATCACTCAGTTGTGTATGAGATTGTTGGTATTTCTCCTGGAAACCTTAATTCTTGGTTTTTATTCATCTAGCTTGACATTTTTCATGATGTACTTTGCATATAAATTAAATAACTATTGTGATATTATATAGCTTTGTTGTATTGTTTTTCCCATCTTAAACCAAACAATTATTTCATGTTGGGTTCTAATTGTTGTTTATTGACTTGCATACAGGTCCCTCAGGAAACAAGAAGATCAGTTACTCCCATCTCTTTGAGGACTTATCACATTTTTTTGTCATTCACACAGTCAAGGGCTTTAGTGTAGTCAATGAAGAAAAAGAAGCAGGTGTTTTTTTTTTCTTTTCTGGAATTCCCTTACTTTCTCTATAATCCAACAAATGCTGGCTATTTGGCCTCTAGTTCCTTTGTCTCTTCAAAAATCAGATTGCTCTTCTGGTAATTTTAAGATCTTTCTTTTATAATTCTTTTCTGTATTCTTGCCAACATGTTCTTAATATGTTCTGCTTCTGTTAAGTCCCTTCTATTTTTTTCTGCATGTAATGTTCCATTGATATCTCCATTTTTCTTGAAGAGATAACTTTCTCATTCTGTTGCATTTTTTTCTATTTCATAGTATCAGTCATTTAAGGAAATATTCTTATCTCTCCTTGCTAGTCTTCATAATTCTCCATTCAATTGGGTATATCTTTTCCTTTCTCCTTTATATTTTGCTTTCCCTCTTTCTTCAGCTATTAGTAAAACTTCATCAGCCAGTCATTCTGTTTTGTCACTCTTTTTTTTTCTTTGGAATATTTGAAATTTCTTCCCTTTATAATATCGTGAACCTCTGCCCATAATTCATCAGGCATTCTATGTACCAAAGCTAATCCCTTAAATCTATGCATCATCTCCACTTCATATTTACAGGGGCTATTGTATCAGTCATACTAATAAGTTTTGATGGTTTCCTTTACTTTCCTCAATTTAAGTCTGAATTTTGCAATAAGAAGTTCATGATGTGAACCGCTGTGAGCTCCAGTTCTTATTCTGACTTTTATAGTTTCTACAAATGTGACTGCAAAGTATGCGATTAATCTGATTTTTATAGTGATCATATGATGGTATCTATGTGTAGAGTCACATTTGGGTTTTTGAAAGACAATTTACTATGACTGGTGAGGTATCTTGACAAAACACTACTAGTCTCTGCCCTGATTCTCTCATTACTCTTTGATATCTAGCATATTTTCCAACACTTCCCCCCCCCCTTATATCTTTCCCTAGGAATTTTTGCATTGAGGTCAACACGTATGGATTGATTGAATTTGGAAGATCTTATAAAGTTTGTAGTATGGTTTTTGTCATCTTATATTTTGAAACTCATTTGATTGCATAAACCCTAATACTTTTCATGTTTTAGTGCTTATTATGATCATCATGATGAATGAGTCTTGTTGTCTCAGAAAGAATAAAATCATTTCTTTTCATTGCCTCTCCAAAGATAACCTGTAAGCCATTCTTTTATTTAGCTGCAACTTCCTATTGTTTAGTTTTATGTGTAGTGATAATGTCCAAACCTGACATAATTATCTTACTTCAGATTAAAGTCTACTTTGTCACTTGACAAGATTTTCACATGTACAATATAAATGGATAAATAAATATTCATAGATTATCTAAAAAGTGAATCATTTACATTCATATCTACCATGCTTCTTATGTTTTGCCCATAATCACTGCAGAAGCATATATAGAACTGGGAAACATTTAAAATTTTTCTTTATTTTTCACATTGTCCTAGCTAAAGACTTTTTAACCATGGGGCTAGTCTATGGATGATGAGCTTCTTAATACTTAGATAAAGCAGTTTTCAGGAAGCAGTCATAGAGACATATTACCAATACCATACTGGAAGACTTTCAATATGCTAGAAATTGTCTGAGTGTGCACCAGGAATTTATGAACCCAGGATTACCTCCAAGCCACGATTAGATATAAGAATAGGAATTTGTAAAATTAGAATTTAGGATGAAAAAAAGTTATTCCCTGTGTTATGGAACCTATGGATTGGTGAGGATGATGATAGGGACTAAATAAACATCCAGAGAAAGTTCATTAAGAAAAAAATAAGAGGGAGAAAACACATTCAGGATTTTTTTGGGGGGTGTAGATGATACAAAAAATACTTCATAAAGAAGGTAATGCCAGAATTTGGTAATTTCTGCTTAAAAAACTATACAGACCTTTCCACATCATCTATTATGAGCTGGGATGCATCCCAGTGGACAACTTGTCCCACCATATCAAGGGATAAATACTACTTGGTCTTAGATTGTAGGGAATAATGGTAGATGCTACTTTGTCTCAGACCTGATGGTGAAGGAATACAAAATTCTACATTATGATGAGAACTCTGGGAAGTCCCCTATGCCCTTCTCCTCTGCTCTCTTGGTAAAATCTGCACTCTCAGTATTTGGCAGGACAATGATTCCTCCTAAATCTTGAGTCACTTGTTTGCTTCTTATACTGTTTCACAAAATTCTTTGCAGCATAGTCGGTTTTGTGGAACTCTGGTCCAACTATTTCTATGAAGACCATGGTCTTTGGACATTTAGATAAGAGGGCTTGATGTGATAAGTAACTATGACATGGTTGGGGAACATGAATTTGTTTCCATCTCTTGTGAGAGGCAAAACTGTCAAATCCCAATCCTTGTTTGGAATGAAGACAGATGACCTGTGTTGGTGATTAGACTCTGAAAGAAAGAATTCTCCTAGGAAAGAAGGGGAAGATAAAGGAGCTGGCGATAGAAACTGGGTGATCAAATCTAAGTGGCTCAGTGAAGAAAACTAAAGAAGAATTAATAGAAAACCTATAGGTTGCAAAGAAAATCAGGGAAAACTCTCCAGGAGGTTGAGCAGTATGTGTTAGGGAGAAGCAACCCCACAGTTTCTTTCCTGAGGCAGCAGGAGTGCAGTTGGCATACTTATTACTCTCCTTGTTCCACTATACTTATGGATGATAATTGGTAAAGGGAAAACTGGTCCCCTTCCCAGTCTATCCTTTCTATGGAGAAGTATAACTACAGGATGCTGAGATTATTTTGACTATGCAACAAAAAGGTTTATTCTTGGCTGTGTTTTGTCATGTCTTTGACATTTTTTCCCCTTCTAGACCATATTTTTAGACAACTATATGGACCACTGCTTCAGAGAGTGAAATGATATGATAATTCTTCACACTTAACATTACTCCTCCCTAATCTTTTCTTATCTACATAAGAAAATTCAAGGTCGCTCAGGATATGGTCACAATGCACTGTGCTATATAGTCCATTTGACTTGCATATAGACATTTGGAGGCATGTTGGTTTTAGTGATGAGTGAAAGACATTTCCATGGTGTCCAAATTGAGTGACACTCATTCTTTGAATGATCTAGTACAATTTGTCCTTCACTAAAGAATTTAATTACTACAAAAATCATAATATGTCCCAGGAAATCGTGTAAGCTTTCCTGGCAGGTGTGAAACCATTATGTGTCATTATTATGCAGGCTATTATTAACCTGGTGAATGGTTCTTACTATTTCAAAGTTCTTCTGGACTTTCTTATTCTTTTTTTTTTCTGAAAGCTGGTTGTCTTCCCCCTTCCACAGATAGATTTTCTCTTCAAATTGCTGAATTATTCATGACTTTCAAAGAAAAACCAAGTGCCAGAGCTGTGGTTGCTTATCTATAGCTCTTTCTGTTTAGTATTATGTGTTTTTAAGAAAATATATTGTACTTTCTGTTGCTATTTAATTTCACTTCCAGTAAAAACATTCCCTATATCTGGCTTTATTGTATTTGCCGCTTAAGAGTGTAGAATTTATTATTATGTCTTTAAAGCAATCATTGAACACTGACATTTTAAGTATGACAATAATCCAAGTAATTGTCATCCATTCAGTTAACTGAAACTCTCTTTACTTCCTGAGACAATTAATTATAATGCAGTGTTACTATCTTCTAATTGTAGGCATGTTTGTTTTGTATTTATTTTGGTTCTGTAGACTGACTTCAAGGACTTGCCTGGAATCAGACTTTGGCAACTTGCCCTCATTTTCTGTTTCCTTCTGTGCCTAAATGAAAATATTACTGAAGCATTGTTGGAAAGGAAACAAGGGCAGCTTTCTTTTTCCAACAGCCCTTCAGCCAATGAATCCAAAGGGTTAGGGATCAGGCCCCAATAATAACAACAATAAGAATTCATACTTCCATAATACTTTATTGTTTACAGAATAGTTTCATCAAAATGACCCTTAGAGACAGGTTGAAAAAGCATCATCCCAATTTTATAGATGAAGAAATTGAATTTCAGGAAAGTTAAGAAATTTGCCTAAGCTTAGAAAGCTAGTGCCAGAACAGGCATTAAAACACAGTTCTTCCATGATCATATCTCTACTCTCCAATCAAAATGCCATCATTTGATCAGATATTTTATGATCGGGAAGACTTTCCAGCTCTACCTCAAATATACCAATTGGTGGTTTTTAATGTACTACATATGACTTATTCTTGCTGCTCCCTTAAAACGTTGTTTTACAAAGGGTTCTTCCCTATCCTTTGCTAGTCTCTTTTCTGTCATCTTTTTCACTTGTGTACCTTGTTTTTAAGAATAGTCATCCCCACCTCACAGGTTTCCTGAGCGTGGAAAGAGAGGGAAGATTCCTGAAGTTGTGGAAGAATTGTAAGTTTCAGTCACCTACATACATAGACACCATTCAGTTGCCATGAAGAGATTGTGTCTAGCATTTTCACAAAGGTACTGACTAGAGGCAAGGATCCTTTTTTTTTTCACATGCAGGCCCCAAAGCCTTCTTAGTCCCCATTGGGTGACAATGATCTTGTATCCACAGAATTACTACCATTGCAACTTAGGTAGCATTTGTTTTTCAAGATTGCTAAAAGATTACTTTTTTGGTGACAAAAACATTCAGACAGTATATTTCACCTCTCTACTATAGCAAAAGAAAACTAGTATTTAGATATTCCTCCTACTTAGGAGCCTTGTCTGTAAACACATGATCTTGGTGGAGGGCATAATACCAGAGGTAAATGGGCATGACAATGGGGGAATAATATATAACAACTCTGACCAATGTGACATGAATTCTGGGTATGGACCAGAGCATGAAACCAATTTATTTATAAATCCCAATCTAAAAGTCCTATCTCATCCCATACCATTCTCTTAAGTACCCACAAGAGAAATGAACTTTCTAAAAGCACTATGGACTTAAGGACAGAATAATAAATGAAATGGTCACTGTCTTCTTGGACCTTTTGTTCAGACTCAGAAGTTAATTACATATAATAGAGTTCTTAGAAAATTAAAACTTAAAAACTGTCCCCATATGCTTAAAAAAGCTATCCAAGTGCAGATAAGCATGGAAATTTAAAACAGAATCACTGACACTCTCATTTATAAACTTCTAGTGTTTGGAGTTACTCATCTCCTTCTCTCCATCCTTAATTAATTTTAATCTTTTGTTCTCTTATAATCTCTTCTTGTTTATTATATTTGAAGGTAAAATCATAGTTCCTTCCTTATTATTCATCTTCCTTCATTAGGATCTTCTTTCTGCTCTGAATTTTTGACCAGTTATGAATTTAACCCACCTGGTATGTATCTATCAAATTGAAATTTTTATATAATAATCACTAACAATCCCTGAACACTACTTCATCCTTTTGAAACTGTAGTCAGCCTTCTGGACAATGAAGTTATTTCTAATCCAGGCCATCTGGAGTACAACTTTTTAGATAAAGTTCAATAAAACAAAATGGCTTAATTTAATTAACAATATGAAAAAATCTAATCTTTCATCCCTTGCCTCTTGCAGAACAGATCATAGTCTAAACAATATGAAGCAAGAAATAAAGAAGACATCATCCAAAATCCTGTCACTGTATCTTTCTGTCCAAGGATAGCTACTAATTTTTGTATAAGATACTTCCAAAATTATGGTGTAGGAAGTTTCACCGTGATCTGTCATTGTATCAAAGGAGTTGGTAGAACAGTAATGACATGACTCCAAAATCAGCAGAACTGGGTTCAAATCATACATCTGACATGAGCCATAGCACCCTGGACAAATCACTTAGCTTTTTTGAGCCTCAGTTTTCCCAGGACTGAACTAGATGGTTTCTTGTATTCTCTGTATTCCATAATTTCAAGGTCCTATGCACCCTCTTTAAGCTGCAAATTATCTAAGTCCAGTTGCTTGAATCACTTTGGGATGAAATGTCTTCTTCAACCTCATTTGTTGATTTGTCATTCTTATTTTTTTTTGTTGGTTCCATCCATTTTTTTCTTCTACTCAGGAAAAATGCATTTCTTAGGAGTTTATTACATGGTAGCTACTGTCCTCAGTGCTAGAATTAGAAAGAAAGGGGAAAAAAAAACCCGTAGTCCTTGCCAAGAGGATGGAGTGCTGGGCCATGAGTCAGGAAGACCTGAGTTTCAATCCTATCTCAGACACTTACTAGCTATGTGATCCTGGGCAAATCACTTAAGCCTATATGCCTCAGTTTCCTCATTTATAAAACAAATTAAAGAAGAAAATGGCAAACCACTCCAATATCCATGAAGAAAACTCCAGATGGAGTCAAGAAGAGTCAGGCACAACTGAATTGATGAAATAGCAACAACGATGGCCTCAAGGAACTCCCATTCTAAGAAAAAGATATGCAAATGACCACGTACATACAAAATATATGTCACTAGCAGTGTGTGTGGGGAGTGAAGTGAGGGTAGGAAAGAAAGTGGCATTTAATCTGAGTTGTAAAGGAAGCCAGGAAAGCCAGGAGGCTGAGTTGAGAGGGAAGAACATTCCAGGCAAAGGGACAGCCAGTGAGAGGACCCAAAGTTAGAGACAAAGTCATGCTTGAGGAGTAGCAAATAGGTCAGTGTAATTAGATCACAGATTGTGTGAAAGAGCCTAGAGTATAAGAAAACTGAAAAGGTAGAAATCTGTAGGTAGTGAAGGAAAGACTTTAAAAATCTGACAGAGAATTCTACTCATATTCATTTTAGAAAGCAACTATTTCACTCATTTTCACTGTCTTATTTCATCTTTCTTTTTATTTAACATTCTCTACTTATCTCAAGTTAATCAACCGGTATGTCTTTTTGCTCCTTTGATATCAAATTATTGCTAGCATAAGTCTGCGAAAACAAAGGAATGCCAAATTTCCGATAATACCTTTGTTCCACCATTCCAAAGTTTATTATTATTGTTATTGTTATTATTATAATTATTATTTTAAATTGGAGCTTGACTCTAGCAAGATGCAATCCCAGTCACAGTGAACTCTTTCTCAAAGAATGCAGATGGGGACTGGCCTATAATTTCATTGGCTTAAAGAACTCACAGGTTAGGAAACTGATGACCTGAAAAACTGAAAATAAAATGTTTATTAGATATTTGTCTAATCTGTTAGGATACCATATGTTTCAGAATTAACCACCATTAAATGTCACTGGCTATTCATGATGTGTGCAGTATGTGGCCAGTTTAAAAAAGGTCTGACAATCAGGGTGGCATTATAGACAGTTGCTCACCATTCACTCGTGTAAAGGATCATATTAAATTTCTTTTAAAATTCCATAGTAGAAACATCACATTCTTCTTTTTGTTATTTGCTTCTCTAGATTTTGGTGAATCAAGTGAAAATTTCAAAGGTCATCTGATGTTCTTTGAGTATATTTAATATAATATAATAAATAAAATACAGTACTATACAATGTAACATAACACAATGTAAAATAACGTAACATAACATAACACAAAAACACATATAATGTATAATAATGAAATGTATAATACAAAATACAAAACCATAATACTAAATAAATAATATAATACAAAATAAAACTTCCACCTGCTTTTTGCTCTTATTTGTCTGTTTCATTCAGTTTAGTTTTCCAAGTATTTATTAAGGGTGGAGGACATGCCAAGCCCTGTGTCTCCACAACTCTGCTACTATCTGAATTTGATATTTGCACCTTTTCCTACTATTGTCTGGACCTGTAATGTCCTCCTACTTTCTACCTCCAAGTATTTTAAAAAATCATCTTTTAAAACTCCATGTGGTTCTTTTTTGACCTCCTCTCTAAAATACATATATAGTACCTTGCTACCTTTTTCCTCATTCAGGATCTTAACTATCATTTCATTTGGAACTTCCCTTATATGTTAATCAAGTACTGTTTTACATAATTTCAATGAAAATTGAGGACATGCCTTCTCTTTCACTAATTTTCCAAACTTACCACAATATTATTTAGATATCAGGAGTATATATGGACTAGCTGGCCTCCAAAGTTCCTTATGGCTTTAGTGTTATGATTCTATAATCCTTATCTTAACAGTAATCCTATTCATTTTAAAATAGTGTGTTCTGCTGGTTTTGCTCACTGCACTTTCCATCAGTTCATGTCTCTCCAGGACTTTTTCCAAAATTATCTTGCTTGTCATTTATTATTATACAATAGTACTCTATTACAATCATATACCACAACTTGTTTAGTCATTCTCCAATTGATGGGCATCCCCCCAGTTTCTAGTTTTTCACCACCACAAAAAGAGCTGCTAGAAATATATGTATATTAAATTTACAAATATGCAATTTTCCCTTTTCTTTTGATCTCTTTGGGATATAGACCTAGTATTGGTATTGCTATGTCAAAGGGTATGCACAATTTTTTTTAACCCTTTGAGCATAGTTCCAAATTGCTCTCCAGAATGGTTGGCTTAGTTCATAACCCAACCAACAGTGCATAAGTATTGTATTTTTGCAACATCCCCTCCAACATTTATCATTTTCCTTCTCTGTTATATTAGCCAATCTGACAGGCACGAAGGTCTCCCAATTGTTTTAATTTGCATTTCTTTAATCAATAGTGATTGAGACTATTTTTTCATGAGTATACATAGCTTTGATTTCTTCAACTTAAAACTGCCTACTTATATCCTTTGATTATATATCAATTCAGAAATTACTTGTCTCGTTTTAAATTTGTCTCAGTTCTCCATATATTGAGAAATGAGACTTTTCTCAGAGGCACTTGCAATAAAAAAATAAACTCTTCCAGGTTTCTGCTTTCCTTCTATTCTTAGTTGCATTGGTTTTGCTTATGCAAACTTTTAAAATTTAACACAATCAAAATTATTCATTTTGTGAATTGTAATTCTCTCTATTTCCTTTTTGTTCCCAAACTCTTTCCTTCTTCATAGATCTGAAAGGTAAACTATTCCCTGCTCTCCTAATTTGTTTATGGTATCAACTTTTGTCTAAGTCATATACCCATTTTGACTTTTTCTTGGTATATAATGTAAAATGTTGGTTTGTACCTATTTTCTACCATGCAATTATCCAGTTTTCACTGCAGTTTTTTTAATCAAATAGTGATTTTTTTTGGTCCCAAAAGCTTTGTTCTTTTCATTTAATAGGGAACACTGAGGTTTACAAAGTAGTAGAATGACCTGAACGGACCTGCATTCAACACATTTCTCCACTTTCATACTGATCACGTGAGATAATGTATATAAAGCACCTTAAAAGGCAAAGGAATTCTTTAAAAGTAATGTCAGACATTCCTATTTTGTTGTTACATTTTTCCTATATTCTTTTTTTTCCTGTATTCTTTTACTTGTTCTATCCAGTCCCACCACTGCAACTGTAAATTGTTTATTCCCTTATGTCCACTCCTTCAACTGGAGTAATGGTAGTATTTGCTTTTTCAGCTTTTTGCATCCTTAAGCCTTCTTCAGGTTGTTACATTTCTGTTTATATCATTGCATATACCTGGAACACACTCCCTCCTTTCCATAGATTGTATCCTTAGAATTCTTTCAAGGTTTAGCTCAGATACCACTTTTAACAAGAGACCTTTCCTAATGTTTTAGTTGTTAGTTTTGTCTCTCTTTGAATTATGTTGTATCTCTCTGTTCTTCCAGTAAAAAAAAAACAAAAAAAGAGGAAAAAAACAAAAAAGCCCCCCTAGCAACTAGGATTACTCATCCTTGTGTTTTTATCTTCAAAGAGTTCAGTAGAATACCTTGAATATGGAAGTATTTAATAAAAACTTGTTGACTTGAATTGAGTTCAATTGATTAAATGTTCATCTAATGATATAAGAACCACACATCTAAAGTAAATTATTCAAAAAAGCAGACTAGAGACCTCAATTTTCAGCTTTTTTCACTAAGTGCATGAATGCTATGTGTAGTCACATTTGTGGTTTTTTTTTTAGTTACATATTAAGTCCTTTTTTTTATCACTTAGAGGGATCATCATCACATGTACCATCTTATACTTTCTATGCTCAGTATTGTATGCTGATACTATTCACCAGATCTCTGGTCAATTGCTCCTATTCTTTTTTTCAGTGGATATAATCTCCTTAAGAGCAAGGGCTTATTTTGGGTTTTTTTTGTTAGTTTATTTTATTTTTTGTATATCCCAAACCTAGCAACAACCCTTGTAAATAGAATGTGTTTAATAAATGTGATTTAGATTGGAAAAATGGATTTCAAAGGATTCCTATGCAATTTCACAAATAAAGGGGAAATGGATCTGCTTAAAAAAAGATGTCTCCCTCTGTCTCTACTTGCCCTTATTTGTTATAGTATATTTAAAATTAGATTTTTTTTGAACATTATTTGAAGTGGCTAGATTTGGCCTGCGTACATCAGAATTTATACAACTTAAGTTTCTTCTTTCTTAGACTAAAGTCTATTCCTAAACATTATATACAGGGTGAGAAAGTGACTATTGTGGACAAATATTTTCAGTAAGTTACATGCCCACTTTGTACATTATCCACTGATATGTTACTGCTATATCTTGAGTTTTGTCAATTTAACTGCCTATAATTTACTGTTATAGTTAGTATTACTAATTTTACTTTTTAAAAAAATATTCAACAATTTTCACCTATAAAGTGTTTTGTAAACATATTAACTGATTAAGCCAGGCAAATCTGTGTAAGTTAAACATTGTTTTCCCCTCTGATAAATTAGCTGGGGGTTAAGTGATTTGCCTAAAGCTACAGAGAAAGTTAGTGTCAAGGCTAGGAGCAGAGTTCAGGAGTTTCTTCTTCCCACCCCAATTCCCTTACTCAGTCAGGGAACAGTGGTTGTCCTCAGCCCTCTTACCATACATTTTTGCTATCATAAATGCTCTCTCCATAACATCTGTTCCTATTCTCTAAGAGAATTTCCCTTGAAAGAATAGATGCATTCTAATACTGTGTCTAGTATTCATTACTGTGAGTGTTCCAATGAAAAATCTTATTCATAAATGGCAAAATGAATGTTCCTAAAACAGAAATGTACATACAAACACTGAATAAAAGATAAGTGCTTTGCAAAGAAGCTTTGGATTTAGGGCTTTAGTCACCTTTTACTCAAGGGATGTCTTTGTTTTGCAAGTTTGTACCCAAAGTTATTTTTCTTCCTAAAGCAAATATACATTTATCCTCAAAAAACCCAGCTTTGCCAAGGCTGATCTTTCATTCACTTAGGAACTCACAGTAGGAACACCCAATGCAACAGCCTGAATATCTGTTTCCTCAGCTTTTACGTACTTAATTTCAAGCTTCCTTTTTGGAACATTCACACATCTGAGCTAGATGCTCAGAATGGGGGATTCTTGCCATGTTACTGGAGGTAATCATATCCCAAGATGTAACAGGAAACATGTGAAAATCCTTCAATTTCATTTGAGTCAGCTAATTTGTAAATTGAATTATTCGATGTTATTATTAAAAATATTCAATTTGAAATGTTATATTAAAGTTGAATACCCCAGTTAGCAAGAGAAGCCCTTATTGGGGTAGAAAGGAGAGGTAGTTATTTGCAAAATATTATTATGAGAGGCCATTTTGAGAAGTGTTGGTTTTCACCAAGTTCCCCAAAAGAAGAAAGAGTGGGCACTATTTTTTCCAAATAAATTTTCCTAGCTATTCATAAATGAAGAAGGGGCTATATTGTTAAAAAAATTTCCCCCATGTAACTAAAATAATAAATAAAAATAAGAGCAAATCAAAAGAACTTTAATAAATCATATATCAAGTTAAATAAGTATGTCAGATGGGCTTCAGCTTATATTAATCAATTGACAGTGAAATCATTTTAAAACTGGAGTCAAAATCTTGTATTTATGAGGTAAATGATTCATAATATAATGATTTTTCTCTTCCACTTAGTGGGGTTTATACTACTTATCAAAAAATGATTTGTATAAATGAATTTATTTCTGTACATTATAATATCCTTAATTATTCACCTGTGAACTTTTTACTACTTCTTCAATTTCTAATTTGAAAAGCTTCATGAGGATTTATAGATCCTCAAACGACACAGGAAAAAGCCATGATAACCTTTGCTCAGTAAAACGATGATCATATCTTTAACACATGAATATGGGTAATAGGTTGACTTAAATGATTCAGAAATAAGCTAAAATTTTCTTTTACTTAAAGCCTCTTTAATTCTTCCAAATATTGAAACAACCAACTGATTAGCAATCACAGATCATTTACTGAAACTCAGCAGTCATATCTATCACTTCTTCCAGCATTCTGGGATGTAATTTTTTTCTGAGGGCATGGTGACTTGAATTCATGAAAGCAGCAAATTGCTTTCTTACTCTCTACTTGTCTCAGGTTACAAATTCCTGCTACCTATTTTTGATTTTTCCTTTTCATCCCAAAATATATTCTTTTTGGCAGAGAAAGCAAAAAATTAAAAAAAATGATAATTGAGTATTTCAGCCTTTTTTCTTGACTTTCAGGATTCCATTAATCCTATATCTTCTTCTTGGTACTTTATTTCCATATATAGCAAAGCAGCAGAAGCAATAGTCATATTAAAACTTTCTGGTTTCAAAATTACTAATGATTCACAGTTACTTAGCCCCTTACAGCTTGGAAAAAGGTACTCCTTCCTTCCTTCCTTCCTTTCTTCCTTCCTTCCTTCCTTCCCTGGGAGGCAAATAATTACAATATTAAGATCTTTGTACAAATGAGAAAATTGAAGCTAGAGTGACTTGTCCAGTATGATGCAATCAGGACAGTACTACAGTTGACTTTAAGTACACAGAGTTTTCCCCCCAGCTCCAAATAGTTTGTCTGGCAGACTTAAGTTATGGTAGGTTACCATAAATCCCAATAGAGCAGCGGTTCTCAACTTGTGGGTTATGTTCAATTTGTAACAATGAAAATACATCCTGCATATCAGATATTTACATTACAATTCATAACAGTAGCAAAATTACAATTATGAAATAGTAATGAAAATAATTTTATGTTTGGGGGTCACTACAACATGAGGGACTGTATTAAAGGGTCGAGGCATTAGGAAGGTTGAGAACCACTGCAATAGAGCATACAATACTATCACTGAAAAAATTTTGCATAGAAGACTTTGGGAAAGAAATTTTGGCTTCTGGTAAATCATGTCTTAGGCAACAGTACAGGGAGTAAATGTTTAGAGTTGTCTCTGCATAAGCAGTTAGGGGTTTATACTCTTCTCTGTCTATAAAAAGACCTAACATTCAAAGAAAACATTCTTGTAGCGGTCATACTTTTCCTCCATGAAGGAGATGATATAACCCATCAGATAATACTCCCTACTCTCTCTTTACCATTTATCATGTATGAATCTATTACCAAGTACATTTTTGGTTCCTACCTTACAAGAAAGTCCTACACATTCTTATGGTCTGTAGTAGAATGCTTGAGCTTAGCTGTGAAGGTGATTTACTTCTTTGACTGCAAAATCTTCTTGATAACTGATGGAGATTTGGAGAGACACATTTAATAGAAACCACAAAGAGATTTACAGAGACGGAGAATGTACATGTGCAAATAGTTGTTGTTGCCTGGATTGTTGCCAGAGGTTCTCAAACTTTCTGGTCTCAGGACCTTGTTTCTTACTCTCATACCAAAGAGCTTTTGTTTTCATGGATTTTATATACCAATATTTACCATATTAGTCATTAAAACATTTTAATAGTATTATGAAATCATTTTGATATAATAGATCCGAGAAAGTATCTAAAAGACCTCTAGTGATTCCCCAGATACATTTTGAGCACTACTGTTCTTGGCTGTTGAATACATACATATTAACTGGACAATAGTTAGACCTTAACCCTTAAAAAAAGATTTGTCAGTGCCTTTTATTTTTAAATAATAGTCATTTCTGGATACATCTTTCCTCATTCTGCTACTTCCAGCCAGGTAACCTTCCCTTGTAATAAAGAAAAAAAACAATTGAGCAAAATAAATATAACTCCTAAGTCTGACATTGGGTGCTACATTTTCAAACAATAGTTCCCTAGATGAGTAGCTGTTTTTGATATACACAGAATACACTGGTAAATATTACCTAGTATCACTTGCAATTTAAGGTTTGCAAAGTATTTTAAATATATTAATTCATTTGATCCTCATAATAGCCTTGTGGAATATGTGCTTTTATTATCCTCATTCTACAGATGAAAAGTAATGCTAGGAAAGTTTACAGATTTGCCCAGGGCCAACTAGATTTACTACTTATAGCTAGTAAGTATCTGAGACACGGTTTGAACTCAGTCAGATCTTAATGACTTCAAGTCTACCCTCTGGCACCACCCACTTGCTTATTTATCCACTGAAGGTTTATATAGCAAGCTTGTTTCACTTATAAGACAATGAATCACCCACAATTAGTGATATTTTTAGGGGGTAAGCATCTACTATCTGCCTGACTAAGCAAGACTTGTTGACATTCAAATTTGTAGCATTGTGTGTTCCAAACAAAAGACTGTGTAAGATGGCTCCCACTGTAATTTTAAAGCAATTGCACTTCTACAAGTTTTCTCAGTCCTTTGGTCATTTCAGAGAAGTGTTCTGTGGTTTCAGATTTTTGTACAGAGATTTTTACATGGGTGGGGGTAGATGTGTGTCACTTGAAATCTTGGTGAAATTCAGAGAAATGGGTTTCATTTTCTCACTGAATAGGAGCTGACTTAACATCCTTCACATCCTCTGGCAGAGCAATAGAGGGACTGTTTGTATGAGTTTCCTTGTAGCTTCTCTACTCACAGTGATTTTGCAGGGATCTGTGTGCGCTCCACTTTACTTTATAACCCACAAATCAATTCCCACTATATGTATTACACAACCCAGTGGCAGAGACCATTTATTATTCTTTGATTGTCATACTCTTCATACATTACCAAGAAAGATCACATATGTAGGGAAGAGTGCTTGGAATATGGGTAAGAATGTTTCACAAGGTGACGACATTTTAAAAAATGTGCTCTGCCTGGAGATAAGAGGAGGGAGACATAAGCTGTTGAAAGACTTGAGAGAAGAATGTGCAAATAGAGGTGTTTTTTTTTTAGTTGAAGACATCTCAAGAATAAATTACATTGTAGAGAGCAAAAACATAAATATAATTCTTTCTGAATCTACATGTCTGTTTTACATGCAAATATAGTTTCTGCAGATGAAACAATAGGTAGAAGAAACGACCCTGCATGCCTTTTCACACTGCTTTAAAAAAAAACAATATAGTGCTTTGATATCCTTATTTTTCCCTTCCTGTTATTGACCTTTTACTTCTATTCTTTTCCTCTGGCCCATCTAAGATTCAATACACATTTCTTACCTTAAATTTTAACCTGTTTTAAAAAAAATCCTAAAAGACTTTGAATATTTTTGCTTTCTTTTTTTGAATTTCAAAATCTCTTTCTGATTATTTGAGTCATTGAAGAAATTTTACTTTTTCTTATTTGAAATAGAAAAAAATGAAAGGAGTATATAGGAAAAATAAAGAGATAGGATGCCACCACAGTTATTTTTTCATATGGTCTAAAGATAACCATGTACAAATATATCTGTGCAAGCATAGTGTTGGGACCAGGCATGTAGGGAATCAACATATTCTGAAGAAAAAATAAATTGTATGTGTATGTCTGAGAGACAACATTGCATAATGAGGAGCAGGTAGGTGGTACAGTGAATAGAGCACCTGGCCTGGGGTCAGGAGGACCTGAGTTCAAATCCAGATTCAGACACTTAATACTTACTAGTCATGTTACCTTGGGCAAATCACTGAACCCCAATTGCCTGCCCTCCAAAAAGCAAAAAAAAAACCAAACCAGCAACAAAAAACCCCAAAAGAAAACAAAAAAGCATTGTATAATGAACTGAACAGAGAACTACCCTCAAAACCAGGAAGATATGGGTTCAGTTCCCACCTCTGATATAAGTATATATACACATATGTATATATGTATATATATACATACACACATATGTATATACACAAACAGATATGCACACACGCATATATACATATACACACATATATATATAAAATATTATACGTATTACGTATGTATATATGTTTGTGCATGTGTGTGACAGAAAGAGAGAGAGAGAGAAATATCTTTGACAAATCACTTATCATCTCAATGCTCTAGGTCAGAGATGTCAAACATATAGCCCCACAAGGCTCTCTGGATTGCTTGTCAACTTGATTAAAATGTAATTGGGATATATTTAACAAAACAAATAAAATATAATAAAATATAGATAATACTAAATTTTAAAACTATATTTTAAAATATCGCCTCCTGGGATTCTTACGTATGGTTTAGTGAACACCAATATCACTTATCTAGAAAGCATCTTGATACAGTTAAGTTGCCGAGAATATATTAACTTCTTACTGAGAAATGAGCTTCCTTATCGGGAAAATCCCCACATGAACACAAAATTAGATCTGGACTCTATTCTTCTGTATTTAACTCTTGAAAACTTTTTAGAACAGACTAATGTCAGCAACACGCCATAATAATAGCTTCTCAGTTTAAATATCTGAACTGCTTAGTCATTCAGTTAATAGATAGGAGAAGAGAGGGAGATTTCCAAAGGTTAAAGAAGCTACCGTCTTTTCTGTTTTGGATGATCTACGATTTTCTAGTTTCTTTCAAACAACATAATGCTAAGTCTGTATTTGATTTTCTTCTGCCTTTGAAGAGGCCCAGTGGTGCTGGAACAATTAACTGAATAGGAGATCACACATAGAATCGAGTATTTAACTTCAGCAGTGTAGGAAGTTCTGGGTTTTATTTGACATGATGGTAAATGCTGTTAGCTTTTGGGGGACTGTTGTATAAGAGACTTTAGACCTTTGAATGCATTAACGTGTATAAACGAAAGCCTCATGGGTGCCTGTTTCCTGTTTAACCATTACTCATTTGTTTAATTCAAAAACATGTGGACAACAGCAATGGCATCCAACTTTCAGCAAGATACTGCTATACACCTTTGGGAAAGAGTAGCCAAAACCCAGATGGAGACAGTGATGGCACACCCTTCGCCTAGTTCAGTGTCATCCAATCAAAGTTAAAGATTGACTCACTGACTTCAACTAGTTTTGACTGATCTTTGCGCATAGTGTTTTTTCCTTATTTTCTTTTAGCAAGAAAATCTAAGGTCCTTCAAGGCAAGAACTGTTTTCTATTTATCTTTATATATCCAACACCTAACATGGTGTCTGGGACATAGGAAGTACTTAAAAATGTGGTTTTTTTTTCCTTGACTGGAAGTATTACTGGACATGGATGCTAAGCTACAAACTTTTTTTCATATTGGAGGCTTTCTGTTACTGAGAGATCTTCGCCTTTGTATTCTGTTTCTATATGAATTCATGATGGTTGGTGGCTTAAACAGGCCAAGGAAAGAATAATGCCTATGAGTTATTTAGTCTTTTAATGTAAGTTTGTAAAGTATGTATGAACTATTGTAGTTACTCTATAACAAGAGGCCTGATTAATTTATTGGTAAGTATCTTAATCATTCTATGTATCGCTTATCCCAAATAATATTGGGGACATTACATTGCTCTTTCATTTTTTGTCCCATCCTCCTATAATGAGACTATTTGTTTGGCATGGATACATTAGGGAGTACTTTTATCTACATAAGTAAAGAATTCTTTAAACTTAATTAACAAAATTGGTAATATTATTTTTATAAAAATAATAGTATATTCTATTTAAAATGAAATCATTTTAGAATAACAAATAATTAAACCAATATAATTTCCCAAACATGTTGACTGAAAGAAACAAGAACCAAGCCTGAAACTGAAAATTGTGAAATTATAATGTCCAAGCCTGATTCCATAGAAGAGTGTCCCTACCTTTTCTACAAATGTGGAACTACTAATGTGTAACATTGCATATAATTGTATTCTTAGGATGTATTGGTAGGTTTTGACAAAGTACCTTTCCCCATCTTTCTTTTAAAAATGGTTCATGTAGGTAGGGTAGGGGAAAGAGAAAATTTCCAGAATAAAGATAATTTTAAAAAAATAACAAAAACCAAGGATATTCTTTCCTTAAAACACCCCCCACACACATATACACTTTTCCATAGCTACCATTTGCTTCTATGTTATGTCTAGCAGTTTCCTGATGTTACTTATTTGTACATTTTCAGTTCTTCTTCTGTTTCCCAAGTGACAAGACCCAAAAGATTCTTCAAGCAAATCTCCTTTCTGCAGGCAGTAATATTGACTGAGCTTCAGGTAGCACAGTGGCAAACCCAGAGCTTCTGGTGTATTATTTTGCTGCTAGCTTTCATCTGGTTTGTGAGACTCTACCTGCACTACTGTAGCCAATGGCTTTTTCTCCAGATCATCTCAATTCCTGTTACAAAGTGAGTACTTTTCCCAGAAAGTCAAATGAGAGTATTTTTATCTCATTAGATAAACTCAAAATATGTGAAGACCTCCTGACTTCCATTTGAGATACGATGTTAAAATATATGTGTGGCTTCAAAAGACAAAAATGTCCTTATGTAGCAACAAAAATTTCTTATAGCTCTATTCCTATATTGTAGGCATTTCCATATGAAGACATATGTGGTAACCATATTTATTTAAAATTTAGCACTCTGAAGAAAAAAATGTGTTCTAATATTTGATCAGGAACCCCAAAAGTAATTGAGTAACACTTTTTCATCTTACCTGTTTTATGTTTACCAGAGTGAATTAGGCATAAGTACTTTACAAATAATATAAGTCTGATTTATCACCTCTACTAAGAGGAGCAAAGATTGCTTCTTCTGCAAAGTGATTGAATTTGAAGAATTACCTAACCCATGCACAGACAGCTTTCTGGGCCATTATCCTTCAGAAAAAAGATGTCACTTTAAAGGTTATCTCTCCATAAAAATGATTGTACAGACAGTATAGATTGACAAAAAGATAGATATCAATACAAGCAAAATTCATTTTCCCAAATGTAGATGGTACAGATACAAATAAAGACGTGTGTATATTTTCAATTAAGGAGGCTGCAAACAACTTTGTCTTTACATAAAAGAATGTCTTTTGCTATTGATATATTTTTCTTCACAGAAAACCATATATGCCTGCATCTAAATTATAGAACATTCACATTTTAATTATATGACATAATTGTATATTAAATGATATTTTTCATGGTGATTTTGAGAAAAGATGGAACATCTAGAAGAAGAAGAAAGAATATTTATGTACAGGTCTAGCTTGTCACTAGATATCTGGGCAAATCAGTATCCTAAACTTTATCCTATCTGGACTGAAGGCCATGGAGTAGTCCTACATAGAAAGTTATATCAGTGATATAGCTTTTGCTGACTCTGAGATGTGGAGTCATCATAGACCAATTCTCCAGTTGTTTGGTATGTGCTTGTATCTCAGTTCACTTTGGAAACACAGAAAAACATGAAACAACTTCAATGAAATGTATAATAGATCTTCTTCCTTGTTTGCCTTTCTGGATTTGAAGATATACTAAAAGAATATATCAACATATAAAGAAGCAGAATTCTTGGGAACATCATGTTCATGCTGATTTACTGAAATAGAAACTACTCCTCGTTCTGTCTATCTCCTCATATTTAACTGTTCTACTTCTACAGAATTATGAAGACTGGCCTGCATGAACAGCGAATGTTGTGTTACTTTAATACATTACATATGATAGTTAATGGAGTCTGAACATAAGCAGAAATTTTAGGTCACACTTCTAGCACATCAGTCAGATTAACTGCCTTTCTATTCTATCAATTCAGGTCATTGTTTCCATTGTACTCTTATTCCATTATCACCATCATCATCATCATCATCATCATCATTATCATCATCATCAAACACAGGCCCTTACTCTAAGGCAAATATAGAAATATCATTATATATTCCCCCAGAATAAGGGAGAATATTGATTGACATTCCTGGAGAACACATAAATAGAACAAAACCCCATAGAATTGCTTTTGGAACAAACAAGTATCACTTCATTGAACAATAATCTTGGCTAAAAAGAGGAATATGCCATTGGAGTTGTTGAAATGTAGTTTTTTTTTTACCTATGGAAGCTATGAAATGGCTCAGATCCAAGAATGGAATCAAAAGGCCCCACATGGGTGACATCAGAATGAATTCTGTTACAAATATATCACAAAGGAGCATAGAACAAATGATAGTTATGCTTATTTGTTTGTATAAAGAGAGGAGTTTATGGTGATAACTCAGGTTTAGGGAAGCACTACCAGAAACTATGGAAATACTGTCCTTAAAATGAAATGTAGATTGATTGTGCAAGGAAATGGTTGAAACCATATAACATATTGCTTTAGGCTGAAAAATAAATTGGTTGACTATTGAATGCCTACCATAGCATGACTTGCTGTGGCTATACTTTTATAGAAAAGAAGCTATGTTTCATGGACTGATGGATGGAAAGTCTCCATATTGAAAAAAATACCTGAAATATCCTAGAGAATTCAACCAATAAAATATACTCAAACTAGACTACTGCCACAGCTGACAATGTTGCTCATGATTACTAAAACATAGGACTGATCATTAAAACCTTAAGAATAGCATTTTAGTAGTTGTCACCATGCCAAGTACATTTAATTTCCAAGTTCCATGAAATGACAGTCTTCAAATTACAGTGGCAAAACAGAGAAGATAAAAATGGAATGAGAAGAGTCTGAAGTACATATTATCATTGTCATCTTGTGTGGTAAAAATGTGTTGAATATATTTTCAACAAGACTATGGAAAATGGACTTATACACTAATGCTTTTATGTAACTACAAAAAGAATCAATTTCATCCAGCAGTACAGTGGTCCAAAGAATATTAAATATAACAGAACATTATCAGGATAGTAATTTGCCCTCCAAATAATTTCTTTTTGAACTTTATTGAATGGATGAGATGGTGATGATAATGATGATAAAAACCCATTAAAAGACTAGTGGATCAACAAGTTAGAGTCATATAGAAATAATTTCAGAATAAGCAGACATTACTAAAAGTGCATAATATTAAAACTATGGAATATAATTGAAATAATTTATCTTTGGATAGAGCATATACATTGGCTAAGATTCAAGGGTGATATTAAAAGGCCCTTCGTGGAAAACATTCATATGAACTCAACCAACAAGATTTTGTCCAAGAAATGTCAAATAAATTGCTGAGTCATGCAGATTTATTTGTAGAAGCAGATTTATTATGGTGACTTAGAACAATGTTATTGCTACCAGAAATTACAGAACTGTTATTCTTAAAACTACTTCTAGTTCATGAACAAGGTAGATGATTCAAAGAAATGGTAGAAACTCAGCAAAACATTATGGTAGTAAAAAAATTGCGCCTACCAAATACCAAGCAAGACAATGTAGAGATTATAATAAAACAGAATCTTGATCTTTATACAACAGAGATAGGTAGCAAAATATTCTTGAGAGACCAATATAAGCTATATCAGAAATGGACTATTATTTACCACAGTTGTTCTGACATAATCCATAATAATTCAAAGAACAAATTTTAAAAATTACCATTGCCATAATAAATACTCATAATTTTCTAGTTGCACAGAATCAAAAGCTTTTAAAATATTTCTAGCCTAAGAAATCATTGTCATGGGGGAATAGCATAAGATACTGCTGGAATTGTCAAAGAGATTTTCAGTGAGCCTACAGAAGACATGTCAATACATTTATTAAATTACCAAAAAAAGTTATCTTATCTACTTGTGCAATGGTTTGTAGAACATTAAATAAAAGAGAACAGTAGTATGATAGCAACTTGTTGCAGTGCTATTTCTAGCAGAATTCCATTTTAAAATGATAAAAAGAATGAGATGAACAATAGTGATAATCATCATTGCCAACATTCATATGAAATTTTTGGGTTTGAAAAATGCTTTCTATACATTACCTTATTTGATCCTTTATCAAAGGGCACATTTCCTGTTCTGTCTTTTCTCATGGCTCTTTAGGATGATAATGTTTGGAAATCATATTTTGATTTCACAGTCTAGCTGTGTAACTTAATGATAGCGGGAGAAATGTGCTTTGGTATATTTCAACTAGTGGATAAACGGGTATTAGCAATGATAAAATATGGAGCTCAGAAGTGGGATTTATGTATATCAGTAAAACTTAACTGACATGAACAAAAGGTACCTGAATCATGACTGATCATGAGTATTAAACATTTTTAAGCTCCTTTTGTATACTAGGTACTTTGATGAGGATGTGACTACACAGAGTTCATAGAAGTACAACATGATAGAGTCATTTCTTGAAGTACTTATAATCTTGAAGATTCAGAAAAGTAGAAAAAGAAATCCCCTATAAACCAATAAAACAGAAGTACTACAGGACACTATAGCATTGACAGAGAGGACTGGGAAAATTAGATAAGACATTTTGTGAGTATTTCTTAAGTTAGAAGGATTGAATAGATGGGAAAAGAGAAAAAGGGGAGAAAGACTCTAAGGGAGGGGACATAAAGGATTTGAAGAAATATATCTTCAAAAATGACAAAGCTCTAGAAGTCATGATTATAGAACCCCCAAAAGAATCCCAGCTCTTTCTGCTTCTTTGCACACAGAAGACACTAAATAAATGCTTTTTGGCTAAATGAATGATTTTACTCTTGGAATCTCCTACTGGCATAGCACATAGGCACAGAAGTGACACATTTTAATTTCATAGCAGAGACCCATGTTCAGTCAAGATTTTCTGCAGTGACACATGGAATCAATGGGAATTCTTAATTAAAGTAATTAAATATATTTTTTCCTTCATTGGAACGCCACTTTAATAACTCACGTTGGTGTAGAGGTGATTTTCTAAACCTATGGAAGGGTCAAATGAACTAGAAAAAATTCAAGTACTGAGAAAGGAACCAAACATGGTTGTTTTGTTGGATGGTATCTTTTACTTTTTTAAAAAATAGACTTCTTTGATGGTATCCTTTATTTTGGTTATTCTTCACTGAACCTTGTTTATAATATCTTGTCACTTACTTATATTCACTATGCACAAAACCACTCCACTGACAACTTGATGGCATTCATTTTCAATTTCTCAGACACTGTAGTGTTTCATGACTTTCAGTCATGTGTTATTACTAGTAGAATGTTATATTTAGAAGAGTGTTTTAAGGCAGGGAAATGGAGTCATTCAAGGACCTTTATAATTTACCAAAAGACTTACAGTCTACTCTCTTTTTCCTATTTCTGCACAGCAGATTGTCTACTTATAGTTTCTCTCCAGTACAAATGCACATATTTATATAGATAGGTGATATATATATATATATATTTATGTGATATATGATCTATATATGACCTTAAATATTATAAATGATCTTTATATATGATCTATAGATAATCAATACACACAAACTCACATATATGGGAATGTATGTGTGTGTGTCTATACACAATAAACTGCTGGATAAGATCTATAAGAGAGATTCTTTAGGTACTTGCTTTTTCTTATGTGAGTATGTGACAAATCTATTTTCTGTGGTTATAGATCTTATAGAGAAAATTTCAGAATTTAAGGACTAAGATGAGGGAAGCATGTGAGATATTCCAAGTATATGCAGAGGAAATTTATTTTGGAATCAGAAGATATAAGGACGTGAAAAAAAAACTCAGATGTATTAATGTAAAAATATATCCCCCCAACTATCAGTAATTTATTATCTACTTTCCTATCCATATAAAAATCATTTCTATAAGGACAACAAAAAGGCTACCCACAACTGTCCCCCTCATCAGGAAACACATATTATGTGTCACATACATTCTTCACACAATACCCAGTGCTAGGTACTAAAAAGCATAAATTGTTCCTGTTCTCCAATTGACTAAATTTATAAAAATCTAGTTGGACAAATAAGAAGAAAGAGGAGGAGATGATGAAGTCAATTTTTATTCAGCAAAAAATTATTATGTATCTATTACATGCCAACCATTGTTATGGTACCTGGGGACATAGAGAAGAAAGGGGAAAAGGAAAAAAAAGGAAGAGGATTACTGTAGTAGTACAAATGAACACAGGCCAAACACACTCCAAACCAGGGTCACAAAATCTTAGAATCTCAAAACTACTTCTAGAATGAGCTGTAGGGATTACCTTGATCCAATGACTTCATTTGAAAGATGAGGAACATGAAGGTTTAGAGAATTAGAATACTTTATTCAAGATCACAAAGCTTGTTATGCGGCAAAACTTAAAACAGTTTTGGGATTTATGACTTTGAGATAATTAATGATGACTCATAATTCTACTTCTTTCTACTTGCAGTCCTAATTTATATAAAAGGGAATATTGTTCAAGGAAGAGGAGAATATGATAGAATTTTGGTTTGCATTTGTGATTTTGTACTTAATAGGCACTCAAAAATTATTGCATAGCTAATGAATTTTATTACCAAAAGCTTGATGTTTGGCACCCATATTGGTTGAAATACAACAGAAGATTGAACCTAACTCATGTGTTTTCAAATCATGATGGTGACTATGTGGTAATGGTGGAGGAAGTAAGTGTGTGTTAACTCTATCTCTTACAGACTTGTTCCAATTGCAGATGATGGGTTAGTTTTCCAGGCTATTAAAAGTAATGCAGAAAAATTCCATCATTGTAAAACCTCTGGGGGAAAATGGTTTCAATGGTCACTAAAAGTCACTTCCAGCAGCACTGTGTTGAAACAGTGGCTATCCCAGCCATTCGGGTCTCTGTCTGTGGGTTGCATACAAGTATCAATATGCCAATCAACCATTCATTCAGCATTTTTCTTTAAGTGATATCTGTTTCTCTTGCTGGTCCAGAAAGGGTAACTATAGGAGCAAAATACCAGCTGTAGGATACTTTTAATAGTTAATAACAGTTGTTCTAAAGAGCAGAACTAGCAGTACCTTTTGATAAAATCACCCTCCTTACTAAGCGAGGACAAAGGAGCCAGCTTGTTAGAAGCAGAGACAAAGAAGAGAGTAAAATGAAGACTCATTTAGTAGATAGTTGATTGATTGAAGGAATATTAATGCACACAAACAGGCTCATCTGTGAAGTGGCATTACAAGGGTTTGTGATTCAGATGGCAGAACTGGGGGAGGGAGATACGTCATTTAGTTTGACCTCTCATCACAAGAGGGGACTGATGCCTGGGGCAGAGGCTGTTTGAATTACTGGGGCTTGGTTCTGGCTCAGCATCAGCACTGGTGTTATTTCAAGTTGTCCCTTTTAGATCAGCTAAGCAAGATGAGGTTATTTGTTGCTGGCGTGCATCCCATAGAGTATTTAAAAAGAAATTTAGCTGGAGGACATATGTTAAAAAAAAGTCTACCTACCCTAAAACTATCCAGGAAATAATTTTGCTTTCTGTTTCCCACTTCAAAAAGAATTGTTTGAGGTTTTTTGTTTTTGTTTTTGTTTTGTTTTTTGCCAGAAGATGGTCAGGTCAAAAATCCATTTGCCTGTAGAATTTACTGAGTTTTATATGGACTCTTTTTAATTATATGACTCTGAATAATAGTGTTGCCAGCAGCAGTTGTTTTTATTTTAATGAATTGTCTTCTTCTTACCTGAATGACCAAGTTTCTGAGTAAGAAAGTAATCTTCCCACTGTGACACTTCCCACTTGTGACATTTTTAAAAAATGATGGGGTTTTCTAATAAAAGATGTGTTAAAGATGAGAAATCTCTTGGCTCTGGAACCTAGTCTCTTAAATCCATCCATTTGACTGCTGATCAAGTGCTCCCCAGGTAATATACACATACATACATGTGTGTGTTTATGTGCATACACATGTATTTACACACATACATATATGCACAACACATGTACACATGTGTTTATAGTGTATGGTGTGTGTATGTGTGAATATATGTGTGTGTTTATGTATGTGTACTCCTCTGGGCCCTAAAGAGACCTCTGGACTCATATTGTAGAAGAGATTGCTATTCCACTATAATTAATCATACTTCATGTCAAATGACAGTTTCCTGATAAAATACACATCCTTCCAGATTGGTATGACCTAGTTTGGGCTCACTAGAATAGTCTTTGGATATCTATGATCCCCTTCAATCTGCCATGAGACCTTGATGCAATGGAAGAAGTGCTTAGCCTTGAATCAGAGGATCTGGGGTCGAATACTGACTCTGTCACTCATTAAGTATGTGACCTTTGACATGACATTCCATTTCTCTGTGTACAAATACCCTAAACTGGAAGATTAGGAGGTCATTTTAGGTGACCCATAAAGCACTTTTTCCTTCTAGATCTATGATTCTAAGAAATGTAATTACTTTAAAAAATTTTTAGGTCAGCAACCATAATTCAAATTTTCTCACTATTGTGTTGTTGATTACAAGAAGACTTAAATCATAGACAATTTTATACCTGGTAACTTTTCTTAATATGATAATCAGTACCTATGTGTTTTGGATTAGATAAAGTATAAGGTCCCTTCTAGGTCTAAGTCGTTTCCTTGTCATATACTATAGGACTTTCTGCTATAAACCTGGTTGTTAGGGTAGAGTGGAGGGTGGAGGAGAGAGAACAGAAGTGGTTTTAACGACTTATTGGAGTCAAAATATTCAATGACCTGAATCTCTGAGAGGACATTTGAGGGGAAATGCCTATATTCCTTCATAGTCCTCCTAGGCAAAACATAGTATGTTATGTCTAGAAGAAATTTCAAAGAGTATAGAGTTAGAGCCCAACTTGCAAGCCCAAGGTCATATGGCTAATAAAAAAAGAGTTAATAGTCAACTCAATGTTTTTTTCTTGTGCTTTTTCCACAATACTGAACACATGACACATCAGTCCTGTAGGCAATAATGACTTGTTGGTAAACATCTCCAGACTCCTTCCTTCCATTTATGGTTTATCAGTTTTGGTTCTTTCCTTCCATATATGGTTCATCTATATTTCATCTCTATGCAATAGGAGTATCTAACCTTTCCACCATCTCCTCAAGCTTTTCAGACCCACCCAATCATAAAGAAGCGATTACTGTTCTCACATATGTGGTTTTTTGACTTTATGGCTATACTGTGCATTGAGATGACCATGCTACATGAATCATAACATCATAGTGTTAGCACTGGAAGGGGGCCTTAGAAGTTAGCACCTAGGATTTAAAAAAGGAGCACACACATACATCCCACATGTATACTAGAAAAGTCAAGAGGAATGAATCTAAATACTTCAGCAGACATCTTAGTCCAACGTTCTTCCAAATATTAATAAGGTTTTTGTAACTGTAGGAAATCCTCTACTGTCTTCTAGTTATAGGGCAGCTAGGTCATGCAATGCATAGAGTAGCTGGGCAGAAGTAAGGAAGATTTGAGCTCAAAGCCTCCTCAGACATTGATTAGCTTATGACCTTGGGCAAGTCACTTAACCCTATTTGCCTCAGTTTCCTCATCTATAAAATGAGCTGGAAAAGGAAATGGAAGCCATGCCATTATCTTTGTCATGAAAATGCCAAAAAGAGTTGTGAAGAATTGGGCATGACTGAAAATGACTAAACAAAACAGAACTCTATCTCCTCTTCTTGTCCTAAATTTCTGAATTCCCAACCTATTAGTAAATTCCCTTCCTTCCTTGAGTCTAAGTATTTAGACTTTCCTTCTTGGCCTTACTAGGTAGCTTTCTTGACTGAGGCTTTAGAAACATAGTTTTACTAATAGCAAAGGGGGCTTAATGTAGGGGTTCATGTAGAACCACACTTAATGAGGTCTATGGACATATCTCTCAGAGGGTCTGTGAATTTGGGGAAAAATGTATCTTTATTTTCACTAACCTTTTGTTTCCTTTGTAGTCCTGCATATTTTTTCATACATTGAAATATTATTTTGAGGAGTCCATAGAGTTCATTAGACTACCAAAGAGATTCATTATACAGAAATAATTAAGAACTCCTAGCTTAGGAGGTGTGTTGTCAGTATTCCAGGATATCGATGCCTAGAACAGGAGTTCATAACTTGAGAACCATGACTTAAAGGTAGATAGATAGATAGATAGATAGATAGATAGATAGATAGATAGATAGATAGATAGATAGAGAGATAGATAGATAGACAGACAGACAGACAGACACTCAGACAGAAAGACAGATAGGAAAGGAAACACTTTGAAAAGTATTTAGAGTTATAATCCAAACTAGTTAGTGTCTTTACAGAGGTGAATAGAGTTAGTATTGAGCAGGGCTGAGTTTTTCAAATCTTATTGATGACAAGAAAGAAACATGTCACAAATACACACATTTACATAAACATTACCTTACCTGATATTCTTGTGATGTATTTTTTTCTTTTCTAACAGTTTATACAATGAGCTGTTAATAAGCATTATTAAGAACACAAGACTTCAGAATACTTTTTACATTTGACAATTGGTACATATGTCTTCCATGTCACATGTGTGGTTTTTATTTCCAGATTCTGCTTCCATCTTCACGGTGTTGAACTTTGCTACCCAAGTTCTTTACTTCAACCTGGAGAAGAATTGTCCATGGTCCTAGTGGGACCACTAGCCCTGAATGCTTTAATACTTCTTTTGGCTATCATCAGATGGGGCTGTCAGCAAATGTTTTCCTCATCCCCTGCTTTCCTGTCAAAGTTAATCATTGCTTTGGGACTATGGACAGTACTGGATCCCTTGGCGGTATTTGTAGTGGATGTTATCCTGGGGGTAAGTCACATAAGTAATCTGGGTTTGAGTTCTTGACATAGAAATCAGCTTTATTTCATGATCTGGTTGATGACATGAAGTTTCACCCCTGATCAATTCAGTTGCTTAAGAAAAAAATAAAGTATCAAATCTTACCCTATAACAAACAGCAATATTATTTGATATGATAAACTGAACTGGCTTTTTTTTTTGCTTTTGATAAAAGAATGCTTACAAAAATGTAAATGAAGAAAGGCAGTCTTTAAATGATGATTTTTGTTGTTATTTCCAAATTACCATAATGAAGCTTTATTTACTGAGTATTAGCATTTGTATTCATTTCCTACATAAAGGAATAGAAGTAAATTAAAGTATAGAGTATTCATCCTCTTTTGTCAATGCTACTTGGATGAACTAAATTACTTAATGATTAAAAAATAATATTAAAGGAACATTTTGAAAAGTGTCTATAGCAGTACTCAAGGATTAATTATTTTAGCTTAGTTAATAGAGAAATGACATAGTTAAGAGAGAAATGGTCTTGAGTGGAAAATACCTGACACATAAATGCTACGTGACCCTAGACAAGACCTTCAACCTCGCAGTGCTTCTAGATAGAGGAAATTTCCTAAATTTATCTGCATCAATGAAATCAGAGGTCCAATGGGAAAAATGTATAAATTCTTGTTTGTTGTTGAATTTTTGGAAAATATCAGATTATGGGAAGGAAGATGAAGTAATATCTCCTCCCAAAGCTTTCCGTTCTGGAGAGCTGGGCCTGGACTCTCTAGCTAACTTTCCACTTTCCATCTTCAGCTCTTCTTGAAGATCTCTGAACAAACACACACAGAAACAAAATAATTAAAAAACCCTTGATAGTAAGTTTTCATTAACTGGGAGTTGAATGGCACCCACAAGAAAAGAAATGCGGCTTTTGAATTTTTCAATGGTAGCTTTTTTGCTTGCTTACATTATAATATTTACATTTCTGTTATATGCCCTAAGTAAATAATAAGAACTCTTTAGAAATGCCAGAGTAGAATGTTAACAATAAACTGTTCACTCCAGAATACTCCAAAATAAATTTGCTTTATATTTTGATACAAATATGAAAATCAATTTTATATGATTTTTAGGGAAGGAACATTTGTATGATTTAAAGAATTCAAATATAATTAAAGTCAAAGATACATATTTACACAATCAAAAACTTTCAATTTGAAAGCTCTTTAATGATTTTGAGGGATGTTTCTTTTCTTTGCTTTATTTTTTCAATTCAATAAACATTTATTAAAAGTCTACTATAGACCAGGCACTGTGCTAAGTGCTCTGGGTGCAAATAAGAAAGATAACCCATGACTACAATGAGTTTATAATCTGACAATGGAAGACAATACACAAAAGGAGATTGGAAAGGGTGGGACACAAGGAGGTACCTGGAGTCACATGTTCCTTGAAGAAGAGCTGCACTTGAAAAGTTGAGAGTCAACTGGAAAGCCCAGGTCCAGTCCTCTAGAAAGGGAAACTTCAGGAGGAATTGTGTTTCACACTCAGTCTTCCACCCTGATATTTTCCAAAATTAATCAATCAATAAGACTTTATAGTATGATTATTGTGGTAAAGGCCTTGTACATATGAGGCAAAAAGAAGAGATGTTGTTATTCACATTTTATACCTGAGGTAACAGTAGAGGAGTTAAAAGAATTGTACAATTATATAGTGCAAATCAAAGAGGAAGCCTGGCTTGCAAACCACATCTCTATGGGCCTGATCTCATTGTCACAAGTGATTTTTAAATTTCCTATATTCTGCTTTTTCTCATTCCTTATTTTCCTTGATTTTTCTGCAACATTTAATTCTGCCTTACTTTTGTGACCTTTTCTGTTCCTTCCTCAGTCTTCAATATGATACAAAGACAAAATGAAAAATAGTTCTTATCCTCAAGGAAGGTATGTTCTAATTTCTCTTCACTGGGACATTTTCATGCTTTTCCCATTAAAATGTGGTAGTATTCCCTCACAGCTCTATCCTAGGACTTTTTCTTTTCATTTTAACCTTTGTACTTTGATAGTATCATGCGTAGTGTAAATGAATCTGTTTAAAAATTTCCAGGCATACTCATTCTTTGTAGACAGCACTGTTTTGACATGAGCAATATGGGAATTTTCTTTTATGATTTGATTATGTGTATTTATTACAAGGGGTTCCTCTACCTCATTTTGGGCAGAAAAAAGAAGAGAGAATAAATGCTTATTAATTGAAAAATATATATAAAAAGAAACATTAAACATATTTTATACAACAAATAGATCATAAGGAAGATAAAAAGCTTCTGATCATTTTTTTGTAATTGTTCCTTTAAATTGCTTTTCTCTGCATTACTGTTCTTACGTAACAACTTATAAAAAGACTGAATAGTGACAAAAATCATCTTCCTTTGAAAACATGGAGTTGTTCTTCCTTTGTTGGAGTGAGCTGCTACTTGAACAACCAGTCCTTTTTAATGCCTGTGCTTCTTAGACTTTATGGTCTCCTGAAGGATTTTGCTCAAAATCAGAGCACTTCTAACTGCTGTCTGTCAGGCTGGCCTTGGTGAGACTATTGTTTTCCAGGATTCCACAGTAATATCAATATCTGAAACTGCATCAGAGAAATCCCATAGCAGGCAGTCAGGTCATAGTTTGAGATTCACATGATCTTCTAAGTAAATTCCTAAATTGACAGAATGTGTTATAGCTCATTTTTTTCCCTAGAAGAATTGGCCATTGGTCAATGGAAAAAAAAACCAGAATGAAAAGAAGTGTAGTTTATGACCCTCTCACTTCAAATCAAAGGATCAAATGATCATTAACTGAAAATGGCAAGGTACCTTAGAAGCCATTGAGTCCACCTCCCTCAATTTACAAAAGAGAGTATTGAAGCTGACAGAGACTATGACTTTTTTAGGGTGTTTGAAGTGGGATCATAACCCAGATCTTTCTGATCTTAACATTGTCCCTGATTTTCATGGTTTCCAAATAAGTAAAATGCCATGCATATCAAGGTTTCCAGGGTAAATAATCTTTGTTTAACCACTGTAGATAATCATTGTCAGAGCAATATTCGAAAAAGTTCTTATTAGTAGTAGAGAAACCATTTAAAAACAAAAATGACATGGTATGGTTATTGCCATTCAATCAGGCATTTCTGCTAGCTACTATTATCTGGAAAGATGAAGACCACCCCAGAATACCTCACTTCTGTGGATCACATGGATAGCATGTGGGAAAACAAAGCTCTTTTAGTACAAAGTATAGTTGTATACTCTCCCCAATCTCTAAGTTCTTAGACCCTGCCAATTATCCTCATTTTGATTATGTCTGGATTGAGCTTGAGCCAGCTGGATTGAGTCCATATTCCTACCTCTCTCATACTCTATGCTAGCAGGGAGATTGTGTTGTCAGGGTTTGTTGAGCAGGAGATGTAGAGTGGAGTGCTGTCTGCTTTCTGGTAGAATCATGTCCCATGGCATCTCATGATTTCTCCCAGAGGCCCTATGCACATATTGAACAGGAGGGGTGATGGTACTGAGCCCAGTGGTACTCCACATGTGGAGTCATTTGGGGAGGATGAGCAGCTGCCCATTGTAATCTTCTGAGATCTCTTCATAAAGAATGACTGCAAGCCATCCTGGAACTACTTCAGTTATTCCAATCCAGTTCCTTAGGCGGATTAATAATATTCTAATAGTAAGTTGTGTCAAAGGCAGCTAAACAAAATAAATAGTATAAATTGTCTCCAGGTCTTCTACTGATACCTACAAGGAAGTGGCCTGGAACGTGACCATTTTAATAATTGTCCACACCTGTTATTTGACTAGGTTTGATTCAAGACCCCCAAAGTAAGTAGAGCATACTATCTTTACTTTTAAACTTGGAAATAGATATTGAAGACTATTTCAAAATGGACAAAATGAGAGTGCTTCAAAGGATCTAGAATCTAGACTCAGCTACTTTGAATTTGATTTGTATGGCTAAAAAGCAGCATCCACCTCTTCTGATCACTACACAAATCTATTTATCTTCTTTGGTCTATATTTTCAGGACCACACGTATGTTTCTGAAACTCATTAATATTTTCTATTCCTGTTCCATTTTTGTAATTTATTTAACTCTGTATTTAACCATGTAGCAGAAATGTGGCATAAGAATCATTTGAGTACAGTGTGTTACTAAGTGGCTATTGATAGTCATTTGATTTTTTTTAACTTACCACTTTGCTGATTGGTAATATGTTTTCCCAGATAGTTTAGTAATCCCACAATTTGTAACTTTCTTTCAATTCAATCTCTATTTTTAGTTCTTAGAAGTAAAGGGCATATTTTATATTGAACATTTAAATTACATCACCCATTTGTTCAACACAAATTTAGCCAACATCTATAAAGGATTTTCTCTGTGTACTACATTGCTCCAGCTTCTGGAGAAGGCAAAGACAAGTCACATACATCCTTCGAACCCAAAAGCTTAGAGTTTAAATGATGTAAGAAAAATTAAGACAAGAATGTGGGAAAAAAGATAATAGTCACTAACTCAATAGATAAATATTACTCACTTCAGTAGACTATGTGCTTCTTTTGAACAGAAACTGTTTAATTTTTGTCATTTTGTTAAGTGCCTTTTTGTCAAGAACTACTCTAATCATCAAAGATATGAAGAAAAGTGAAATACAATCCCTGTCCTCAAAAATCTCATGGTATAAGGTAGGAGAGAGAGAATAATATGCAGCTAACTATGTACAAATATGCTACATGTAGGATGAATTGGAAATAATAAATAAAAATAGGTCACTATCATTAAGGGGGGCTGGAAAAACCTCCTTGTATATGATCATATTTTACCTGGGACTTGAAGGAATTCAAGAAAACCAGGAGATGATGAGGAGAAAGAACATTTAAGGCATAGAGTAAATCCTGTGAACATGCCCAGAGTTGGGAGATGGAGTTTCTTGTTCAAAAAATAGGGGTAGGCTATTGTCAGTGGATCACGGAGTATATATTGGGGAGTATAAGGTGTAAGAAGAGTGAAAAGTCTTGGGGAATAGGTTATGAAGAGCTTTGCATGCCAAACAGAAATGTTTATATTTCCGTTTAGAGGTAATAAGAAGGTGTGTGTGTGTGTGTGTGTGTGTGTGTGACATAATCAGATATGCTTTATGAAGAACATTTTGAGGGCTGAATGGAGGATAGACTGGAGTAGGAAAGATTAGTGGCAGAGGTATTGTAACTAGCAGTCTATTGCAGTAGTCCAGGTATGAGGTGATGAAGACCTCTACCAGGGCAGTAGCAGTAGCAGAAAAGAGAAGAGTACATATGTAATAAATGTGTTGAAGATAGAATTGGAAAGATTTGTGAACAGATTGGCTAAGAGGGGGTGAGATAGAGCTAGGATTTGAAGATGATCCCTACTATGTAAATCAGGGTGACTAGGAGAATGATGGTATCCTAAATGTTAATGGGGAGATTAGGAAGAAGGTAGTTTTGGGGGAAAGAAAATGAGTTCAGTTTAGATATCCTCTTTGAGATACCCAATAGACCATTGGAGATAAAAAACTGGAAGTCAGCAGAAAAGTTAGGGCTGGATGAGAAGATTTGAGAATTTTCACCCTAGGAATGTCAAATCCATGGAAGCTGATGAAAACACCAAGTGAAATAACATAAAAGAGAAAGAATAGTTCTTGCAGGACCAAGACCACTAAGATATACACCTTTAGCAGCAATGAGCGGGATAAAGATACAGCAAAGGAAACTGAAGACTAGTCAGTTAAGAGAACTAGGAAAATACTGTTATGAAAATCTAGAGAGAAAAATGTATCAAAGAGAAGAGAGTGA
>CM053594.1:135968238-135990557 GCA_028646575.1 Pseudocheirus occidentalis | reverse complement strand
TGGAAGACTTTGACTATTGTACTTTGAGATGACTGAATGATTGAGTAAGGAGGCAAACCTCCTTAGGGATACCAGGTGATTGTTCTTTGTTCAAAACTTTGTGGTGGATAAGATATACAGGCACTGGTGGAAACTATGTGGCCATTTTAATGATAAGCTGTGGTGAATACTATATTGTGATTTTCTGTGATAAGTTGTAATATTGTGAATGCTGTACCTTGATTTTATGTGAGTGTTTTGCTTTGAATTTTTATGGAATAGTGTGTTTAATATACTGTGTAATAAGAGCCTTAAAAGATGCTCATAGTAGCATTCTTTTGGAAAGCTGATCATGCTTGGCTTTATACCGTACCAGAATGGAGACAGTATTAAAGAAGAGAAGGAGTCATGTTTAAGACATATTGCAAAAGAAGCATTGATAGGTATTGGGAATTGAATGGACATGAGGGGTGAGAGACAATGAGAAGCTGAGGATGACACCTGCATTATGAGGCAGAATGACTTTTAGGATGGTGGTGCCTTTAACATTAATAGAAAAAATGAGGATATAAGGACAGAAAGATAATGAACTTTTCCTTGGAATCCTTGATATATACTAGACAGCCAATCAAGATTTCTGATAGGAAATGCAAGAGTGTTGGTCAGTGGAGAAATTAGGTAGCATAGGTAGATCACCAACATAGGTAACTCAATCAATGGGGGCTGATGAGATCACCAATGAAGCAATATCAAGGAAGAAGAGAAGATGACCCAGAACAGAAATTTCATGGGACATTTTGAGGGAATGTTATGGATAAGGATTCAGTAAAGGAATCTAAGAAGGGGTGATCTGGTGGAGAAGAATCAGAAGAAAGAGGTGTACTGAAAAAAAAAAACTAGAGAGAAGAGAATACCAAGGAAATGAGTTGATCAACAGTGTCAAAGCGTGCAGAATTGTCATGAATGATGAGAACTGAGAAAAGGTTATAGGCTTTGGCATTAAATGATAGCTGGTGAAGAGCAGTGCCAATAGAATGATGAGGTTAAAAGCTGAATTTTAAGAGGTTTAGAAGTAAGTGAAAGGAAAGAAATGGAGGCACCACTTTTAGACCACATTTTGAAGAAGTTTGGCCATAAAAGGCAGAAAATATATAGGATGATAGAGCAGGGATGGAAACATCAGACAGCTAGGAGGGAACGTGACAAGGAGGAAAGGAGAGAGAGAGAGAGAGAGAGAGAGAGAGAGAGAGAGAGAGAGAGAGAGAGAGAGAGAAAGAAAGGGAGAGAGGGAGAGGTTGGAGGAGATGGAATTGAATGGGAATGCTCATACAGATGGATGGGTGATACTTGATAAGGAGTAAGAACACCTCTTTGTATGAGATGAGGGTAAAAGAGGTGCTGGCATAAAGCATTTGAATGAGATGAGAAAGAGAGGATAAGATGGAGTTCATGTAAAATGCCCTCAGTTTTTTTTAAATATACCAAAGTTCTCAGCTGAGAGCATGGGGGAGAGTGAGCTATGTGAGGTTTAAGGAGATATCAGAAGATTTGGAAGAGCTACTGTGGAGGGAAGATAATGAGTTGATAGGAGAGGTATAGGAGTATTGCTTAGTGGAAATGGAGAGCCCAGCTAAGATTATGTAATGTATTTGTAGTGGGCCCAGTTAGAACAGTTGCATGATTTTCTCCACCTATGTGTAGGAATAAAGGTGATGAATGGTGTTAGTTATCCAAGACTGAGATTTGGCAGGGGCCAATTTGCAAAATGGTAAAGGGGGCAAAGTGCGCAAGAGTATAGTCTAGAGGTGAATTAATTCACAAGATCACACTAAGGAATAGAGGAGAGAGTGTTTAGTGGAGGGGAGATGGACTGGAAAAGAACTCAAGGGACAATAGATTGGAGATTATGATCTGGAAAAAGAGTAGGGTTGGGTAAGGGTAGGCAGAGGGAGAGCTGGAAAACCAATGAATGGTTGTAAGGGATTTTTGAATTCTTGAAAACGGAGGTATTTATGGTTGATGGCAGTTTCAAGGGTATGACCATCTTTAGGTGACTCTGAGGTGAGGTTGAGTAAAAGCTCATAGGAAGTGAATACCTTGATAAACTAAGTGGTTAAGGTGATTGGGGGAGGGTCAATATATATATTGAAATCTCCTTGTATGAAGGTAGGAGTTGTGGAAAAGAAAAAATTTCAGCACTCAGTACATTATTCACATAGTTCTTAATAATATTTTTCTGGTAATTCATTCATTCATGAATCAACATTGTCATTTTTTTATTTGAATAGCTTTTTTATTGAAATATTTTAATTTGAACATCAATCTACCTCATTTTTACATAGTTTAAAATAATGTTAATTGAAAGTTGGATTTTGGTCTTCCTTATGATTTATGATTAGGAACAAATCCGATCAGAAGCTACAAACTTTGTAAGTTTGGGGAAAGAATTGAAAATGTATTTAGTCCTATAGTGATCATCTTTCTTCTTTGTATAGTCTAGATCTTTCCTCCTTAATGACATAGAATTATGAAATCAATCTCAATTGTAATCACCAATGGAATTCAAAACTTCATAGGAGCATGCATGGAACTTAAATGAATACACTAGTAAGTAAAAATGCTACATGGTCTAGGATGGGAACAATTTAGATGGGGATTTGTCAATGGAACATTCAGAAAGTCAAGTTACCTAGGCAAAGTTGTTTGCTTTAGCAATCCCTGTCAAATTTGTTTATACATACAATTGATTCTGCTACCTTTTAGAATAAGAAGTTGAAGAAAAATTAAAAAAATACTGCAACAGAGACTGTCCCTTCACTAATTAATTCTGGCTATATGTATGTGCATACATGCATACATACATTCATACATATACATGTATATACATATATCTGCATAAATTAGACAGATGATAGATATAGATAGATAGATGATAGATAGAAAGATAGATAGATAGATAGATAGATAGATATACATGTTATTGTGTTGCTTATTTATTTGTAGACAGAAAAGGGCTTTTTGAGAGTTTTCAAAGTGATTCTTTAGCCCCTGACCCTTCGAGTGTCTGTGTTTAAGAAACTAGGAATTCAAAAATTCTGGCAGCAGTGATAACAATGGAGAAAATATTCATTTTTCCTACTGATAAGTTTTTTTTCAGAACCTACACGTTAAAGTAGGGTTGAGTCTTCCATGTCCTTGCATAAGTGTCTCCCCCTCCTTTATAACTCCCTTCTTGTGTTATTCCCCCCATATAACATAAGGTCCTTGAGCAAAGGGTCTATCTTTCATTTTACCTGTATTTGTATCCCAGAGTTTAGCACAGAACCAGGCATATAATATGCTTAATAAATACTTGTTGAAATAACTTTATTTGAAAATAAATACATAGAATGGGGATGAAGGAATGTTTTTTATTAATTGTCATTCAAACAACCTGACCCAGCATTTCCTGGCATTTCTGAATATACACGGATAATGGCAAATGGGCTGTGACATTCCCATTATGCATTCTATTTAGGAGAAGATCTCTTTTGACTAAGCCTGGTTCTGGTGTCAGATTACTGAAAGAGAGTGGTTTATATGTTGTCCGTAAGTATAGCATCTTCCCATAAATAGATATATCAAAACAAGATGTACATATGCTCTTGCATTGTTAGTTCAAGTAGTTAATTTTTTTCCCTTGGGAAATATCACAGTAATACTATTTGAAAAACAGCAACAACAGTGAATTCAGAGAACTGAACCTGCAATCTTTGGACCCAAATTCAAATTCCAGCATTGCAGTGTGTGTGTGTGTGTGTGTGTGTGTGTGTGTGTGTGTGTGTGTGTGTGAGACAGACAGACAGAGACAGAGAATGACAGCGAGAGAGAGACAGAGAGAGACAGAGAGTCAGAGAGAGAGACAGAGAGAGAGAGAGAGAGACAGAGAGACAGAGAGAGAACACGCTTGGGTAAATCACTTAATCCCTTTAGCTAGATGACTTTTATAGTCCCTTCCAATCTAGAACTATGGTCATATGGTATCAAAGTCCCATAAAATATTTTTAATCAAAATTTTACAAGAATACCTTTGATAAGGGCACCTTCTTCTGCTCTGATCAAGTTTTCCTCTTATTCTGTGTAGAGGAAGGAAATAGATCTTTAATAAATCAGAGTAGGCCAAATTTTTGTCAACTGTATAACTGTTGGGAAAGAATTTAACATATGTTACTAGGAACATAACATTGGGGAGAATAAAGTATCCTCTAACAAACATATCAGTGTCATATAGAACAGGAAGATAAACATTTGTGACATTTAAATGGCTCTTTATGTTTACCTTAAACCTTTCCTTTCAGGAAGCAAGCAAACATTTATTAAAAGCCTACTATTTTCCCGGCACTAAGCTAAGGGCTTTAAAAATATTATTTCATTTGATCCTCACAGCAAGTTATTGGAAATCCATGGTCCTCATCATAAAGCACATTGACTCCATTTTTCCATTACTTTTTACTATCTCTGACAGAGACTGATACTATTTAAGCCCTCACATACTGTACCAGCATTTTAAATGTAAACAATTATCACTGTCTGAACAATTTCACATTACTTATATTATACACAGGCTGCCAGAAATCTCCTGGAATAGCACAAAAACAAGCAATTATGAACTAATTATTGAAAGTCATGGATTCTACTCTAACCACAATTGGTAATCACACCATAAATCACCTCTCTATCTAGGAGGAACTGTTCAAATGAAAGGTCAATTTAAAGGCTTATTAGAACCTCACAAGAAGATACATGAGAAAATGGATGCTTTTGGGAACATTCTTCAAACCTACCATTGACTTCTCAGGAGAACAGATCTGTGATTTCATTAAGGAACTCCCAGTGAAGGCACTTTCTCTACCAATATAGATCTGTACCTATTTGCAACACAGTCTTAGAAAGGTGCTGGAGACACTAGGAAGTTACTTGCCTAGGTATACTGCCAGTATAAATCAGTGGTAGGACTCTAATGAATGATTTGCCAACTCTCAGCCTTCTATTCACCAGACAGGGCTGCCTATCATATGAATGTATAAGATAGTATTTCACCTTGGATCATCCCAGTATATAGTTTGTTGTTAAGTAATTCAGTCATGTCCAACTATTCATAATCTCGTTTGACTTTTTCTTCACAAAGATACTGGAGTGGTTTGCCATTTTCTTCTCTAGCTCATTTTACAGAAAAGGAAACTGAGGCAACCAGGCTTAAGTGATTTTCCCAGTTCACACAGCTCATAAATGTCAAAGGCTGGACTTGAACTCAGGAGTTCCTGAATCTAAGCCTCTTGCTCTATTCACTTTGCCATCTAGCTGCCTTAGTATATAATAGCCACAAATACATCAAATGATTTGGTTTTAGTCATTTATATTTCTGCATGTAAACTATTATTTAAAGTAATAAAGACATTCATCTTCTAGGAACATATTTCCATTTAAAAGTGTGTGTGTGTGTGTGTGTGTGTGTGTGTGTGTTGAGGATGGGAGAGGAACTCTATTATTCCTTTGTTCCATAGCAAAATATATTTAGTCCAAAAGATTGGAATTGTAACTATAAGAAGCTAACACACACTCAGAGACACAAACACATATACACATACACACACACACACATATAGTACAAGCTACAACTTTGAAGACAGGGACTCTAGAACCCCTGCAGTTAAGCAGAAGTTTATAGGCTTGCAACTTTCAGTATTGTTTCATAAATGATACTGTAAGAAGCAATGAGTAGGTTAAACATGAGAATTTTGAGGATTTCAATTGCCTGAATATTTAGAAATAGGATGTTAAAAGCATACTTAATTGTAGTACTTGAAACAGAAAGACATTGCTTTCTTGAGGTAACCTTTGTTCAACAAATCAGCAAGAAATCAAACATAAAGCTTTCTGAGTAAGTCTTCGTTGAGCTATGCGAGGAGTTTGGGGGAGAGCCTGTAGGAGAGAATCAACTCATAGACCAAGGATCCTCCGAGACACCTTGTTATTCTCTGCCTCTGTCTCCCCTGTCTCTGGCTCCCTCAGTTTCTCTCTCTCTCTCATTTCCTTCCTTTCTATATACCTTCCTTGCCCTCTTCTTTCTCTCTTTCCATCTTTGGCATTCAATTGAACAGCTCGGTGATTAAAACTTATTATTTCACAAAGGAAGGGCACTGAAACGTTTACAATAAAATTATAAGAAAAATGAAAGTAAGAAGAGTTGAATTAAATGGATTTTCCATTTATTCACTTATTCTTCAGGCTCTTCTTTTAATAAGAAAAATGCAAGTCTCACTTTTAATACATATCAATAGTTGTTCTTTTCAAATTTCCAGGGTTTATGTAGTAAGTGCTTCTTGTTTCCCTTTTACTTTACAATCAGTTGCCAAATTCTGTATGTCTTAATTTCTTTCATGATGATAACCTGAACATACTTACTTCAAGCTTTAAATTTTATATATAAAATACACATACAAACATGTATACATATATCACATATACATACACATATGTATTTTGAGTATATACACCTATATGTACATACATGCATACAACACAACATAACACAACACAACAAAATCTAATCTAATCTAACATAATATAATATAAATGATTAATTTAATATAATGTAATGTAATCATACATGCACACACACACACACACACCACATTAAATCACCATGATGTTGGATACGTCCAGAATAACAGTATTATTAGCTTCATTTTGCGTATGAGAAAATTAAGTCGCAGAGAGTTTAGATGATTTGACTGTAGTTGTACAACTAGAACTGTAAGTGCTGGAACTGACCATTAAACCCATGTCCTTAGCTCCAAATCTAGCATTCATTTCCCAGCAAAGACAGGTACTACAATGGAGTGAATGCTGGACCTGGAGTCATTCATACTAGTCATCAAGCTAGCCTCTGATGCTAGCTGTGTAACCCCAGGTAAGTCACCTAACTTCTGCCTCAGTTTCTTCAACAGCAAGACAAAACATTGTGCTTAATAATATTATCTGCCTCCCAGGGTTGTTGTGAAAATCAAATGAAATATGTGTAAAGTGCTTAGCACAGTGTCTCATATATAGCTGAAACTTAATATATTCTTATTCCCTTTCTTCCTTTATCTCTGCCTCAAAAATATTTTACATTTAACAATAGACTCCTCTCTTTCCCTGCTACATAATGGAATGAGCCTTGATTCAATTCCTAACATCTCTGGGAAGCAGAAAACAAGTGCTATACTGTCCTTTATTTCAAAAGAAGTTTTATGGGGGCGTCAGTTGAGATGTAGGTGAATCAAAATAATCAACAATTCTTTTCTAAGAATTGTCTTCAAATTAAATGTATTTTTATTTATTTATTATTTACATTTACTTTCTATTTATTTATTATTTATATTTACAAATAAATAAATATGTTAAATAATAGTTGCTTCCCCCAGCATCATCATGAATGAAGATAAAGGGTAATCAAACTGTGGCCCAAGAGACAAATCCAACCAGCCAGTCTTTTTCTTTTATGGTCCTTAAGATAAGAATGTTATTCATTTATTTACATTTTAAATAGAATAAAATACTATTTTAAAGTGCTGAAATAATTCTTACCTCTATTGTGGCACAAAAATAGGCTGTGGGGCAGATTTGTCCCATAGGACATAGTTTGTTGATCTCTGTACTGGATGGCCTATAAAGAACCTTGCATTGCTTAAAACAAGAAGGGGCTTCACAAGTAATTTAGTCCAATCATATCATTATAGACATGATGGAATTGGGGACAAGAAAAATGTAGTGACTTGTCAATGATCACAGGAATTGCAAGGGGCAGAACTACTATTCAGGTTCCAGTCTACTATCACGCAGCTTCAATAGCCCTATGAGGAAGATAATGTAAATCAAATAATTTCCTAGCATTACAACAAGTTCTTTAATATCAAAATGAGATAGGACTAGAAACTGGGCCTTCTAGGCTCCAAGATACAAGAAGCAGTGTTCTTTCCACTGCATCACAGTTGTTTCTATCTAAAATAAGAAATAGAGAGATGGATGGCATTTTCTCTAGGTAATTTCTTAGAGTTGGAAGTTATAAAGTTTTTGTGGCAGTGGTAGCTGACTCATTTTTCTTGTTCTTCCAGAGAAAGTGCTTTCTCTTCAACTTTTTTTTCTTATGCATTATACTTATTATCTCAATCAATTCAGTATTCTTGTAGCATTTTCTCACCTGTAATGCAACTGGTTTTTTTAGTGTGGCTCCTTCTTTGTCATGTACCAGTCATTTCTTGATTTCAAGGGATAATCATTTGAAAAGATGTTGGGTTCCTAGTGATCTCAAGAGAAAGGGAAGAAGGCCTCCTGTCTATTATGTGGATTCCATGGGGAAGACTGTGGCAGAGTGTGGGCAAGGGTCAAACAGAATGGGTAGGAATGATTGGATCTAGCCTGCATCTTGTAAGGAATCTCCACATTGATGAGAACACAGGTCTGACTTAATATTTTGCATGCAATGTTACTTCCCAAGGGATGTTTAAATGGGATTAATCTAAATGAAAAAATTAAATAAAGTGACTACATCATTTGAATTTTGTTCAATTGAGCAAATATTAAGTCCCTACTGTGGGCTATCCAAGGTGTTCAGGGAAGAACCAATAGGAGAGAATTAACTAACAGTCCAAGAAACCTCTGGCATGTTCTCTCTCTCTCTCTCTCTCTCTCTCTCTCTCTCTCTCTCTCTGTCTCTCTCTCTCCCTCCGTCCTTCAGTATGAAATGAAATGTAAGCCCTGCCTCCAAGAAGATGATATTTTCCATTGCTTTCAGGTTTATAAACCACTTCATATGTTTACCTATCTGATCCCAAAGATTTCTAATAAATGATGGAAACTTCATCATCAGTTCATTTAAACAAACATTTCTTATGCACCTGCTACGTGCAATTCATTGTGATAAGAACTTGTTAAGGGGGGGGATTGGAAATAATAAATAAGGCATCTTGCCTGCCTTCTTTCAATGATGGAAGAAACAGTAAAACCATGATTCAGATCCAGATACTCCCTGATTTCTGTCTTGGCCAAGAGTTCATTTGGATACTCTGAAAATTTCTCTTTTCTTTCCTCCCTATCCTTCCATAGAGTTAGATCATTTGCCTTGTTCCTATTTTGAAGTATCCATGATTTATTTCATCAGTGTTTTTCACTGATTGGATCACAAATCTCTCTATGCCTGCTTATCCTGTTCATTTCTTGGTTGCGAATTTCCATAAACCTGCTATAGAGGAGGATTGTATTATTTCAGTAGTGGAGATTCAGTGACTGAGGCAACAGGGTAGAATGCTTGTAGTGGTGGATTTAGGAATTCCAGGCTTCAGAATTTGCCTTTGGAATTTATTAGGCTAAACCGTTTAAGGTCTCTGAGCCTCAATTCTCTTATTTGTAAAATGGGAATACCAAAATTTGCCTACAGGATATAGTGCGGCACAAGTCAAATAATATATAAAAAGAATTTGAAAACTTTAAAGCACCATAAAAATATCAGTTATTGCCATGGGTGATGTGGACAATACAGAAATAAGCACAAGACATGGCTCTAATTTTCTAGAAGCGCAAAAACTTACTGAGGAGAAAAGAATCAGATGCATTAAGTCGTTAAAGAAGTATGCAAAAGAGCCTACAGTGAAGTCCTTAAGTTAATCTAACCAATTGCCAGTCTACTACAATGAGTGTTAGTCATATGATAGGTGAGTGGTGGACACTACTCTCTATTTTTAATGTCTTGTGTTTCTAGAGTGCCCTTGTTTCCCCCTAAATACTTAACTCTCCCCTTACTAAAGACCAAGAAAAGAAATGAAGATTCTTGATGATATGCTTGATTATGATGATGATGAGGAGGAGGATGAGGATGAGGATGATGATGATGATGATTATGATGATGATGATGAGTGCACCCTCTGAAATCTGTAGCAGGCACAGAAAAGGCTATTTATTCAAGAGATGGTCTAATAAGTACAAGGGAGAGAAGTCTACGATAAGAGAGCATTTTCGGAAAATCTCATCACATTGTCTCCAGCAATATACATCTTTTGCCAAATTTCATTTTAAAGAGAACTTTTTTCATTCCACTACATATTTTGCTCCTGACCCTATGGCCTTTATCATGCATGTCATGGAGAGTTTTCTCTTCTCAGCTTGGGAATGACTCTCATCTCTGGACTTATAACACTGGAAGTGTCCTCTACCTGGAAATTTCTACTTCTGATTGTGTGGTTCTTCCCAGAACTTCCTTTTTTTTTTCTTTTTGGAGGGAGGAAGGAAGGCAGGGCAATTGGCGTTAAATGACTTGCCCAATGTCACACAGCTAGTCAATGTGTCAAGTGTTCGAGGCTGGATTTGAACTCAGGCCCTCCTGACTCCAGAGCTAGTCCTCTATTCACTGTACCACCTAGTCACCCTGAGAACTTCCATTTTAAATAAAAAGCCCAGACCAGCCATATGTCATTCCTCTCTAGGATGGATTTCTGACTATCTTGACTTTCTCTACCATAACCTCAAGAGAATATATTACCTTCCCTCGTTTACATTTCCCTTTTGTGTGCTGTCTTCCTCCATTAGAATGTTAGTTCCTTGAGAGCAGAGACTCTCTTTCTTCTTGTATTTCTATTTCCAGCACTTAGCATAATGCCTAACACACATTAAGTGATTAATAAATGCTAACTGACTTGACATCTCTTGCAGAGTGAGGACTTTGGCCCTTGCTTGAGGAAGGGTCCCTTCTGGAGAAGTGAAGACACACCTAAATATAATACAACTTTGGTTCTTTTCCCACCCTTTTTTAGATGAAGGGCTTGATTTTTTTCTCATATCTACATTAACAAGTGCTAAAACGTATATTTTCTGAAGCATAGCATTTCTTCTTCTCTGGTGTTTAACTTCCCCACCCTATGCCCTACCCGTTTCTGACTTAGTTTTGTTAATATGAAATTTTGACTGTTTTCACACACAGCAGACTAAACACAAAACAGGCCAAGCTTTAGTTCATTAATATATGCCATAGGTTCGTTGTGAGTGCTCTCAACCACCCAAGGTGTGTGTTAATGGGTCTCTAAATCACACCCTGTCAATTCATGTATTAATGTTATTATAATATGGCTCTTTAAATTGACACTTAATTTCTACAAATCTATATAGAGACACTTCTTAAAAGGGATTTGCTCTTTGAAAATAGCATTCAAAGACAAAAGGGAAATGGAAGATAAGGGAGAATGTCTCAATCACGATATTAATTTAAGGATAATGTAAAGAGAAGTGCTTTCCCCCCTCTATATTAGTGGTATCCATGGGCTTACCATACCTTTGCTATATAACCCAGTACTCAGTTTCATTTATGTGTAAAAAGAAAGGGAATCCCCTCAGCTTGGTGACCTGTCACTATATTTTCACTGGGCAGATAATTACATTTTATGTATGATATCATTTTGTCATGTTTCAGGTTCTCAATAATGGCCAAGAACAAAGGATAGACTAACTTATATGACTTATTGTGCTGACAAGATTTTTTGAGAGCTAGGTAGGATTTTATAATTTTGGAGGACAAGACTTGGTTTTATAGAATATTTAAGGCAAACAAGAGAGCAAAGAAATTAAGAAATTTGACAGAAGGGAGAGGAACGAATGGGAAGAGACACATAGAGAGTGATAGAGACAGAGATAGTGAGACAGAGACAGAGATCAGGTCACTAACAGATACAAATAGGCAGAGAGACAGAGACAGAAAGAAAGACAGAGAGAGGAATGAGAATAGAGGGTGCAAAGCAAACAACCCTAAGGGGAAGATAAGATTTCTGATCACTGATATTCTCATTAGGTCTGTTCCCATCAGAACTTGATGGATATGGGACAAAGCTTCCAAACTGAACATCTGGAATATGATATTCATCACTTATACTGTGAAAGCAAGAGGATACATTGTTTTTTTGCCCTTTTTAAGTCTTGGGAATGTAAGAGGACAGCATTTTGTTAGAATAATATTGCATACTTCTACGTGGATTATGAATCCTTAATGATACTGTTTGCCCTGATGCACATTGGATGACGATGAGGCAGCTGGCTCTCTGTGGTTTTCACAAGAAGATATCCAGATACCTCACCATGCTATCACAGTGAGAAAAATGTTAAATGTGTAAATGAAGATGGATCATTTTCTCATTCCCATTGCTTCACTTTGCCGTGCTTTTTGCCCCGAGATTACACAAATGGATGGTTTTATAGCCATTGCACATAGCACAGCTGCAAATATAATATGGAATATGAAAAGAAATTGTTCAGAAATGGGGGGTGCCCATGGAAGTATAATCTGGGTAATGTTATCAAGTTCAAATACTGCATGTTTCACCCCTTGCCTTATAGCACATCCTAGTTATATAAATGAGAAATGCCCTACAGCTATGTTTAAAGTACAGGCATAGCTCCTTAAAATATGCTTGGCAGTTTTTGTGTTTCTGCCCTTGCCAAAAAAAAAAAAATCTGTCTTTTCTGTTGTCCCTTTTCAGTATATCTCCCCTGTGAATCATTTGCCACCAACACAAGCATCCTAGTCATATGCTGGACCACTGATGCTTTTGATAAATTACATAAGTTCATTACATGACACAGTTTTCATTGGAATCAACTCATATTCCAACCTATGCAGTTATAAAGACATTGACAAGGAAGTCCCAGCAGTGGTAAACAATATTCAAATTAAGTTCGGCGTTTGAATTTGTTAAGCATTTTCCTTCCCACTGCTGTACAGTTGTGGCTTTGCTCTCTGAGTGATACCCTAGCTATAAAAATTTCACTGCTACATTGGAGCATATCAGTTTTCTTATACCTAGGGGTGTAAGGCCCTTGTAAATCTTGGCTGCACCACGGCCAGAAACTGATTAAAGTGTGCTGGCTTGCTATGGTATTCAGCTCCTTCCTGTGTTTCTACTATCAGTGCCAAATACCAGCAGTCACTGACAGGACTCCCTGGTCTGTTTCTGCCAAGTGAAATGTTTTGAAATTAAAAATCTGAAGAAAATGTGCCATGAGTGCTAGATCAGGTGGTTTATCCTTAGGAAACTGCCTAATGAGAAAGTTTCGCACATCCTAGAAGTGACTTCCCCAAAAGAGCAGCCCTGAAATTTAAAGGAACAGCATTTCTTTCTTCACTTACACGTGTGCCCACGTTTTTCAAAATGAAGGCCTTTATTTCTTGAAATGTATATCCTTGGAGAAACATTATGACAAGAGGGAAAAAAGGCACATCTAAAGGATGATTTTTATCAATTAGTTAATTACAACTTGGGTTTTTTTGGCAGTCCTTTGAGAAAACAAGCAGTATTTTATAAATGGTTTCAGTGCGGCACAAGAAACATGACTTTCTATTAAGTATTACCATTTAACTGAATTCAGCAAACATTTATTAAGCAACTACCACATGGAAGATTCTATGTAAGGTACAGAAAATAAAAAGACCAGTATGGCAGAGAACTTTGCTTCAGAAGTCTAATGACATGCGTGGCAAGAGATCAACATGTATATAAACAACTATGATTGAAGGGCATATATGATAAGTACAAAAGAAGTATAAGTGAAGTGTTCAAAAAACGTTCATACTTAAAGAAATAACTTTCAACTAAATCGGGAGAATAAAGTTTCTTTCAATGAGGTGGTATTCGATTTCGGTATTGAAAAAAGGGAGAAACTTCTCTAACTAGAAGTAGTGGCAGGATGACCATTCCAGCAACAGTATAAGCCATGAAGAAATAAGAGAAATGGACGAGAACTAGGATCAGAAAGTCGTCTAGTTTGGTTGGAGCAAAAGATAAAAAAGGGGAAGAATCTAGAAAGGTAAATTGAAGCTAGGTTGTGGAGGGCCTAGTAAGTCAGAATCAGAGGTTAAAAAAAATCAGGAGCCAGTGGTGAGCCACTGAAGGTTTTTTAGTGAAGGAGAAATGTATTCTGGGCAGTAAATTAGTATTATTGGTCAGAAAGGTGTGTGTGGGATGGATTAAAAATGAAATACCATGGAGACAGGAAGACTAGTTTAAGGTTATAATAATAAATGTGAAAAAAAGGAAGGTGTGAAATAGAGTAGATGCCTGGAAGATTTTAGAAGTTGTTTACTTTTGCTGTTGATAGTGTTTGGTCATTTCAGTCTTGTCTAGCTCTTCATGTTTTGGTGTTTTCTTGACAATGATACTGGAGTGGTTTGATATTTTCTTCTCTAGCTCATTTTAAAAATGAGGAACTGAGGTTAAACAACTTGCCCAGGGTCATACAGCTAGTAAGCATCTGAGACTGAATTTAAACTCATGAAAATTAGTCTTCCTGCTTCCAAGTCCAGTACTCATTCCAATATTGCAACTAACTGCCCCTTGGAATAATAGGGTATGGCAGCTAACTAGCTGTATGTAGCCAAGCCTCAACCTTAGGTATAATCCAAACAAAAAACAAACAACCAGAAAAACCGAGTATGACTAGCATGACTCAAATTCATAAAGGACTCAAGTCTTTTATAAAAGAACTCTAGTAAAAAAAAAGTATAGTAGCACCAAGAAATAAAAAATATATATATTTAGTTACAAATGGTTCCCTTTCTCTTAACTAAATTTATTCATTTGTTTATTTATTATTTTATTTATTTTCTTATTTATTTATTTACACCAGATTTTGAGTTACAAATTTTCTCCCCATCATCTTTGCCCTATCTCCAACCCCAAAACAGCACTTCCACTTTAAAGCCCCTCCCCTGATCTGTTCTCTTTTATGTCCTTCTCCAATGCCCCCTCTAACTTTCTGGTAGGGCAGGGAGGATCTCCCTACCTTAGTATCTGTATATGTTAATTCCCAGTTGCATGTAGTTAATGATAACAATTAGATAGATAGATAGATAGATAGATGGATGGATAGATATAGTGCAGTGGCTATATATACATATATTTTATATATACTTATATATATAATTTATATATATTTATATATACTTATATATAATTTATATATATATGTATATATCTATATCTACACATACACACACACACATTTTTTAAACATTTGATTATAAAGCTTTTAATCCTAGATTCTTTTGTTTCCTCCCTTGTCACCCACCCCCACTGGAAGGACAAGCAATTCAATATAAGCTGTACATGTACAATTACACAGGATATCTCCACAGGGGACACATTGCGAAAGGCTGATTATATGTCCCTCCTTCCTATTCCACCCCCTACTTGTTCTATTCTCTACCCTGTCCCTATCCCTTTACTGAAGTGTGTGCTTCCAGCAACCCTCCCCTAGACCCTGCCCTCCCCTCCATTTTCCTGCTTCTCATCCCCATACCCCCTAATCTCCTCTGTGGCAAGATACCCAGTTTAAAGTTTATGTCATTCCTTCCCTAAGCCAAATTCAATAAGAGTAAATCAAAGTTAAATTGTAACAGTTACCACTTGCTTCTTCTATATGGGATGATTAACCCAATTTTTTTCTCTCCTGGTATCCTCTCATTCTAGTCCTCTTCCACCTCAGAATTTCATCTTTTAAAATATCTTCCCTTCGTATTCAATTGATCCTGTATCCTCTGTGTACACGTATACACACATGCTCAAATATGTATTCATACACATATATACCCCCCTTATAGACATATGTGCAGGTATACATATACATACACATACACACACATACATACATGTATACATACACATTTGTATTCCCTTCACCTATACTCATACTAAGAAAAGTTTCATAAGTTACTATTATCATTTTTCCATATTGACATGTAAATAATTCAACTTTGATAAGTTCCTTATGATTTCTTTTCCATGTTAACCTTCTCATGCTTCTTGTGTTTGAATGTCAAATTTTCTGTTCAGTTCTGCTTTTTTCAGGAAGAATGCTTGAAAGTCCTCCATCTCACTGAATGACCATATTTTCCCCTGGAACATCATACTCAATTTTGCTGCGTCGATGATTCTTGGTTTTAATCCTAGCTCCCTTGATTTCTGGAATATCGTATTCCAGGCCTTTCAATTCCTCAGTGAAGAAGCTGCAATATCCTGGGTTATCCTAATTGTGTTTCCACATTATTAAAATTGCATCCTCTTAGCAGCCTGTAATATTTTCTCCTTGGTGTGGGGATTTCAGAACCTGGCTATAACATTTCTAGGAGATTTCTTTTGGGGATCTTTTCCAAGTGGTGATTGGTGAATTCTTTCAAGGTCTATTTTGCCCTCTGATTCTAAAACATCAGGGCAATTTTCCTTGAGAATTTCTTGGAGGAGGTTTTCTAAGTTCTTTTTTTGATCATGGCTTTCAGGTAGTCCAAAAAATTTTAAATTGTCTCTCCTAGATCTATTTTCCAGGTCAGTGGTTTTTTTCAAGGAGATATTTTACTTTACCTTCTATTTTTTCATTGGTTTGTATCTGTTTAATAAAGTTTGCTTTATTATTTTTGTTTTATTTTTATTATTATTTGCTTTATTTAATCTGTTCATAAAGTTTGCTTCCATTTGCTCCACTCTAATTTTGAAGGAATTATTCTCTTCAGAATGCTTTTGAGATTCTTTTTCCATCTGGTAAATTCGACTTTTTAAGGCATTCTTCTCATTGGCTTTTTGGGACTCTTGTCATTTGAGTTATTTTGTTCTTTAAGGTATTGTTTTCTTCAGTCAGGTTGTTGACTCTCTTTTCATGATTTTCTTACATCATTCTCATTTCTCTTCCCAATTTTTCCTCCACTTCCCGTATTTGGTTTTCAAAGTCCTTTTTAAGTCAATCTATGGCGTGTAGGCAATTTTCATGTTTCTTGTAAGCATTTGGTGTGGGAGTTCTGACTGTGATGTCTTTCTCCTGTTCCATGCTTTGATCATTTTTGTCCCCAAAAAAGAATTCTAGAGTTTGATTACTGTTCTTACTTTGCTTCCTTCTCCTCATGTTGGCCTGTAAATTAATTGCTTGATTTTTTAGCTCTGTGGAACTTTGCTTTCAAGGGGGAAAGCTTTGTCCCAAATTGCTAGAGTTTTCACAGCTGCCAGAGATATTAGGGGGTGCTGCAGTCCCCACCAGCTTTGGCTTGCTGAAAGTGCACCCCAGGACCACCACCCAAGACCACAATCTGGATCCAGGCTGCTCAATGCAAGAACCCTTGGCCTTTGTTCAATTGCCTTGGTCCCCCTGAAGTCTGTAGGCCAGGAGCTCTGAGCAGATGGGTTGGGCTGCTTTCTTGCCCTGGGGGCAGTTTGGCCAGACCACTTTTTTCCCCCCAAATTTAGCTTGAATTCCACTGCTCTTTTTCTTAGCCTTATTTCTCCTGGCTTGATAAATGTGGAAACTTCCCCATGAGCCACCAATCTGCTCTTCTGTAGACTCCAGCTGCGGCTCCTCCCGACAGCCCTGGGGCCAGGCTGCAGTTTCAGGCTGGGCTGGCCTTGGCTCCCAGCCTGTTATGATAAGCTTCACCTTCCGACCTGCCTTTAGCTGGGGATGTGTTTTCTGTATTTTCGTGAGTTTTGGAGCCCTAAAATTTGTTTAGAGTGGTATTTTATGTGTATTTAAGGTGGCTGTGTGGGAGCTGCAAAACTTTGCTGCTTCTATGCCACCATCTTGGCTCTGCCCCCTCTCTTAAATAAATCTAACCATACTTCTTGTGACCTCATGTCTTTCTCTAGATATGAGTAGTATCATAGATTTAGAGCTGGAATAGTCCTTAGAGGTCATCTTGTCTAACTCCCTAATTTTATAGATGAGTCTTTGCTCTCATTCAATTACACAAGAAGCTGAATTTTTGGCAAGAATCAGAGAGTGTGGAGAGCACTTGAGGATACTAGTCACCTGGTAGGAGCAGCCAAAACAGGTGTAGGGCATACAAATGAAAGGACATGAAGATAAACTTGATTTATTTTAAAATTTTGCCAATGATGAATTTTCATTTAGTTGTGAGTTTACAAAGTATTTTGACACACATCAAGTATATTTTCCCTCAAAGTCCTATGTTATAAATAATTAAATTATTATTGCTATTTTACAAAAGAATTAGCTGAAGATTTTACCAAGGGTTCTTAACATTTGTGTCAAGGACTACCTTTGTCAATAGAGAAATTATATACCCCTTCTCACATTTGTGTATTTAATTGCATAAAATAAAAATGGTTGGTTGGTTGTCCTTCATTCATGAAGAAGACCAAAATGATATCACCCATATGTGCTCAGAAAGCTCTACCACAGATTGGGTACAAATAGTACATATGAACATTTAGAGTGGAGATGGCTCTGATTTGTATATCTTGCATTTCTTTTGCTTTCTACTGCAATACTGCTTTGCTTTGAAAGCACAGTGTCTTCCTTGATATAAGCAAACCATGCAGGATGGCCCTGTGCCAATGTCTCACATGTCTCACTATTGATTCCAGAGTTCTTCATTGAGGCTTTGAGAGTCTCCTTGTATCACTTCTTCTGACCGCCGTTTAAGTGCTTTGTGTGAGCTCTCTGTAAAATAAAATAATAAAATAAAATATAAGGGATTAAAAAGGAAACCTATTATGTTCAAATACAGTTATGAAAATGTTTTTTTTTAGTTAAGAACTCCTGGCTTAGAGAGATTAAGTATTCTATTCAATATTATTCAGCCACATAATGGTACTCACATTTTGACCCTACCATTAATTATTTGTCCACTGCATTCTTTCTGACTAGGACTCTTGGTGTATCTCTTTTACATAGTGTTCCTTGTTTCTTTTTTAATTTTAGGTTATGTGAAGACTGAAATTTAGAAACATTTCTTCATCATGTTTGCCTTTGTAAAGCAGTATCTAATGAGCAAAACACCAAAAGATCTTTAAAATAATGTGATGATATGGCTAAATTTTTGGAAATATATGGTGTAGTGTTCTTAACTTGGGTCGATAGGAGCCAAGGACTCCTAAGCACTTCTCCAAAAGAATTCATGACTGGAACAGCACGATTATTTTGTACTAGATCAATTTAGCATGATTTCAGGATTTCCTACAATTCTGTTCAGCAGCAAAATCATACAATGAAGGAGGCAAATGGTGAATGTCATTCAAGGCTGATGTGTAAAAAGGAATGGTCAGCAATTAGCCAAGAAGGCAAGGGAATTACTAGTATATTTTAGAACTGAGTAGGGAAGAGTAGAGTGTGCAGAAATTTACAAGCATAATTGTTTTGAGGAAAAAAAAGAATATAGGGAATGCAGATCATGGTGAGGATGATTTATAGGGTCATAATTTGTGAGGTATAGGAAGAGGGATGATGAGAAAAGATTAGGATTAGATAAAGGAATTTTAGAATGGGTGACTATGAAAGAGAAACACTTTTAGATAATGTCAATGTCAAGGATATGACCATCTCTGAGTACAGCTCCATAAACAGAGAAATAGGCCATGGGAATTGTGCAGATTGAGAGAGTAGAAGTTGGGTTATTTGAGTGAGCCTCACTATGTAGGCTGAAGTCTCTTAATATGAAGGAAAGTGATGGGGAGGAGAGAAAGACTGCAAGCCAGATATTGAATTGAAGAAAGAAGGAAAATGTCATGGGGATTGTTTGATCACAGTTACTGGAGTTACTGGTGTTACTGGAGCTGAAATGGTCGTTAAATTTATATAGCATAAACTATAATAGAGAAGACCATTACTTAGTGGAAATAGTAAATGAAAAGTGTGAAGGTAGCAATGAGCGGAAAGGAACATTTCAATGCTTTCACTCTGAACAGTGAGTCTGGGAGTAAGAGAGAAAGTATAGTCAATGCTAGAAAGGGTAGTGAGTGTCTTCAAGAGTTAGCCAGCTCTCAGTAAAGACCAGATGATGGAAGCGTTAGAAAGAGAAAAAAAGTTTAAAATGAAAAGAAGTTTCATTCAATCAGCAAACATTAATCTCCTACTATGTGGCAGATACTGTGCTCAATCTTGAGGATAAAAAGAAAGGCAAAAGAAAATCGTGGCCCTTAATAAGTTCATAGTTAAAAAAAAGAAGTTCATGGTTTGATGAAGAAGAAAAACTCAAAAAGTTTTGTAGAAATCAGTTACATAAAGGAAGAGAAATTTTAAAAAATCAGTAGTGGGAAGGCACTAGAAATAAGGGAATCAGGAAAGGTTTCCTGTAGAAGATTGGTTTTTACTGGGACCTAAAGAAAGCAGGGAATGAGATAAAGATGAGGAGAGAGTACATTCTGGGTTTGGGACAGCCAATGAAATACTCTGAGTTAGGAGATAAGGTGTCTTTTACTAGGACAGCTAAATGACACAGCGAATAGACTATTAAACCTGGAGTTAGAAAGAAAAAAACCTAAGTTCAAATCTAGCCTCATACATTCCCTAGCTGTGTAACTCTGGGCAAGCCACTTAAGCTTTCTTTGCCTCAGTTTCCTCATATGTAAATTGAGAGCAATAATAACTTATACCTCCCAGGGTTGTTGTGAGGATGAAATGAGATCATATTTATAATATGCTTAGCTTAATGCCTGACACAGAGTAAGCACTATGTGAATGTTAGCTATTCTTACTGTTCTTTTTCTTCTTGCTGTGACCCAGATCACTGTCTCATAGGGTATGTGATGGAGTGTAATGTGTTAGAAGAATGGAAAGGTTGTGGGGGGAGCAAGTTATCTATGAATGACAAATAGCATGAAAATGATAAGGAGACCCTCGAGTTTATTGAAGTGGGGTGCTGACATTGCTGAATCTATGATTTAGGACTATCACTGTGACAGCTGATTGTAAGATGGACTAGAGTGGAGAGAGATTTGAGCAAGGCATAGTAACTACCTGGCTATTGCAATCATCCAGGCTTGAAGGACCTTTATCAAGGTGGTACCAATGTCAGAGGACAAAAAGGGGTATATGTGAGAGATGATTTGGAGGTAAAATTAACAGGCCTATGAAACAGATTGGATATGGGAGGATGGGGTGAGATAGTGAGGAGTCAAGGAGGAGATGTAGGTTGTGACCCTGAGTAATTGGGAATTGTAATGATACTGGGATTTGAAGATCTTCCATGCCCCTTCAACTTGCTGACATAGCAGGAAGGGGTAGAGCAAGAGAAAGTGGGAACCAAATTAGCAACTTTGTCCGTAACTAGAAGTAGTGGCAGCAGCAGCAGTGGTGGTGGCAGCAGCATGAACTCCTTTTTCTCTAAGCCTACCAGAATCTCTGCTAAGGACTCCTGTCGAGGACTGCCAGGGACGGGAACTGAGGGGCCTGAGCTACTGGGATCAAGTTACGTGGACACTGAGCAGTTGTCATGAGGGAGGAGAGGAGAATCTTTGCCTGAGGTAGCCTGTCCTGTTTTGAAGGCTTGAGAATGTGTGTGTTTACTACTTTAACTACATGTGCCAACTTCATAACTACTGTGTTGGCTTTGACTTTCTGGTTTTGGGACTCAGTTTTCTGGAATTTGAATAAATGTTATGGCTATATTTCTTATGTATAGAGCCTGTTACATTTTGTGATTAATAACCATATCAGCATAATTATAGTTACTGTAGGCATTGTGAATATTGCATTGCTGATACAGCAATAACGTGGTAGCCTTAGTTAGGGAAGTTAGGAAGAGGGGAGGATTTGGGGGAAAAGGTGAGTTCACTTTGGACATGTTGAGTTTGAAGTGTTTACACTCTATATAGTTCAAGATGTCTAATAGGCAGTTCCAAATGAGTTACAAGATGATAGTACATCAGAGAAGTAAAATCTGAGATAAGCAAATCTGAGAATCATTAGAACAGACATGATAATTGAATCATGGAAGCTGATTAGATTGCCAGATACAATAGTATAGATAAAGAAAAGAGGAGGGCTCAGGACAGGGCGCTGTGGAACACACATTCTTAGCAGATGTGACCTGGATGAATGTCTAGCAAATGAAATGAGTGGTAAGATGGGAAGAACCAGGAGAAAATAGAGAAGAAAGTATAATGGAGAAAAGGGTGAAGGATATTGTCAAAGACTTCAGACAGGTCAAGAAGGATGAGGATTAGGATCTAGATATAAAGGCTGATACTGTAAATAATCTGGAGAAGCAAGGAATGGTTTACCTGTCAGATTTATGGAGCAGGGAAGACTTTATGACCAAAGAAGAGATGGAAAGCCTTATAAAATACAAAATGGATAATCTTGATTACATCAAATTGAAAAGTTTCTGTACAAACAAAGCCAATGTAACCAAGATTAAGAGGGAAGTAGGAAATTGGGAAAGAATATTTACAACTAGTGTTTCTGATAAAGGCCTCATTTCTAAAATATACAGGGAATTAAATAAAATTTACAAGAATGCCAGTCATTCCCCAACTGATAAGTGGTCAAAGGATATGAAC
>CM053594.1:135922613-135967738 GCA_028646575.1 Pseudocheirus occidentalis | reverse complement strand
ATCCCAGGCCTGGCCACTGTCTCGGCTTCCGGCAGTTTCAGCCTCCACTCTGGCGACCGAGTTGAGCCCCTGCTGCTGAGCTGCTTTCAGCAAGAGCTGTGTTCTCTGTATTTTTGTGAGTCTGAGAGCTCTAGACTTTCCTAGATTTTGTCTGGGCTCGTATTTTATGGGTGTGTAGGGTGGCGGTGTGGGAGCTGCGGGACCTTGCTGCTTCTACGCCGCCGTCTAGTCAAGATGTATTAAAAGGATTAAACTAGGGTGGTGGCAATGGAAAAGAATATATAAATGCCAGAATTATGTCTGTGGTGGAATCTCTAGGACTTAGCAGTTGATTGGATATATTAGGGTGAGGGAAGGGGAGAATAATGAACGATTTGGGGCCCTCAAAGCTAAATGGTTAGGCAAATAGTGGTTGCCTCAAGAGAAATGTTAACTTTAGGAGAAGAGGCAGATGTAGGAAGGAAATATTAAGTTCATTTTTTGTTTGTTGAGTTATTATTAACTTAAAACTACCTTGGTCTGCCCAACAAAGTATATGGAAATGCAAAACTGAAGCACCTAGAAGAGGATGGAACTGAGAAAGGATTCTGAGAAGACAGCGGAGTAGGTTAGAAAATTCCAAGCTCTGAAGGTTTCTTCCCATAAAAGATTTAAAATAGTTCCTTAAGGTGAACAAAGTATTTATCTCTACCTTAGGGTGGAGGTAAATGAGAACAGGGTACATAACCTGGATCCTCCTGGGACAAGTTGAGAAGGTCAGAAGAAAATCCCAGGAAGAGGTTTGGTCCCTGTTAAGAGTGAACACCTTTAGGCTAAGTTCCATTTTATTGTATTGTATTGTATTGTATTGTATTGTATTGTATTGTATTGTATTGTATTGTAGTATATTGTATTGTATTGTATTGCATTGCATTGCATTGCATTGTACTTTATTGCATTACATTGCATTTGTTGTATTGTATTGAATAGTATTGTATTTTAGGTTTTATGTGCAGCACTTCCTTTATTCAAACTGTAGAAAAAGACTCTCAGCAGGATGATGGGACAACATCTCACAGAATGAATACTGGTATTTCCAGTTTAGAGTCAAGGACCTAGATCCTTCCCATCTAGATAATGAAAAAACTTTTAGTAGGCAAAGTCCGATTAGTACAAATATCTCTATTTCCTGACCTTTATTCACATTTTCTTGATTGCATGATTCCAGCCTGATTTCCAGAACCATGGTCAAATGTTCCCAGTTGAAATACTAGAAACTAGTTCAGATGACTCTATCATTGAAGGTAAGACACCACAGGGCCTTGGATATACCTAGTAGACACTCAAATGTTGGTTGAATGAATGAATGAATGAATGAAGGAAGGAAGGAAGGAAGGAAGGAAGGAAGGAAGGAAGGAATGAATGCTTCAACACTCCAGATTAGGAAGCCTGAGTACCCCAATCACTATCTTAGCCAAACCTTTGCTTTGGATGCATGTAGTCTTTGTACTAATTGTACTATTGCCCCTCTGCTCCCAAGCATAAGCCCCTTATTACCAGCCTCCTGTGGAGAGACCAAAATGAATAGCTAGGGCTATGAAGACATCTACTTTGAAGCCCTTCAGCTGAGAGAGTCCCATCCCATCAGTTCTGGACAGGCCTGCTCTTCACTGTCTTCCCTCCTCCCTCTCCCATGCTAAGCACTGCTTTCTGGCCACTGAGGTCAGTCAGCCTGTGACATGGCTGGCCACCTGCTTCTCAAATAGGAAATGTAATCCCTTGATCCCTCTGCCCTGGAGAACCCCTCTCATGGAGTTTTTTCATCAGGTTTAGGGAAATGGCTTTGACTTCATGAGGTGGTAACAGCATCAGGATCCAATTTTCTTCTTTTCTTCAGCTGGTACAGGTGTGACTTGGACTTTGTATGTGATGCCCATTCATGGTCCCCAATTATTCTGTCACACAGTTCACATCTCTGATGACTCTGTTTATTCTTAGTGACATCTCACTGAAATCTTATGGGAGTGGCTATGGGTTGCTTGCCCTGTATGAAGCTTCCCACAATCTGTAGAGAAGGTCCCAGAACTGACTCCCATTTTAAGGCATCACTTACCTCCAAACCATGAATCCGGGGCACATTGTGTCAGAGGCGGCTAAAGAAGTGGTTTTTAGCCCATTTGTTTTGTTTTAAAGCACATCTCTTGGTAACTTGTTTTAGAGCCTCAGTACCTTTTGTAAGGAGGAGGTTACTGGCTTCTGAACTGCACTGGTTATCACTGATCAGGTATTCATGGAACTCCTTGGAACCAATGGACTGAAAGATGCCATGTTGGTAGTTCTGACAATTCTCAACAACTTTCTCCTGACTGTAGTCCCTATGAAACTCTTTTAGCTCTTCCAAAAGTCTAGCAGCTATCATTTCATTCACCCTCTTATCCAGGTGCTGGTCTAGAACTGCTTGATCTGCTTGTAGCCCAAAGATTCAGGGGTTAGGGAACTTCAAGGGGCCCCCAAGGGTGCCCCCACTTTCTTCTGCATGTTGACAACTGAGAAGTTCACTATGTGACATTCCTGTTTCTTCAAATACTTGCAAACTCCTGGCTACTTTGCATTTATCATGTGGGTGCAGTTTGGTGGCCATTTCTGGGTCCACCATGCTTAGCTGGCAGTGCAGTTCATTGCCATCCATTTTTTACAGTTCCATTTTCCTGTTGATCACTTTCTCTTCCATACATATTTTATCTGAAGAATGGAGAGTTTCCCCCCTTGGTGTTGATCAGAACTTTCCAGAGCAAGGATTCCATATAATAATTAGTACCTCCCACAACAATTGGGATCTTCTGTCAAGCAAATATATTACAGCAGTTGCTTTGTTCCTGAAGTCCACCACAGTGTAATTAATCACAAGGGGATCCACAAAGCTGATCATGTGGTGTTGGCTGAATCTCTGTTATTGGGGGGAGACCTTGTTGGTGATGATATTTAGACCCTCATACACCTGCATGGAGTCTGAGTGGATGATCTCACCAACAAGCCGCTGTCCCAGCTGCAGTGCCAGCTTGGACTTGCCCCAGGATCATCATGAGCCACAGTGACCCCCACAGGGCCTGTGCCTCCTTAGCAGCCACCCTAGGTTCCATTTTAACAGCAAGCAGCAAGTCTCTTAAACAACAAGTCCCAAGCCCTGGGGTTAGTTGGTTTGAGAGGCTGACTGGGCCCCAGTCACCTGAACTTTTACCACTGGATAGTGAAAGGAATTGGGCTTTTGAGCCCAGGAAGTTCATGGAGACCCATGCTGACAAGGAACACCAAACCTAGCTATGCTGTGAAGAGCATCAGGGGTGACAAGGAACCAGCATCTATCAGGCCAGTAAGTATAGAAGCAGTGGGGCAGAAAGTACTTGGGTGTGGGCATTTGCAAAAGTTTGGAGGTTTGGCTTTGGTTTCAGGTTAGAGGGGATAACTGATGGTCTGGGGCAAGAGGTAGCATTTCCCATACCCTAGGGTGAAAGATAATTACACATAATCAAGCTCCTACCACAAAAATGCACAGGCAAAGGAGAAAGAATCCAACCATGGACAACTATTATGGAAATACAAAAAAACTGGGGAAAATCCTCAGAGGAGGATATTGATGTAAAGTGACCCCCAAAGAGTGACATCAAATGGTCACGTGCCTGAAAAGAATTCATACAAGATCTTAAAAAAGGCTTTAACATCAAATGACTAAACTAAAAAAACTAAAAAAGAAAATAAGAATAATACTAGAAAAACAAGAAGGGTATGAAAGGAAAGTCAACCAACTAGGAAATGAGATTTAGAAAATTAAGGAAGAAAATGACACCTAGAAAATTAGAATTAGGTAAAGTGAAGCCAGTGAAATTATAAGAGATCAAGAAATGATTAGACAAAATATGAATAATTAAAAATAGACAAGAAAGTGAAACATCTTATAAGAAAAGAACATATTTGGAGAATAGATCAAGAAAAGAAAATGTAGGTGGGCAGAGGCAAGATGGTGGAGTAGAACCAGGACTTCCATGCTGCTCTGACTTACACCTCCTCCAATACATGAAAAAATAACTCTAAACAAAATTTAGGGCTATAGAACCCACAAAATGACAGAGAGAAACAAATCTCCTGCTGAAGAAAGCCTGGCAGGCCAGCAGGAAGTGTCCATCCCTGTCAAGAGCAGTACCACATAAACTGTGGTTTTAGCCCCAGGGCAGCCACGACCAGCCACAAGTGGAGTAGACTTCACAACAGTAAACCACCAGCAGCTGAAGAAGTTTCCAGATTTCTCAATCCTCAAATACCAAAGACAATGTAAAAGCTCAGTGTGGAAGTTTGTTTAAATAGGGAGAGTGTGGTCCAGCTGCTACCCCAAGAGCAAAGAGTGAAGGAGACAAAATATGAGCCAGTTACAGGCCATGGAGAAGCCAAATAAGAATTTTGAAAAGTAAGAGAAGTAGAGGAAAAATTGTGAAGAGAAATGAGAAAGATGCAAGAAAATCATGAAAAGCCATCAGCAGCCTGCTAAAGGAGATCCAAAAATACACTGAAGAAAATAATACCTTAAAAAATAGACAAACTCAAATGGCAAAAGAGTCCCAAAAAGCCAAATGAGGAGAAGAATGCTTTAAAAACTGAATTTGCCAAATGGAAAAAGGATTTCAAAAACTCACTGAAGAGATTAACTTCTTGAAAATTAGATTGGAGCAACTGGAAGCTAATGACTTTATGAGAAATCATGATATTATAAAAGATTCAAACAAATGAAAAAAATAGAAGGCAAGATGAAATATCTGGAAAATCACTGGAAAAATCACTGACAAGGGAAATAGATCCAGGAGAGATAATTTTAAAATTATTCTTCTACCTAAAAGCCATGATCAAAAACAGAGTATAGATACCATCTTCAAGAAATTATCAAGCAAAATTCACCTGATATTCTAGTGTTAGAGTGCAAAATAGAAATGGAAGGAATTCACTGATTGCCTCTTGAAAAAGAACCCCCAAAAGAAAACTTCTAGGAATATAACCAAATTCCAGAGTTCCCAGGTCAAGGAGAAAACACTGCAAGTAGTCAGGAAGAAATAATTTGAGTTTTGTGGAAACATAATCAGGATAACACAAGACTTAGCAGCTTCTAAATTTAGAGGTTAAAGGGCTTGGAATATGATGTTCCAGAGATCAAAGGAGTTAGGACTAAAATCAAGAATCACCTACCCAGCAAAAGTGAACATAATGCTACAGGGAAAAATTTGGTTATTCAACGAAATGGAGGACTTTCAAGCATTCTTGATGAAATAATTTGAGCTGGACAGAAAACTTGATTTTCAAATACAAAAAAACAAGAAGCATGGGATGGTAAACAGGAAAAAGAAATCATAAGGAACTGATTAAAGTTGAACTGTTTACATTCTTACATAGAAAAACAATGATTGTAACTCATAAGACTTTTCTCAGTATGAGAGTAGCTGAATCTATTTCTAGATCTAGATCTATCTGTATCTATGTATCTATACACATATATACATATATTTATGTATGTATACATATATGTATATACATGTATGTATAGGAGGATGTATGTATATATAAATATATATGTGAGCATTTATATGTTCATGTATACATAGACAGAGGGCACAGGATAAGTTGAATATGAAGGGACGATATCTAAAAAATAAAATGATAAAGTGAGAGAGGAATTTATTGGGAGAAGAAGAAAGACAGATTAGGGTAAATTATCTCATATAAAAGAGGCAAGAGAATACTCTTACAATGGAGGAGAAGAGCAGGAAGGTGAAAGGGAATGGGACAACCTGATTCTCATTGAATTCAGCCTAAAAAGGGAATAACATATACACTCAATTAGGTATCTTACACTATAGGAAAGTAGGGGGATAAGGGACAAAAGGGGGAGCACAGAAGGGAGAGCAGATTGGGGAAGAGGGTAGTTAGAAGGAAACATTTTTGAAAAGGTCAAAAGGAGAAAATTGAGTAAGTGGGGGTGGGATAGGATGGAGGCAATTATAGTAGTCTTCCACAATATAACTATTATGGAAATGATTTGGTTAACTACACATGTACAATCTATATTGAACTGCTTATCTTCCCAGTGGGGGTGAGTGAGGAAGGAAGAAGAGAAAAAAATCTGGAACTCAAAGTTTTAAAGACAAATGTTTAAAAAATTGTTTTTTTATCATGCAGGTGGGAAATAAGATATATAGGTAATGGGGTATAGAAACCCATCTTGCCCTACAAGACAGTTAGGGGGTATAGGGGAAGGATATAAGAGAGAACAGATTGGGGGAAGGGATACTCAGTAGGCTTGCCATTTCGGGGTGAAGGTTAGGGGAAAGATGGGGCAAGAAAAACTTGTAACTCAAAATCTTGTGGAAATCAATGTTGAAAACTAAAAAAATAAAATGATTAAAACAAAAAAGAAGAGAAAATTAATTAATTTTACTAACTGAAAGTTAAAAAAAAAAGAATCTTGATATAATAATACAAGAAATAATTAAAGAAAATTGTCCTGGATCATTGGAGGGAGGAGTAGAACTAGAAAAAAATCCATCTTACAGCATTTAAAAGAGATAATATGAGGAAGACTCATAGGAATATCATAGTTAAATTCTGAAACCCCATCTCACGGAAAAATATTAAAAACATCAAGATTAAAGCAATTTAAATAAGATCTTGCCACAATTAGAATTACACAAGACCTTGCAGCAGAGGTATTAAAGGACCACAGATCTTGGAATGCAACATATCAAAGAGCAAAAGAACTGGGGCTTTGGCCAAAGATATCACACCTTGCAAAGTTAATTATTATTCTGAATGGGAAAAAATGGATATTTGATAAACTCTCAGATTTCAAGACTTTGTTAAAAAAAATCTGAAGTTAACAGAAGATTTGACCTATGAGAACCAAGAGAAATATAAGGTACACAAAATGACTTAGTATAAGGGATCTGTAAGGACAGACTTTTTACTTTTTATATATGTAAAATGCATGTCTAAGATTCTTGTTAATAATTGAATGGCTGATAAGAAAAATTGGTATGAACATGAGTATGATCATCAAGAGCAATATAAGGTACATACCAAAATCTGATTATAAAGGATTCATAAGGACACACAGTTTTGTATGTCTAAGATTCTTATTTATGATTGGATAGCTCATAAGAAATATTGAGGCAAACCTGAGTATGATATAAATTTAAAAGTAAAACCATTTAGCAATAGCTGGAAAGAGCAATTATTTTATATATAAAATATAAATATACATACAAGAAATAGAAGGGCGAAGTTGAGGGTAGAGGGAAATTATATATATATTCATGTATATGTGAATGCATATATTTATAGCTATAGTGAAACATCTAAACTTTATTGTAGCCTTTGGGGTGTGTGTGTGTGTGTGTGTGTGTGTGTGTGTGTATTAAAGAACAAAGTGAAAAGTGCACAGTAGAGAACAAAAGAAAACTCCCAAGAAAGCAAAGATGATAAATTTTTAAAACAACGTGTATCAATTATCATACACATTTTCTTGAAATGAAAACATATTGTTACATATTTTGAATCCTCTCTTGTGTTCTTCTGTGCATAAGACAATTTTTTTCTTTTTAACTTTGTACTGAAGTTACAAAATTCAAGTTTATGATGTTTTTATTTCTTTTCTCTATTCTGTATTTGTTTTCTGGCTTTTGAGTCTAAAATAAAATTTAAATAAAAAGAGGATGAGAATAAAAATGAGGATTTTGTAGTCTTCAATATAGTGGTGGTAATGACAGTCATAGAAAAAAGATGAGTTTATAAATAATAAAGACTAGAAAAGAAAGAGAAGAGGAATAGAGTATTGAAGGATAGAACATGTAATGATCAAAAGCAGGAAGAAGACTCAATGAAGAAGATAAAGGAAACACAGGGAAAAAAGGAAGGAGGAGAGCCAGGAGAGGAAACATTGTCTCATAACACAATATTTTTCACATTTTCTTCTGACCCAATGTTGAAATTGGAAGAGAAAGTTTACTAAAATACTAATGCTAGCAATAATATCCTTTCACTAGTTTAAAAATTGGTATTGAGTAGAAATACTTCCTTTTGCATTATACGAAATTGCTAATTAAATGGGTTTTGTCCTTCTCTTTATGTCAAAAAAAAAACAGTAATGGCATCCCCCAAAATGTGTAGGGGAAAGAAAAGAAAAGCTTTTTCTCACCATCACTTCTTTTACTTGACCAGATTCTTTCACTAATAGCAGTGGCATACCAACCATTAGCTAAATAATTCTTTACTGTGTTTAATTTAAAAAACAAAATTAAAAAGAAAACAAAATCTTCTTAGAGGAGCTCATGTACCAATGTTGTTGTGAACTCAACAATGCTTCCACATGGTCACAAGGAGATGTTCTCTTCTAAATATAACTAGGCTTTTATGTAAAATAGTTCCCCTCCTCCTGGATGATGGAGATTTAGTTCTTAGGTGAATTGCAAAATGTCTTATGAAGTAATGCACTTTGTAGGGGATAATACTGTCCTTTGTAAATACCCAGTGTTTAAATGTGGCTCTTGTCTCACTTTTGTGGCATAGGTTTGCCATGTTCTCCCACATGGTTCTTAAGATAAGGGCAAGCATACGGGAAAGCCTTGGAGCCAGTCCAGGAGCACAGCAAGTGCAAGTTGATGCTGTCAAAGAAATGAAGTTTACCTTTCAGAGCTCCTTGAAACCTCTTTTATTTTTGCTTTCCTTTTTTTCCCCTCAAGTACATCAACTTGCTTATATTCCATTTTGCTGCCCTGTCCCTAGATTTACCAGGACCCCTTGATTGAATAGTCTGATATCCCATGCTCCAGATATTCCCCTTTACTTTTCCATAAATTAAAAAAGTACCTATCATGGGTCCCGTTACTCCTGGGTCCTGCTGTGAAGCTAGTTATCTGAACAATTAAATCCACCATGTGTTAGTAGCTAACATTAATCCAAGTCTATTTTAATAACAATAGGAATTAATGTATTTTTTTTCTCTTGGGTTATGGAAAGCAACTTTACAACTATAAAATGGGAGAAGCATGACTGGATATCAGTTTGTGTGAAAAAAGACCTGGGAGTTTTGTTGAATTTTCAAGCTCAACATGGATGAACAGTGTAATATGATGACAAGGGAAGGGAACACAGCCAATGCAATTTTGAGCATGAAAGGGAAAACCTTTCCTGAATAAAGAGGTGTTAAGCTAGCATGCCCTATTCAGACCACATCTGAAGGATTGTGTAGCACATTTTGGGAAAGCTGTGGATAATCTGGCAAGACAGCATGATTTATTGATGGAGAGCTAGTTTTGGAATCAGGCAGACTTAAGTGCAAGTCCTGCTTTTGACATACGTTTCCAATTGAAAACAAGTCATTTAATGTCCAAGGGCCCCCAGATAATTAAAAGATTCTAAGTTACAAATGAATTGACCACCTCTATTTGCAGGGAGATTTTCTGCAGTAGGAGTCCTGGATATCAAAGAAATTGTGTGTGTGTGTGTGTGTGTGTGTGTGTGTGTGTGTGACAGAGAGAGAGACAGAGAGAGAGAGACAGAGAGACAGAGAGAGAGAGACAGAGAGACAGAGAGAGGGAGGGGACAGGCAAAGAGACAGAAAGAGACAGAGACAGAGATAGAAACTCACAGAGATAGAGGCAAAGGAAGCTATAGAGACAGAGACAATGTTATTTATTGGTTAGTCATAGACATGAAGGGCATGTGAATACCTATCCGGCAAAACTTGTAATTTTGATCTAACCATAGTCCATGGATTGAAATCTGATACTAGAATATATGGAGTCATATTACCTTCCCACCATGGAGATGTCTCTCCTCTATGGTCAGTCTCCTGATTTGTGAGTCTCTAAGCCAAGCTACAATTTATGGGGAACTTCAACCATACTCACTTCATTTCACTCTCAACTCCCTCTCCACTTCTTCAGTAATAACCTTTCCCCCTTGTGACTTCCCTTTATGTGCTCTCATCCCACATTGGAATTTAAGATATTTTAGGGTAGGAACTGTCTCATTTGTTTGTATTTGCATCCGCAATATTTAAACCATAGTACCTGGCTCATAGTAGGTACTTAATTAATATTCTATGTATGCATCACCAAGTCAAGTGCTTGAAAATTGGAGAATTGGGAGAACTCAGTTATGCATTGTCACTTGGGTGCAAACGTAAAATACTCTTTTGACTTAATATAATCAGCTTAATATTGATGAATTAATGCTGGCCTTTTACTGAATAGATATAATGGAACTGAACTGGGGAATTAAAGGAACTATCTTCTCCTGACTTCTACTGGGGATTAAGATGAAACTGGTGAAGCCAAGAAGTATCAGAAATCAATGGGCAATCATACTAAGGGATATATTTTCTTTCTTCTTCTTTGAGGTTATAGTTGACTACCCTTATGGATGCAAGGGAAAGACTATTAGGTATCATCTTTGCTATGACATGTTTTCTGAAGCCTGAAAAAGGGAGGGGTGAGATTTGTTTCTTATGTATACTCTTAAGAAGTCGGAATATGCAGGAAAAATAGAAATCCTCTTTATAAGCATATTCAAAGACCATTTTTAAAGTAAAAGAGTATTTTAAAAGTAAAAGAGTAGATTTTCTTCTATATATCTGTTAAAATAGAAACATTTTTAAATTGTCAGGAAATCTCTGTTAGTTTTTTCTTCCCTCTATGATTTTTCAGATGTTACATTTATGTGTTTGTATCTTCTGCCTGAAAAATTACATTGAAGAGGAATTCACTGTTTTCTGGGTATAACCCATTCCTCTTTTATATATTTGTTAACCCATTCTTCTTTCATATATTTTACATATAGGATGTTTTTTTTCCTTATTACTTCAAACCCAACTTGGCCTCTGAAACTTCAAAACTGTTGTCCTATTTTTGCCCATTGGGACCAACCAGAAAAAACAAGCCTAATGTTTCTTCTAAATTGCACCTTTCAAATACCTGGAGACTACTGACACCCACCCCCACTCCCTGCTCAAGCAAGTCTTAGCTTCTACAAGCTAAACAAATCATAGTACATTAATTAATGGAATACGATTATATCATTGGAAATTATGAAATGGTCAGTTTCAGAGAAAGCTAGGAAGATTTCTCTGAACTGCTACAGAATGAAGTGAGAATTAGAATATTTTTAGAAGGACAGCAACATTACAGAGTAACATTTTTCAAAGTGGGACTTAGTGGTCTCTGACACTGAGGGAGTCAATAAAGTCAAATTATTTTCATAATAATAATAAATGTTTTCTTTTCTAACATCATGATTACAGATAGAGGTAATGCAAATAAAGGAAAGTTCTTTGGTGTTCTCAGTAATTTTTAAGAGTCTAAAGGATTCCTGAGACCAAAAAGTTTGAAAACTAATGTTATAGATAATCCCAACTTTGGAAGACTTTGGAACTCTGATAAAGGTGATAAAACAAAGTGCAGAGAGATATATAAATTTGAGATCATACCAATGTGCAAACATAGTCTAGCTGGACTTTACATGTTAATGATGAGGACTTATCAAAAAATCATCTTCTTAGTGTTATTCCATTGGATAGTGGCAGTAGGAGGGAGGTATTGTAAATACATGTTAAATAAATAAATGCTCATTACCAGTTCCTTCAGAAAGTTTAAATATAGTGTATCTTCCAATTCTGTTACCATCCAGGTCTTCTCCAATTCATCTATGTGTCCTTCCTGCTTAAAACTGAATACAGTACTTTAAGTATGGTCTGACAAGATCAGACTATTAGAACTAATAATTTACTAGTTTTAGTTGCTTTGCTATTTTTAACACAGTGTTGGTGAACATGAGTGGTTTTTAGTTGTTATGGCACAACTTAACTCATATTGTGCTTACAATATAATTGCACAATACCCATGTTTCCCCCCCCACACACACACAGGTACTGTTATCTAACTACGTTTATTGTTCTATATTCTCTTAGGTACTTAGTCAAGATTTATTGAATATGGAAGTTGACACTAAGCTTTGCAAATCATACATTGCAAATCAATTAACTAAAAATATGAAACACAATGTAGGAGGAATTGTGCTAGATATTATGGATAAAGTATAATGGGAGAGAGTGTAATTGTGGTTAGAAGTGATTGCAAATTTCTCCCTATTGTAAGAGATTATGAGGTAGATGATTTATCTTTTGAAATCAATTTATTTCAAAATTTAAATTCAACAAATATTTATTAAGATCTAATTACATATATTACTAAACTAGATGATAAGGGTAGTTTGTGTATGTAAGTAGAGAGAAAAAAAAGAGAGAGAGAGAGAGAGAGAGAGAGAGAGAGAAAGAGAGAAAGAGAGAGAGAGAGAGAGAGAAAACTATTCTTGCCCTTATCAGGCTTACAGTTTAGTAGAGAAGGATATAACATATGTAACTAGAATGCAAAATAGGAAAGGGTAAATCCCTAAAAATAATGTAAAGATAGTGCCAATCTGTGCCAATTTGTGAAAAAGGGAAGGATATTTATGATTGGAGTATACAGAGATCTGATGCATATCTTCTAGGTCTTAAAAGAGCTAGTTGCAATTTCATTAGGTAGAGGTATGGAGAAATTGATGGATAGGCAGGAAAGCATTCCAAACAGAGGGAGTGGCATGAGCAAGCTTGACATGAGTGGATTATAAGAAATCATTCCAACTGCTGCATGTGGGATGTGAAATGGTTAATGTGAGACTGGCTTTGCAAATTTGGGTAGTGGCATATAGTACAGTCTCCTAAATGTGAAGTTTAAGTATTTTGGATGTTATTCAACAGTCAATAAATAGCTACTAAAAGTTCAATATCTTAGGAAAGCTATCAAATCCTTAGGAGAAGAATCAAATTCTTGTTGTTTTTGTTTTATTATTGTTGCTTTCAAAATGTCCTCTCAGTAAAGGCATAATATATGGCACTAAAGGTTGTTGCCAACATTTCCTCTGCCTCAAATATAGCTAACAACAATGAGAAGAATATTTCTTACCTAAAGGGCTTTTGCATGAATCAGTTAAAACTCTTAAAATGCTTTGAAAACCCTGGAAGAAAGGTGTCATGTGCGTGCAAAGGGGTATTATTCTAGGAAGCTTATGCTATTGAAAGACTTCTGGTCTGTGGGTGGATGGTGTGGGAAGAGGTGATACGATGATGATGAAGATGGTAGCAGCTGAATAAACTCCTGGTTGAGAAATTCTAACCTAAAACTTGGGTGGTGCGGAAAGTTGGTAGAGAGTTCAAGCTCCTTGGTCATTCTTATAGAATCCTAGAACTAGAGAGAATCTAGGAATCATGAAATCAATCCCCCTTATGAAACAATTGAAGCCTAGAAGGTAAAATGACATGCCTGAGGTCACATAGTAGCAGAACCACTATTAGAATGCAGTTCTCTTCATTTTCAGCTCTAGGCTCTTTTTCAATAGACCAAGTTGCTTTCTGGAACAATGAGTTCTTAAATAAGGTCTAGTTGGAGATCTCCTTCCTTTCCCCTAAAACATAGATATAAAGGGGAAAGTCACAGCTCTCTTATTTTTGCACATAATAACAAAGGGTCTATTGCCAATTTTGGTCATTTTGTATTTACCGATATACTACAATTCTGCATTCCTTACCCTGTCCCTGACCCCCAGCAATAATTAACTGACCAGTTTAGACTATTCAGTATAATGCCCAACTGATTAAGGGCTACTTTAGGAATAAGTATAAATTGTAACTTGGCAACTAAGTGGTGCACTGAATACAGTGCTTGGCCTGGAGTAAGAAAGACTCATCTTGATTTTAAGTCATGTCTCAGATACTTACTAGCTATGCGACCTTGGGCTAGTCACATAAACCAAGCTTGACTTAGTTTCCTCATCTGTAAAATGAACTGGAGAAGGAAATGACAAACCACTCCACTATCATTGCCAAGAAAATCTCAAATGGGATCATGAAGAGCTGAACATGAATGATCAACAACAGCATGTTGTAATAAAAGAATATCCTTGATTCAATCATATGCACTCACTTCCTAGGTGACATAAACATTTGTTAAAACCAAGTTTTGAGTTATGCTGTATTGAAAATAGAAATAAATAAAAATGTTGAGGTCTTCTGGTTCTTCTCATTCCTTTGAACACCTTCTACCACTGAAGAAAATCAAGCCAAACCAAATGTTTTCCAGCAGTCTTTTAAACCACAGGGAACTCAATTTCTAACGCTTCTGTTTCTAGTCCTTCATAGGTGCAAAATGTTAGCTGGGCAATTCTGATATAAATGTGGTCCATATGAAGGACCACAATCACCAACTGGCCCCTCTGCCAACTTTAGCTACAAGCAGAAGGCTAACCTGAAAGCCAGACTCATGCTAGATTTATCCTTAGGTGAACTGTTAAAAAATTTAAAGATTTTAGTGCAGTTATGTCAGGTCATGTAGAATGTAAAGCTCTTTCATTAATTGTACAAGTATTTATTAGGTGCTTACCATGTGCCAATCACTGTTCTAGGCACTACAGATAAAAAGATGAACACAAAACAAGGAACTTAAATTATACTAGGGAGAAAAAACACAGATAAGAAACACAAACTGATATGAGGAGACCACTAATAACTAAGATCAGAAAAGGTCTCATGTAACAGGTGACCACTGAGCAAAATTTTTAAGGGAGGTCGGAATTTTGAGAGACCAAGTTGCAGAGAATATGTATTCTTTGCATACAGGATCATGAAGGTTATATTGTCAGTGTGCTATAAATGTCCAAGCTTTTGTACTATCATCCAATTGGGCTAGAATCTTAGGCAGCATGAAGGGGAATAAATTCCTTTGAGGGGAATAAATGTACAATACCAGTGTTATATTTTTATTCATATTCACAAGACTTAGCAATATCTGACACGTGGCAAAAAGTAAATATTTATGGACTTGAGTCAACAAATCACATGATGGAGGGGGCTGAAGTGAAGGGTTTATAGGGAACTTGGGTTTAAATACTGCTCCTGCTACAAAGTACCTGCATACCACCGGGCAAATCACTGAACCACTCTGGAATTCACTTCCCCATCTCTAAAACTACTGTGTTAGTCTAGATGTCTTTTGACATTCCTTCTGGGTCTCAGTCAAGGTGATCAAGTGACTAGAATTATCGACAAAAATCTAACTCAGATCAATGAGGTTTCTCTTCTTTAATTGCAGTTCAAAAAGAACACTGAAGAATTAAAGAAATCATCCAAACAATTCAGTTTATTCTCTCTCCTCCATCTTTTGTGAAACATCCAAATAATTGAGGAGAAATTGTTTTGTTTGGATTTGCAAACATTTTTCTCCACTGGAGTTATCTGGGTAACTTACCACTTCTCAGTTCACACTGAATACTTAGGTGAATCTGATTTTAAGAGTTTAAAAGGAGACTAACTCTAAAGCTCTCACTATAGGGAGGAACACACATGAGCAGAAAACTGTTGGCTACATCATTATGACTTCTTTGATTCAAATAGTACATCTCACCATTGCACCGCTTATTACAAAGAAGAGTGGGTGGTAATAGCTCTGTGATTTTTTCCTGCCCTTCCCTTCTTTCTTCACTCCCCGCCTTCCCTTTCAATTTCTGGCCAGCTGGGATATATACAAATAGTTCCACCCTGTTTCATTCATATACTACAGAAGTGTTCCAGTTTATACCAGAACAGTGAAGCGTGCCCATCAGCAGGTCAGTAAGAAAGCAGGTAACTTTTAGCATGGTCATTCCTTTGCCCATTTATTCATATATGCTGCTGCCCATGAAATATCCTTAATGTTATTAGTATATCTTATATAAAATATGTTCAATAAAATGTGTAATAAGAAACACAATATTTGGAGAATGCATCATACGTTAGACTTTATATTTCTCTTACAACCATTCTTTTTAAATAATAATTCTTAATCACCATGTTATGGAAACTTTAATCCCCCAGTAGATGAAATTGTTTTTTTTTCTTCCATTTATTTCATCCCAGTTCAGCAACAGTGTTTTTGATCTGCAGCCTGGCTGCATCAGTTTTGCAATGCAAAAGGATTGGTTAAGACAATGAGACTTGCATTTCTAGGGCTAGTGTAATGAAATGGAGAACAGGTTATGTGCCAAGCTATTCTCAAATTGCACAATTTCTTGTCTAAATTAAGCATGGGTAATTTTGTTAGAAGTTTGTCTTTCTGTCATTGCGACATTGTTTATTACCTCTTTCTAAATTGGTTCAAATATCCTTGACTGCTTGTTCTACACTCCTAATGGTGATGTTAAAGAAAGGAACATCAAGTTATAATCATCTCACTCACCTAATTTATTTGAGTATAATTTGCCATTTATTTTTTGCTTCTTTATTACAAAATAAAATGTAAGATGAAGAAACATATATACTCAATGTATATATATTCCACGATTGATTAACCCAAGCTAACCAAATGAAAAAAGAAAATGCATTTTTTCATATGTTCCCAAATGTTCCAATATCACAAAATGATAGAGTATTAATTAGGTCAATGTCATGGCTTACATTTCATTTTGTGAGTTAGCTACTGGGCTCAGTCTCCAAAATGCATAACTTAGGTCATAAATTGATAGAATAAAATAAAAATTCCATAGTTTGGTAATAATGATAACAATAACTAATATTTGCATAGATAAGACCCTTTGGAATTGGGCTCTAATCTACCTTTCTAGTCTTATTTCTTGAGGTCTTAAGATCTAGAGATAACATGTATTTCAGTTCTTAGGTATAGTGACTTGCTTAAGGTCACACAGGATATTAATAGTATAGCTAGGACTCCAATCCATATCCTGCTATTGCTGATTTATTGCTTTCCTGTGGAATAAATTTCTTCGTTCTCACTCACTTTGTGTTTCTCTCCCATTGGATTAGTTGTTCCCAGAACTCATCATACACTTCTCTGCCTCTGTGCATTTATGCAGAACACCCTCCTCCCAAAGTCTGGAACACATGCCTCCAAACCCCAGACCATTTAAATCCCTTTCTTCCTCCTCAGAGTACTATCTTAAACAGCCCAGATGGTACCAATTCCTTGAAGTCTTTTCCTAATTCTCCCTGGAGTAATGATCTTTACTTCTTCACATGTCTTAAAATGTTGCATCTCTCTTTCAGACTTATCAAATTCTATTTGTACTATATATGCTTTTGTGCAATTTTTACCCTATTACTCTGGACTGAGAGCAGTACCTATGCTGATTGTCATCTTTGAATCCCCAGTCTAAGCACCATATCATGCTTTGTCTATTGCAGAGACGTCATAAATGTCTATTGAATTGAATGTGGGACAAGTCTCTGGAAGTTTGTTTATACTCTTGGAAAAACAAAACAAAACACACACCCACAACCACCACCCCAATAAGAAACAAAAACTCATCATGGGCTGGTAGCAGTATTGACTAAGTTTGAAAATAAAAAGCAACATTGCTATTAAATTAAAAACTTATACATTCTTTTTAATTAAAAAAAATCTCCATCAGAATATTTGGCATTATGTATCTAAAGATACAAATATGTATACCAGTTTTTAAAATGTGATTTATTGTCTAAGGTAAAATTATATATATTTCTATAAGCTGTACAGTTATTTAGAAACAGTATTTTACGTCATGCTTTGCCCTAAAGAAGTAGTGAACAAAATCACTGGCGTCAGAGTACAACATATTTAGATTATTAATAAGATTGAAAGCCACATGAGACTTACTGAATCATCCAATATGACCTAGATATGTGACCCTGCTGCCTTTCCTCATGTTCACTCTAAGAGCAAACAGATGACCAGGGAAGGGAAGGAAAGGCACTAAAGGGCAGTGAAAACTATATCTCTGACTTGGATCTATGTAGAATTGTGCAATTATAATAATATAAACAAATTCACTCTAAGGACATTCACATCAGACCTAATTTCAAGTTGAACTATTATAATGCAATTAACAGCCTCATACTCCTGTTTTAATTAAGCTCTGTTGTGAAATATGCAGCATTTGAACCTGCTCTGACCTGCTTCTACCATTGAATTACCCTCCTTAGCTTATTTTTTTATGCTGAGGGACGAATTTCATTTAAAGATCATTTTCACTTCTCTGGCATTTTGTGGGTTCTTGTCAGTTCTTGTGCATCCAAAGTTCAGCCAACTTCAGTTCCTCTGACATGTCCTATATGCTTAGTCTCTTGACTGGCTTGTCTTGATGGATTTATTTACTTGAAATGGGCTCTGCTAGAAATGAATGGACACATTTGATTGGCTCAATGATAGATATGTTAGATGACAGGAAAGTTAACTTGGGATGTTATATTCAGGTTATTTAGGGCACATTAGCCATCATCTGAGCTTTTGCATTACTTCACTTTGCTAAAGGACAGGGTAGGTCTCAATGCTGAGTGGACATTAGCCTGCCAAATAGCTTAATCATTAATTACAAGGAAATCGAAAGCTAAGGTATTTATAGATTGATAGACTCTGGATAATAACCACAAACCATGGTGAAAGCTTCATTATCTCTGACCTGTCATTAGCTCTTCTTTTGTTTTCTACTTCAGAGCTCCCAGAATGGATTATCCAGCGGTGCCTATATTCCTAGGCTGTTTGCCCCAACATCTTTTATACTTCTGAATGCTGTTGCCTGAAATGAAATCAGAAAGAACTGTAATTGTCAAGTGAAAATAGTTTACCTTTTTGTTGTTGTTATTAATATCTTAAAAATTATTTTCCTGATACTGTTCAATTCATTCACCATCTATTCATACATGTCTTCCCAAGTTTCTCAGAAATATTCCTTTCATCATTTCTTACAGCACAATATCATTCCATCACATTCAAGTATCATAATCTGTTCCTTCATTATCCAGTTGATGGGAGCTCACACCAAAGCAAATCATGGATATGAATTTTCAAGTATTCCAAGTTAGGTCATTAAGCAGGATTCCACTCCACAACAAAAAAGAAGTGAGACTCAAAATATTCTGGGTAATATTTATACTTTGGAAAGAATAGCAACATGGGGTTCCTAGTTCACCTGCATGGATTACATTGAATTGAAGGGTGAGTGGAGGTCTCAGAATGAACATGATTCCTACAGATGACATTTGCATCAATGTTTCCCATTTCTTTCTTGGAACCATGCTCTGGTCTGACTCTTCCAGTTCACTTTATTGTAGAATGTGTTAGTCCTGGTTGCTCATCTTGTCCTTTTTTTTTTTTTTTGGAAGGGGAGAAAGCTTGTTTCTTTTGAGTCTTAACTAAAGTGCTTTTTTCTACATGAACCTCAACTGATTCTCCACTTTTAAAAAGATTTTTTTCTTTAAAAAGTATCCTTTATTTATTTTGCATTTTGCATTTTGCATTTTTCTTGTCTGTGAGCTCCTTGAGGTCAGCATTGGTTTCACTTTTATTTTCTCATCCTGATCACCTAGTACATAGTAGGTACTTAATAAAGACTTCTTAATTTATTAATTAGCTGTCATAGCCTAATATCTCCACTAACTATGAACATCTTTTGGTCAAAAGTCAGGACATGGTTACCTCACTGATAAGATGATCTTTCACTTACTATGGATGGGAATATTCATTACCATATGTTTGAAATATAGCAATATTGTAAAAATGTAATATGTTGGTGCTTTCTTCACCAAATGCAAATTATTTATATTATCTATATGTAATATATTATTATAACATATGATATGATATAATATGGTACATCTAAGTGTTGCAATGAATAGAGGGCCAAAGAGGCTCAACTTCATGAGTTCAAATCCAGCCTCAGACACTTCTTAGCTATGTGGCCCTAGGCACAACACCTATCCCTGTTTGTCTCAATTTCCCCATCTATAAAATAAATTGGAGAAAGAAATGGAAAAATTACTTGAGTATCTTTGCCAGGAAAACTCCAAATGGTGTCATAAAGAAATGGACATGATTGAACAACAAATGATGTAATATATTAATTTAAATCGTGTTTTTCATTCTAAAAACAATCCTATAAGAGAAGTACTTGCATTTCTATTCCTTCTTTTCAGAAGAAATTGAGGCCCAAAGCATTCAAGTTACTTGTCCAGGGTCACATATATGATAAATAGCAGAGCATGGACTTAAACCTTTGTGTTATTTTTTACTCCAACCTGAGGAATTTTTCTACTAAACAATAGTGACTATGAACTTGTGAATGTAAGGAAATGAGTAGAGAGGGTCAACTGGGCTGGGAAAGAAATGAAATGCTGATTAGACCAAATAGATATTGGTCATTCTGACTCTGCAAGTGGAATGTGAATTAAAGCGCATGAGAAGTTCAGCAAAGCCCAGCCCTGAAGTGCACAGCAGGAGATGCAAAATGTGAATTCATGGAGGAAGGAAGTGAGGGGAGCCAATCAGTTATGATAACTGGCTAGAAGGCCAACACAACAATAGGTTCCTAATGAGCATTAAGTATTTATAGACACAAACTGGAATGGGATTAGACTAAGATACTCTTCATAGGAGCTTCATGGAAACAGAAATAGCATTCTCTAAAGGGACGGAGCATTCCCAGTCATAGGCCTGAGCACAAAAGTGAGACAGGATTAAACAAGATTGGCTTGAGGAAGGCCTCTAAACCTTTGGCATAGATGAACTGAAACTTGTAAATTATACAGTTTAATTTTAACTTTCTTCTCTGTGTGGTGGATATATGATGTTTTACAATAAAGTAACTAAACACATGAATAGTGCTTTGGAAAGCAATTTGTTTTGTTTTTTTTTTATCAGAAAACAGATACTGAGAGTTCCCTGGACTTTTTTTTAATGTTTTTTTTAATGTAGTGCTGCTTTTAAGGAAGCTTTGCATACTTTTATTTTTTACTGGCCTAATTCTTCCTGAAATGGATCTCATAGACATACATGTAGGATTTTATATCTTTCCAGTGAGATGATGTGCTTTGCAAAACTTAAAGTCCATGTTAATTGGATATTATCATTATTATTATTATGTAATGATGATGATGCTGATAATAATATTTTGGAAAAAAGAACTACTCTAATCAGTAAGATTGAAATTGTGGAATAAACACAATCATTCTAGGAATAAATACCTATAACAGAAGAAGCAAGGGAAAACAAAACAAATGAACACTAAAGATAATTCAAGAATATTATTTCATTTTCAATCCTGACTCAAAATAAAAAAAACACATTAATTGAACCTTAACTTGTACCATATGTAGGTTTCAGTTTGGAAAATTTTTAATCTTTTCCCTCTGTGTTTGGCAGGTGAAAACCTCCTTTTCCCACAGTATACGTAATGTCCCTTGAGGTCCAGAGAGAGGGGAGCAAAGTACTCTTTCCATTTCCTTCTCAGATTCTACCATTTAGTTATTGGACGTATAGGACCTCCGCTTCCTCTACCTTTTTGTTGTTGTTATTGTTCAGTTGTTTCACTCATATCTGACTCTTTGTGATCTCATTTGGAGTTTTATTTTTTTATTTTTTTTCCTTTTTGCTTTTTGGAGGGCAGTTGGGGTTAAGTGACTTGCCCAAGGTCACACGGCTAGTTTTTGTGTTAAGTGTCTGAGTCTGGATTTGAACTCAGGTCCTCCTGACTCCAGGGCCGGTGCTCTGTTCACTGCGCCACCTAGCCGCCCCTCATTTGGAATTTTCTTGACAAAGATGCTGAAGTGATTTGCATTTCCTTCTCTAGCTCATTTTACAGATGAGGACACTGAGGCAAACAGATATTAAGTAACTTGGTCAGGGTCACTCAGTTACGAAGTATCTGAAACTAGATCTGAACTCAGGAAGATAAGTCTTCCTGACTCCTGGCTTAGCACTCTAGCCACTGTGTCACCTAGATCTCATAGTCATTGACATGGGAGTCCTATTATTCCATTTCAAGGAAAGAATTAATGAAAATGTCTCATATTATCAGAGGTGTGCTGGAGGTAGCTTGAATTGACTTGTGAGAGCTTAGTCAAATTTTCACTGTGAGCATTTATCTGTCAGAAATCAGCAAATTTTTTAAATGGCTTGATTTATTGTTTTTTGAATGAGTAGACTTAAGAAATGTTAATAAGGTAGATTAAATTCAAAAGTGCATCATTTGTGATATTTTTGGGGGGCAGATGGAAGTTTAGGGGGAGGGAGAGCCCATAGTAAAACATTTACCTGCATGGAGGCATAGAGCTGTAGATAATGCATGAGAGCCAGGACTTCTTACAGCTGCATTTCTTCTTTTAGGAGATCTATGTGTGTAATTGTATTCAGACTTCAGGCCTTCCCTCCAGAAGTACAGTGAGAATTGGAGGTAGATAGTCACTCTCCCCCAGGCATAGAACCAACTAAAGACATCCTTAAGTGGTTTCATTGTAGGTACTTCTCTCTCTTCTAAGGTTTAATGATTTAGGAAGTAGAGATAAGAGAGGAAGGGCAGGTTGAGTGCAAGTTTTTTATTAAATTTAGGGAATATAAATTTAACATCAATTGTCAAGCTTGAAAAGTCTAATCAGCACAATTGACTGCTCACATTCCCATGGACACTCATCACTTATAGGTAATCATTCAGTAAAAGCAAGAGTTACAGCTTTTCAGACCAATGTATCCATCTTAATATTCTTCCAGTCATGCAAATGGTATCCAGGGGAATAATGTGTATTTGTTTTATATTGCATTTGCAAGACTGAGAGGCTAATATCTATCAAGATCACTCACAGCTGTCTTCAAGCTCTTGTCACACCCACTGAGTTAAGTGGAAACCTTATGATACATGAGAAAACATGCTGGTCATAGGATCGGAAGATTTAAATTGAAAAAGGACTTCAGAGAACATAGAGCTCAACCCCTTTACTTTAGACACAAGAAAACTAGATCCAGGGAAGTTAAGTGACATTTACAAGATTGCCTAAGTAATAAGCTTCAGAGGCAGAATTAGAAGTCAGGTAGTTTGATTACTAGCTCACCAATGAAGGTAACACAGGAGGGCCAAGACTGTGCTAGCCAAAAAGAAATACCACAAAGAAAATTATTTGTTTTTTTCTCTTTTGTCTTTGTATTCCCAGCACGTAGTAGAGCATATTGTAAAAAGAATAGGAATAGAAATTAGACCTGTGACTTCACTGATACAAGGGACTCTCAGAGGAGGAAAGTCCTTCTACCAATGCACTTTCTTTGCCAATTGTGAGCTTGGAGAGTTTCCTAGGGCCCTGAAAAATGAAGTGACTTTCTCAGTAAATCAGAAATGGGCCTGGGACCCAGGACTCCTGGTTCTGAGGCAGGTTCTCTGTCCATTTTGTCAGGATGTCTCCCTGCTTTCCACATAGTAGGCATAATTGGACATCACATTTATCATATGTTCTGGAAATCTTGTTTCCTAGGAGCAACAAAATGTATTTTTTAGGGTATTCATGCATTCAATTAATATTTATGCAATGGTCACAATGGCTTATGGTACTTTATCAGGATTTGGAATTCCAAATTGAGAATTCCAACCAGAAATCACAGTCTATCCTGAAAGAAAAACAGGAAAGAGATTGGCAAAGGGCATGGTGGAGAGGGAGTGACAGGGGTCGGCACAGGATATGAGAATCTCTGTACTATCTAAGGAGGGGGAAAAGAACTAGGTAAGTATGTCAAGCATGAGTAAATCCTTGCTGCGTGCATCATGGCAAAAATATGTCGCTTGATTTGCCATAGATATTAATATTTGATGTGAATCACAAGGTTATGATGTCAAATGCCACTGACTGATCACTACTGGTGGGGAAGAAAAGGACAGATTCATTCCATCATATGGGGAAAGCACAAACACTCATTCACAAAACTATCAGAAAGCATTTTTTTTAATCAACATTGTCATTGTCATACCCTGCTTGATCTTCCTACTTTTGGTTAATATGGGAGCCAATTACAGCTTCATCTGTGCGGAATTAACTTTATGGAATCCACACCAGGGATTTCTCTATCTTCACTATTTAGATGTATGTCATAAAAATATGCAGCGGAACGGAGTGCAGGCATTGCAGATGGCAGAGACTTCAGATTTATTGTAAAATCATTTAAAATTGGTTACGCTCTTGCCAGAAGTTAATTAATTTTTTTCTTTCTCTCTCTTGTGTGTGTATGTGTGTGTGTATGTGTGTGTGTGTGCGCGTGTGTGTATACATGTGTGGGGGATGTGGGGAATGGTGGGGGGGGGGCTCTGTCTCACTAGGTGGCAGTGTATGATTACATCTGGAAAACCCACGATAGCGAGTCCAGTGTCCCCAGCTGTGACCTCCAGCATCAAGATAAAATCACTGCATGTGCAGCTGGTCCAGAAGGCATTATTTCTCATGTGTCTATATATACCACTTATCCCAGTGGCTTCCAAGAGTTGTACCGACATTTCCTCAGACTGCCTGATGGTGCCATTGTTGAGGTAGGTAGACAAGAAAAACTTAATGGAAACATAGCATATATTTATCTGTATGTGCATATGCATGACTGTATGTATACAGAGATATAAAGCTACCTGTCTAAATGAGCTTACATAACCTATTCATGATGATTTTATTAATGCTATATGGAAGTAGATAAAAGTATCATTTTCATATTATTGATGGAGAATCTGAAGTCTAGAACAAGGAAATTACTTGAGTCATTGAAATTAACTAGCCAAAGGAAGGGAAGAAACTGAAGTCGTGTAGCCTCAACAACAAACACAACCATAACAACAATGAATGTCCCTATTGTTACTCACTTAGCATGATATCCACAAATAGCCCCTACAGAAAAGAGAGCCATGTTCATAATCTACTAATATTTTAGCACAGATAAGGGAGTGTCTGTGGTTTTTTTTCTTTAGAAATAAATGTAACTTAGTGGGAAAAAAGTAGAGAAAACATAATTAGAAGAAGGCTATCTCTGAGTATATGTTGAGCCTATAGAATGTAGACTCTTGTAAGGCAAGAATCATTTCCGTTTTCTCTTTGCATACCCCACACTTACCACATAACATGGAACATAGTAGCCTTGCTATAAATTTTCATTGAATTGAAAAAAAAGAAGGCTCATCAAGAATACTTGCCACACATAACGAGGAGCTGCTTTCTTTTCCATTAGGAAGATGTAAGTCACTGATGGATTTATCCACAGAGACAGGCTCACTCTAGACTACTTTCAGAAACATAGCTGCATTCCATTGAGTTATCATGTATGCTAAATCTTTATTGTTACCAATAGAAAGTTAAAGGGGATAATATTTCTGGGAGGGGGTAGAAATAAGGATGACAAGAAACTGAGAACTGGGTTACATAGAACATGGGACACCTTGGCCTACTATCATGTACATCATTTAATAATGATATGAAATGATAAAATATGAATCAGTCAGCAAGATTTAAGGACACCCTATGTATCAGACACAGTGCTGTATTCCAAAACCAGAATTTACATTGCCTTCCCTCTTTCCAATGCAACACACCATCTAAGTAGATTGGAATGCTCTAGAGAAATACTGTTCATGTTTTCTCTTGAGGTTTTTCTTTTTACTAGAACTCACTGGTATAGTGAATTCCTAAGAGGAAGTTCCTCTACCAGTGTAGATAGGCATTGTCATAGAACTCTGAGAGTTTGACTGATTTTCTTCAATTCACATACCATGTATTAGAGTTGAGATATAAATCCAGGTTTTCCTAACTCCAAAGATACTTGTTGCTCTATTCTTCTGTATTCAAAGCATTATTGGGAGGAAAATGTATGCCAGGAAAAGGAGGTTAGCTAGTTATATAAAGAAAGAAAAGGATGCATGTTGGACAGCTCTTCTGCATCACTGATGTCCATTTTATACAATCTCAAGAGATTTAGAGGAAAATACCTAGCACAGTAGATAGCATGCTGCTAATGCCTTTGGGGGTAGTTATGGCAGAACATAAACTGGAGTTACACAGGATGAGAAGACATGGATGTCTTTTGATGGTTTGTGGCACTATTGCAGGGAATGAGATGACATCCGTGGTCAGTGACCACTATGAGGTCTGTGAGATCACAAATGTACAAAGTATTACAAGACTAAGGAAAATTGATCATGCTATGCTTTCTACCACTAGCTTTCAAATATTATGCTTGAGGAAATAATGAACTGACTTGAACTCAGTCTTATGGGTATGTGTTTTTCCTTTAAAAAAAGAACCAATCTCTCACATTGTGTAGGTGACTTTCTAAACACACAGTTTACATAACCTGGGGAAAATGCATGCAAATGAAAATATCTCCTTTGCAACCACAAACAAATTGTTGTTTGCTGCTTGATTATGTTAGAAAAATTGTTCCCTGCCAAAAGAAATTGCAGGTATCTGGAACAGAGTAATAGGTAGGCAGAAAGTCTCTCCAGAGACAAGCAAGAATAATACATTTTGGAACTAGGATCAACCACTTGTTTCTGAACCTTTACCTCTAGGTCTTTCTAAAAAAGCTTTCTTTGGAGACTTCTATAAAGAAAATAACCAAACTAACTAACATTATTGTTTGATTTGCATAAGCATGTGTTCAAATATGTGTGCACAGTATGTGCTGAAATTACATTAGAAAGTGTGCCAAGAGCATGCATGTACAATTTTCCTAAAATAACTATACAAATATATTTTGAAAAAAATAAAAACTCTAGCCAACATGTCCCTGGAGCCTCAATAAAAATCTTGAGCAAATGACAATGTGGTATCATAGGTAGTACATTTGCTGAGGTTTCCAAAATCACCTTTTATTTGTTTGGTAACATTGGTTTAGTCATTTCTATCATCCTGCCAATGTCCCCATCTATAAAAGTGGGTTTGAATACTCAAAATACCTGCCTCATTGGAATTTCCTTCATATTAATGAAATACCATTAATAAAGAACTTTGAACTCTTAAAGAGAAAGGTATTATAAAAATTGCATGACATTCTTTATCGTGCTAAATTGAATTAACTTATAATTTTTTTATAAAAGAAAAAAACAATATTAACATTGTACTTAAAGTAAGTTACATCCATCTCTGGTCAGATTAGTGAGGTGTGAGGCAACAGTTCTTCTGTGTTATCTAATTGTTTTACCACCTACTGTTTCCATGTTATTACCCTGAACTGCAGATGTGGAGAAACTGAACCTGTACAAAGGTATATTAGCATTTAAAGGTCTTGTGCCAAGTTGAAAACTGAGACAATATCAGACTTGGGTTTTAATCTTTTGCAAACTCAGTAGTATATGCAGACTTAATGATGGATGTTCAAAATGCTAAAAGTTATGTTCTACCCACCATTCTAACTCTGCCTATTCTTTGAAGCCTTCCGGGGACCTCACTGGTCTTCCACTTTTTTGTCTTTTCCTATTACATATCAGTCACTTGATTATATTCTGTCTTGTATATTCATTGCTTCATAAATAAAAATCTGGGCCAAGGTGGCAGAGAAAAGGCAGGAAACTGATTGAGCTCTCCCCAGTTTCTCCTCAAAAACAATGTTAAATCAAGCCTCTAACCAGATTCTGGAGTGGCAAAACCTTCAAAAATAGAGTGAAACAATTTTCCAGTTTAAGATAATTTAGGACTTCAGGAAATGTTACCTTGCTTGGATCAAAGAGAAACCCAGCACAGACAATGTCTAGGTAATCCAGCAGGAGGCTTCTAGCAACTGAGGCTCCTTGTTCTTGGCTAAGCTACAGAGTGGCACATAATACTAGCTGTGAGGCCTCCAGTCACAATGGAGAAGGCAATCTGCCAGCCCCACAAACCAGGGCACAACAAGACTGACTAGACCAGGCTACCCCAGTGAAGTAGGCAAGCCTCTAGCATGGAAAGTCAGTGACCAGGCCCCTGGCCCCCAGCACACAAGTTTTGGGAAGGTGACTGAAAAAAAAGATGCAATAAAGAAAAATCTCCTTTAAAAGTAGAACTGGCCAAATGGAAAAAGGCACAAATGCTAACTGAAGAAAATAATTGCTTAAAAATGAGAATTGGGTAGGTGTAAACTAATGACTCTTTGAGTACCTCACTGGAAAAACACCTGACCTGAAAAATAGATCCATGAGAGATAATTTAAGAATTATCAGACTACCTGAAAGACATGATTTTAATAAAGAGCCTGGAAATCATCTTTGAAGAAATTGTCAAGTAAAACTGCCCTGATGGTCCAGGACCAGAGTGTAGAACAGTAATTCAAAGAATCCATTGACCTGAAAGAGATCCCAAAAGGAAAACTACGAGGAATATTGCAGCCAAATTCCAGAACTATCAGGTCAAGGAGAAAAAAACTGCAAGCAGTCAGAAAGAAATAATTCAAATATCAAGAAGCCGTAATCAAGATTACACAGGATTTAGCAGCTTCTATGTTAAAGGATCAGAGGGTTTAGAATATGATTTTCCAGAAGACAACAGAGCTTAGATTACAACCAGGAATCAACTACCCAGTAACAGTGTGCATAATCTATCAGAGGAAAAGATACTCAGTGAAATAGAAGACTTTCAAGCTTTCCTGATTAAAAGATGAGAGCAGAACAGAAAATTTGATCTTCAAATATAGGACTCAAGAGAAGCACAGAAAAGATTAACAGGAAAAAACAAGAGAAAAAAATGTTATTCAATAAGATTAAACTGTTTGTATCACTACAGGGGAAAATAATACTTACAACTCTCTAGAACTATAGCTCTATTAGGGCAATTAGAGAGGGTATATGTAGACAGAAGGGGTGGGTATAAGTTAACTTTGATTTGATGATAATAAAACAAACTGGAGAAGAAGAAAGGGGCAGGAAGAACAGGATAAATGATACCACATAAAGAGGCATGAAAAATATATTACTGTAGAGGGTAATACAGGCATTGTTTGAATCTTATTCTCATTGGATTTGGCTCAAAGAGGCAATAATATGCATAATCAGTTGGATATAGAAAATTATCTTACCCTATACTGAAGTAGGGGGAGAAACAGGAAAGAAAAGCTTGGATGGAGGCAGATAGAAGGGAGGACACAGGAGAGGGAAAGGGGAATGAAAAGGGAGAGGTGAAAAAAATAAAGGTAGATTGAGGGAGGTGGTGGTCAGAAAGCAAAACACCAGTGAGGAGGGACTGGGAAAAGGTGAAAGAATATTATAAATGGGGTATGAAGGGAATAGGATGGAGGGAAGTACACAGTGACTAATCATAACTGTGAATGTGAGTTCTCTCATAATATGGAAATGGTTAGCAGAGTGGATTAAAAAGCAAAATCCTACATTATGTTTTTTACACAAAACACATTTGTCATAGATACACACAAAGTAAAGGTAAAATACTGGAGGAGACTATATTGTACTTTGGCTGAGGTAAAAAAAAAAGAGTAGCAAGGCTGATAACAAAGTAAAAGCAAAAAAAATCTAATTAAAAGAGATAAGGGAGGAAACCACATCTTGCTAAAAGGAATCATAGACAATGAAGTAATACCAAAACTAAATATATATGTGCCAAGTGGTATAGCATCCAAATTTTTAAAGAAGTTAACTCATGGCAGAGCCAAGATGGTAGAGTAGAAGCCCTAATCTGGCATGGCCACTGGCTCCAAACAATTCCAATACCTGTAAAAAAATGACTCTAAAATTTTAAAGCTACAGAACCCACAAAATGACAGAGAAAAACAAATCTGAAGGCCACTGAAGACAGCCTGGCAGGCTGACAGGTAAGGTCTATTGAAACATGTTGGGAGCTGATTAAAGTCCCTACAGGAATTGTGTGGTTCCAGCACCAGGGTGGCCTTGATAAGCAGTGGCCAGAGCAGACTTCAGGAGAGTGAGCCACCAGTAGCTGTGGTAGTTTCCAGACTTCTCAACACATAAATGCCAAGGGCAAAGAAGAAGGTGAGGGTTGAGCTGTTGGAACAGGGGGGAAGGAAGAGTATGGTCTAGCCCCTGCCCCTGGGGCAAGAAGCTGAAGAGGTGCCATGACTGTGTAGACACTGCTGTGTGCCCACCTCAGGAGCTCCTGGCCTTAGGAACCAAGTGACCATTCAGAGAGTAATCGCTCTTGCTTTAACCTGCTTGGATCTGGATTGTGGTCTTGAGTTGTGGTCCTGAGGTGTGAGACCAGTGAGCCAGAGCTGGTGGGGCAGTAGTGACAGTATCCTCCTAATAGCTCTGGCAGCTGCAAAAACTCCAGCAATTTGGGACAAAGCTCTCTCTATTCTGGAAGCAGAGTTCTACCCTGGCAAAGAGCTCAAAAGTCAAGTAATTCTCCTCACTGGCTTTTTGGGTCTCTTTTGCCATTTGAGTTAGTCTCTTTTTTAAGGTGTTATTTTCTTCAGTCAGGTTGTTGACTTCATTTTCATGATTTTCTTGCATTGTTCTCATTTCTCTTCCCAATTTTTCCTCCACTTCTCTTATTTGATTTTCAAAATCCTTCTTGAACTCCTCCATGGCCTGTAACCAATTCTTACTTTTCTTGGAAGCTGTTGATGCAGGAGTTCTGACCTTGTTTTCTTCCTCTCATTCCATGCTTTAATCTTTTTGTCCCCCAAAAAAGATATGTAAGATTTGATTGCTGTGCTACCTTTGCTTCCTTTGATTGCTCATGTCACTACTCAAGTACTTGAATTTTGAGCTTGTTGCCATAGTAGAACTGTGCTTCCAGAGTGTAGAGCTTTGTCTCAAATTGCTGGGGTTTTCATAGCTGCCGAAGCTATTAGTTGGGTGTCCTCTCCACTGCCCCCTCAATGCCTGGCTCACTGGTAATGTACCACAGGACCTCCACCCAAGACTGCCATCCAGATCCAAGCAGGTCAAAGCAAGAGTTATTACCTTCTGAATGGTCACCTGGTCCCCCTACTCTCTGCAGGTCAGGGGCTTTGAAGCAGCCATGTGGACACAGCTGCACAGCTACAGTGCCTCCTCTGCCTCTTTGCCTCTTGCCTTCTCACCCTGGGGGCAGTGACCATACTACACTCTCCATCCCCCTGTTCCCAAAAGTTCCACACTGATTTTTCATTTTGTCCCTGGCATCAATGGGTTGATAATTCTGGAATTATCACCACAGCCACTAGTGATTCACTCTACCAATGTCCAGTCCTGTAACTGCTGGTAGGGGCTGCCTGGGGCTAAAACTAGGGGTTCAGGCAGGGCTGGGCTTGGCTCCCAGCATGCTGTGATAAGCCCTTTCTGTCTGCTTGCTGGGCTGCCTTCAGCGGGCGATTTTTTTCTCTCTGTCACTTTGTAAATTCTGTAGCTCTAAAATTTGTTTAGAGACATATTTTATAGGTATTTGAGGTGGTTATGGGGGAATCTCACATAATTTTCCTACTTCTTTGCTCCCATCTTTGATTTTTAAGCATTCTTGAGTAAAAAAACAAAAGCTGAACAGAAAATTTGACTTCCAAATAGAAGAAGCGAGAGAAGCATGAGAAGGTAAACAGGAAAAAAAATCAAAAGGAACTTAATTAAAGTTGAACTATTTACATTCGTCCATGGAAAATCCATAATTGTAACTCACAAGACTTTTCTATGACTTTTTGTTTGACCCATTCATTCTTGAGGATTAGATTATTTGGTTTCCAATTAATTTTTAATCTTCCTACGGCCTTTAGTTGAAGGGTATAAATATGTATATATGTATACATACATATATTTGTTTATACATATATACACACTCATATGTGTGTATGTGTATATATATATGTGAGTGTGGGCATATGTATGTTTGTGTATACATAGACCAAGGGCACAGGATGAGTTGAATATGAAGGGATGATATCTAAGAAATAAAATTAAGAGGTGAGAGGAATTTATTGGAAGAAGGAGAAAGGGAGAGATAGATTAGGGTAAAAAGAGAACACTTACAATGGAGGGGAAGAGCAGGGAGGTGGAAGGGAATGAGATAATCTTATTCTCATTGAATTTGGCTTGAAGATGGAATAACATACACACTGAATAGGATATTTCCCTCTAAAGGAAAAAAAAGAGGCCTATGGGATAAGAGGAAGGATCATAGAAGGGAAGGAAGATTAGGGGAGAGGGTAGTTAGAAGCAAACATTTTTTAAAAGGTATAGAGTCAAACAAGAAAATAGAATAAGTTGGGGGCAGGTTATGATGGAGGGAAATATAGTTAGTCTTTTACAGTATAACAGTTGTGGAAATGATTTGGGTAACTTCACATATACAACCTATATTGAATTGCTTATCTTCCCAGTGTGGATGTGTGAGAAGGGAAAATGGGAAAAAATCTGAAACTCAAAGTTTTAAAAACAAATGTTAATTTTTTATTTTATGTGCAGCTGTGAGATAATTTATATAGGCAGTGGGGTATAGAAATCCATCTTACCCTACTAGAAAATTAGGTGTGTGTATTGTGGGGGGGTAATAGGGAAGGCTATAAGAGAGAACAGATTGGGGGAAGGGGTATTCAGTAGGCTTGCTTTTTGGGAGTTGGGGCAGGGAAAAGATGGGGAGAAAAAATGTAACTCAAAATCTTGTGGAAATGAATGTTGAAAACTAAAAATAAATATATAAATTTAAAAGCAAAAAATGTTAAAGAATTCACAAGAAGAAATAGATAGCAAAAGTATACTAGTGGGAGATATCAACCTCCTTTTCTCAGAACTAGATAAATATAATCACAAAATTAATTATAAAGAAGTTATAAAGGCGAATAGAATATTAGAAAACAATTAGATATGAGAGACATATGGAGAAAATTGAATGAGAATATAAAGAATGTACTCTTTTTGTTATTGGTGCAGGGCACCTACACAAAAATTGGTTATATTTTAGGATATAAAAATTTCTCTATTCAATACAGAAATGAAGAAATATTACAGGCATCCTTTTCTGATCATGATGCAATAAAATATGTATAATAAAAGGCCGTAGGAAGATTAAAAATTAATTGGAAACCAAATAATCTAATCCTCAAGAATGAATGGGTCAAACAAAAAGTCATAGAAACAGTCAATAATTTCAGCAAAGAGAATGACAATAATGGGCAACACAGCAAAATTTATGGGATGCACCAAAGCAGTAGTTAGTGAAAATTTTATATCTCTAAATGCAAGCATAAATAAAATAGAGTAAGAGCAGATCAATAAATTTGGCAGGCCATTAAATAAGCTAGAAAACAAACATTAAAAATCCACAATTAAACAACAAATTAGAAATTCTAAAACTCAAATGTGAAATCAATAAAGTTAAAAGTATAAAAACTAATGAATATGTAAAACTGAAAATTAGTTTTATGAAAATAAAACAATGAAGTAACTAAATCTTAGGTTAAAATGATTTAAAAAGACCAAAGAAAAATCATCAAAAATGAAAAGGATGACTTCACCACCAATTAAGTAGAAATTAAAGCAACACTTAGGAGCTATTTTACCCAAATGTATGCTAATAAATGTGACAATATGAGTGAAATGGATGGATATTTACAAAAACAAAACAAAACAAAACATAAATTGTCCAAATTAACAGAAGAAGAAATAAAATACTTTAAAAAAATTTAGAAAACAAAATTGAACAAGCCAATTAACTCTTTAAGAAAAATCTCCGGGGCCAGATAGATTTACAAGTGAATGCTATCAAACATTTAAAGACATTTTAAAGACATAAAAACATTCCAATATTATGTAAGTTATTAGAAAAATAAGCTATCAAATTCTTTTTTGTGACACACATATACTGCTGATACTTAAACCAGGGATAGCCAAAGAAGAGAAAGATATTTATACTCCAATTTCCCTAAGGAATATTGATGAAAAAATTTTAAATAAAATTTTAGAAAAGAGGTTACAGCAATTTATCATAAGTCTAAAGCACTACAACCATGTGAGGTTTATTTCAGGAATGCAGGGCTGTTTCAATATTAGAAAAGCTATAATCACAATTGACCATATCAATAGCAAAACTAATAGAAATCATGTAATTATCTTGAAATGCAGACAAAATCTTTTACAAAATATAGCACCTATTCCTATTAAGAACCCTAGGGAGCATAAGAATAAATGCATTTTTCCTTAAAACAATTTGTCATATCTCTCTAAAACCACCAGCATTTTCTATAATTGGGATAAGGTAGAAGCATGTCCATTAAGATCAGTGGTGAAACAAGGATGCCCCTTTTATCATTACTGTTATTCAATATTATACTAAAAATGTTCACTTTAGCATTAGGAGAAAAAAATGAAGGAATTAAAATAGGTAATGAGGAAACAAAACTATCACTCTTTGCAGATGGCATACTTAGAGAATTTTACTGAGTCAACCAAAAAACAACTTGAAATAATTAACAATTTAAATGAAGATGCTGGATATAAAATAAGTCCACATAAATCATCAGCATTTTATATGATACCATAAACATCCATCAGCAAAAGAAAGAAAAATTCAGTTTTAAAATAACTATAGGCAATATAAAATATTTGGGAGTTTACCTGTCGAGACCAAACCAGGAACTATGTGAATAAAATTGAAGAACACATTTCACGCAAATAAAGTCAGATCTAAACAACTGGGAAAATATCAATTGCTAATGGATAAGCTGAGCTAAAATAATAAAAATGTCAATTCTATCTAAATTATTTTATTTAGTGCCATACTAATCAAAATACCAAAAAATCTTATAGAGCTATTACAAATAATAGCAACATTCACCTGAAGAACAAAAAAGTCAAGAATATCAAATGAATAAATAAAAAATGCAAATAAAGGCAGCCTGCCCATACCAGACCTAAAGCTATACTACAGAGCAAGAATCATCAAAACTATTTGGTACTGGCTGAGAAATAGTTGTGGATCAGTGACATAGATTAGGTACTCAAGACACAGTAGTAAATGAATATAACAACCTACCATTTGATTAACTCAAAGACTCCAGTTTCTGGGATAAGAATGTGCTTTTGACAAAAAATGGAAAAAAAAAACCAAAACCAAAAAAAAAAACTTCTGGGAAAACTGGAAAATAGTACAGCAGAAAGTGGGCATAGACCAACATATCACACCCTACAATACCAAGATAATGTCAAAATGGGTACATAATTCAGAAATAACTGATGATACCATAAGCCATTAGGATAGCATTAGGAGAACAAGGAATAGTTTGCCTTTCAAATTTATGGAGAACTGAAGAAGGTATGACCAGACAAAAGACAGAGAACATTATGAAATGCAAAGTGGATAGTTATGATTGCATGAAATTTGAAAAAAATTTGAAAAAAAAAAGATTTTGCCCAAATCGAGACAATCACAAAAAAAATTAGAAGGAAAACAGCTGGGAAACAACTTTTTACAGTCAGTATTTTTTGATAAAAGTCTAATTTCTAAAATATGGGAAACTGAGTCAAATTTATAATAATACAATCATCTCTTCTTTCATCCCTTCCCACTTCACCAGTATTTTGGTTCTGTCTTCAGCCTTCCATGATCTGCCCTCCCTTCTGTCAGTGCCCTAACTTAATCTCCTCCTCCCCTACTTCCCTATTGGGTAAGATAGATTTCTATATCCATCTGATTGGGTATATCTCTCCCTCCTTGAGCCAGAGAAAAAGCTTCACATAATGCCTATTGCCCACCCTCTCTTCTTCTTCTCCGTTGTAATGGGTTTTTCTTACCTCTTCGTGTGAGATAATTTACCCCATTATACTTCTTTATTTCAACACCCATTATACAATCCTTTTTTTTCCTCTCTTAACTGTTTTTGTCATTTTCTCAAATTCACCCTTATACCCTCATTTTTTGTCTGTGTATATTTCTTCTATCTGTATTATTAGTGATGCATTTTAAAAAGAATTACAAGTGTCACCTTCCCATGTAGGGATGTAAGTGGTTTAACTCTACTGAATTACTTATGGTTTCTTTTCCCTGTTTACCTGTTTATGCTTCTCTTGGGTCTTGATATTGGGGGTCAAATTTTTGTGTTACTTCTAGTCTTCTCCATATGAAGGCTTAAAATGTTTCTATTTTGTTGAATGACCATTATTTTCTTAATGTAGTATGCTCAATTTTTCAGGGTAAATGATTCTTGGTTGTAGCCCTAACTTCTTTGCCCTCTAAAATACTATATTCCCTGACCTCTAATCTTTTAATGTTGCAGCTGTCAAATCCTGTGTGATCCTGATCGTGACATCCTGATATTTGAATTGTTTTGTTTTGCTCATTGTAGTATTTTTTTTCCTTTGACCTGATAGTTCTGAAATTTGGCTATAATGTTTTTGGGGGGTTTTGGTTTGGAATATCTTTCCTGAGGTGATTGGTGGATTCTTTAAATGTCTAATTTTGCCCTCTGGTTTTCCTTGATAATTTCCTTGATAATTTCTTGAAAGATGCTTCCTTTTAATTTCATCTTTCAGGTAGTTCAATAATTGTGATATTGTCTCTCCTAGATAATTTTCCAGGTCAGTTGTTTTTCTCATAATGTATTTTACATTTTCTTCAATTTTTTTTCATTCTTTTGAATTTATTTGATTGATTCACAGTGACTCATAGTTTCATTAACTTCCACTTGCCCAATTATAACTTTTAACCAGTTGTTTTTCTAAGTTAACTTTTGTACTTTCTTTTCCATTTGGCCAGTAGTACCATATAAAAATTTGTTTTCTTTCTTTTTTTTTTGGAGGGGGGAAGAGAAAGCAATTGGAATTAACTGACTTGCCCAATGTCAAACAGCTGTAAGTGTTAAGTATCTGAGGGTGAATTTGAACTCAGGTCTTCCTGACTCCAGGGCCAGTGCTCTATTCACTGAGCCATCGGGCTGCCCTAGGAGTTGTTTTCATCAGTGAATTTTTGTATTTTCTTTTCCATTTGGCCAATTTTACTTTATAGGCATTTTCCCAAGCTGTTGACTCTTTTTTTCATAATTCTCTTGCAACAATCTCATTTCTTTTCTCAATTATTCTTCTACTTCTTTTATATGATTTTAAGCTCATTTTTGAGCTCTTCCATGAGTTCTTTCTGGGCTTCAGATCACTTCCCATTGTTCTTTGAGGTTTTGTCCATAGGTGTGTTGATGTTAGTGTCCTCTTTTGAGTGTGTGTCCCATTCTCTGTTACCATAATAACTTTCTATGGTGAGATTATTTTTTTTGTTCTTTTTTTTCTTCACATTTTTTAACCTCTTTCCTTTCTTTTAAATTTGAGTTCTGCTCCCAGGATAGAAGGGACACTGTCTCTGTCTCCTTGGGCTAGTGGCAGCAGGCTTGGGTTGTTTACCTGGTATTGCACTTATATTGCCCTGAAAGTCATGGGAGACCCTTGTGTCTGGTCCTGGGCTGAGGGGTTAAGGTAGGGTGGTGGTGACTGGTGCTCCTGAGGCTGTAGGGGTCTGTCAGTTTACCTGGGGCTAAACTGGAGTCCTAGTGATTGTGTCTGGTGTCTGCTGAGGACTAGTGTTTTTGCATTTCCTTATGGCTACACTGAAGAAAGTGGCTATCTAGTTTCTGGACAGTGCCTGGTTGCCTGAGGCTGCACTGAAGTATAGTGGGACTGGTGCTGACTAGTGGCTGCCTGTTTTCTTAGACACCCATAGATCTATCTGTGTTCTTGGAGCTGTGTTGTAGCATGGGGAGGTCTGGCCATTCATTACAGGATGCCTGTTTGCCCAGAGCAATATTGAAGCTGGTGATAGTTCTTGGACCTGGATTCTGTAAGTTCTCTTGGGATCTAAGGTACGTGAGGGGTTCTGGTGTTAATGTTTTCCTGATTGACCACACTGGGGCTCAGAACTTCCCACTGGTTTGCTGAGGTGGGGTTTTGCTTACTTGTTGTTTCCTGTTCTGGACTACATTCCCCTTTCACCAGAGTTAAATGGAACTTTCCTGCTAATCTTCCAAGTTTCTTGGGCCAGAAGATCGTCTTATGCTAGCCCTTTGCTGGTTCTGCTCTGCCAGGATTTGTTTTAGAATTCTATTGAACAGTTATTTGGAGATAAGTATGGGAGAGTTACAGCAATTTATTGCTGACTCTGCAATCTTGGCTACCAGGAGCTAAAATTATAAGAATATAAGCCATTCACCAACTGACAAATGATCAAAGGACTTGATCAGGCAGTTTTCAGATGAAAAAAATTAAATCTATCTGTTAGCATATGAAAAAAATATCTAAATCACTGTTGATTAGAGAAATACAAATTAAAATAGTTCTGAGGTACCAAGTCATACTTATCATATTGACTTAATATAACAGAAAATGAAAATGATAAAAGTTGGAGAAGATGCGGGAAAATTGGTACACTGATGCATTGTTGGGAGAGTTGTGAACTGATCCAAACATTCTGATCCAACCATCCTGGAGAGCAATTTGGAACTATTTCCAAAGAGCAACCAAACTGTGCATATTCTTAGATCCAACAATACAGCTACTAGGTCTATACCCCAAAGAGATCATAAAAAAGGGAAAAGCACCCACATGTAGAAAAATATAACAAATTGAAGCACACTGTTTTCATTTTTTTGTTTTTTTCTTTCTTGTGTTTTCCCTTTTCTTCTGATTCTTCTTTCAAAACATGATTAATGTGGAGATATGCTTTATATGAATATATGCATATAACCTATATCAGATTGCTTACTGGTTTAGGGAGAAGAGAGAGGAAGGAGGGAGGGAAAAACATTTGTAACTCAAAATGTTACAAAAGTAGATGTTGAAAACTATCTTTACATGTAATTTTAAAAAAGCAAAGTATAACTCAAAAATCTAATGGAAATGAATAATGTAAACAAGAAAACAAAATTTATATTAAAAAAGCAAAACTGTAAAAAGTAAAAAAAATAATAATATGTATAAAGAAAAAATGACTATCTGTCCTTCTGGAAGGCAGGTGTCAATCAACTTCCCAGTAGATTTTATAAGAGGTAAAATGTGTCTTTGCTGTGCCCAAAATTTCTCTTTCTAAAAACCCCTCCAAAATCTATTCTATAGCACCATATTTCTTCCCTGGCTCTTGGGTACTTATTATGTTTATGCTCTTTCATTGGCCTTAGAGATAGTATGTCAATGAGTTTATGATAAAATCATATTGTTGCTCATTCATTTTTAGTTGTGTCTGGCTCTCTGCATGGCCCCATTTGTGGTTTTCTTGGCAGATACTGGAGTGGTTTCTCATTTTCTTTTCTGGGTCATTTTACAGATGAGAAAACTGAGGTAAACAGTGTGAAGTGACTTCCCCAGGGTCACACAGGTAGTACATTTCTGAGGCCAGATTTGAATTTAGGAAGATGAATTTTCTTAGTTTCAGACCCAGCACGCCTTTATACCTCTTAGCTACTCCTATACAGAGTTAGACAAACCTGTCTTGAACTAAACACTGGGTATAGCATATGTGCCAACTATAGATGAGATCCTGTATTATATGATAGATAAATAATCACTACTTGAATGACACGTCAAACTGGAACTCTCCTCTAGAAAGGTGTATAGAAATTGGTACATATTGGACAATTTTGTCCCTAACCTAATTTTCCATTTACTGTGTCTCCAGGCTAGAAGGACAGTGAGCCTCTCCTGAATATTTAGAAACACATATTCTGGGTCATTGTTTTTTCTTCTTTAGCAAAACCTCATTAACTCAGATTAGAAATTAATGGAAGGTTCTTTTTCTTACGTTAATTTTGGTGAGTGTTCCTTATCCACCTTGGTTTTCCATAAAGCTATGTTTGGAGAAAACATGGAGAAAGAAGTTGCTATTCTTGAAGGATAACATTTCTAGAGAATGGCCTTTGAAATAATGGTAGTGTTAGGAACCATTTCGCTAAGTTTTCTTGTTTATCTAGTGCTTAGCTTTCTGAATTGAGGATTTTGTGAGTGTAAATCAAATTGCAAAGAATTCCATTCTCTTTCAAAGTTTTTTGATTAAAAAAAGTCTTTTGGTATGTTAGGTGTGGTTAATGGGCTGCCAAACAGTGAATTTATTTCCCAGTTTACCTTTTCTTCTTTCTCTCTGGGCTCAGTAAATTAGCTGGGCATTCCACGAAGCTATAGCTCCTTTCTTTGTTCGAAGGGCACAGCTGTCATGATGCATTTTTTCTGAACAGAAGTTTCTTGCTAAAGTTTTCACTATATCACAAAACTTAGAAACAGAGGCAGTATTGGCTCAGCTTCATAAAGTCACAAATAAGCTCTTATCCCAGTGCATCGCTCCCAATTAAGAAAGTCCTTGGAGCTTTAATTGGAGTGGAATGGGAAAAGAAGTTTCTGTCATTAGAGGCAAGTTTGCCTGGTGGTCTGGGCACAGAACTGGGAGTCAGGAACTTTGCGATCTAATCTAGGTTCTGCTACTTACTTGCTTTGTGGCTGTAGGCAAGTCATTCAGTCTCTAGGGGTTAGGCTCACCTACTTTGTATCTCCCATCTGAAGATCTCCTTACCCGTGGCCAGGAGATACACAGCGGGATGTCTGCTTCCTTGTCTGCAAAATGAGAATATTAATACTTACCTAAATAACAGTTTAACCAATTAATGATTGTTAAGTGTTCTGGTAATGTGAAGCAGCAGGAGAAGAAAAAAAAAAGAAAATGAGTGTCAGAAATATAATCTGATTTTAAAATAGTTACATTTCTCTTCTCTGTTGTCCGTGAAGTTTGCTCTCTGAATAGTAGTAGTTTTAGGGGGAAAGGGCAGAGATAAGTAAGACCCTGGGATTCTTTAAATCTTCACTGATAAGCTACAAATGATTCCAAAATTTTGCAAAGTATAATGGGAAAAATAAAACATCTCTTGTCTAATAAGCTCTTCTTACAATGGTGAATTCTCATATATATATATATATATATATATATATATATATATATATATATATATATATATATATGGGTTAATCTAGGCAATGCTATATTCTTTTATGAATAGTAGATGCCATACAAATATACAACAAGGAATGTATCCATGTGTATTTGTGTGTAAAAGAAGGAAACCTAACTATAATTATAGATGATAAGAAATACAGTAAAAATAAACATTTCTCTAGGATATCTACCTCTACTCTCTAGTAAAAATATCATGCTGATTCTACAAAATTTAAAAAAGGAAACTCATTGATCCTTTTTCGAGTAGTCTTCTGATAAATTTTGTTTTTCCACTTATTTCTTAGCATACCATTGTAAAGGTACGTAACATTCTTATCTGTCAATTTCCTCTTTTGAAAATACCTGTGACATTAGTTGAGAACTCAGTTATTCTTGTGGCTGTTGTCTTCTGTACTGATTTTTTTCAGTTCATGTTGATAAATCAGTTGATACTTGAGAATGAAAGGGAAAGGGGAAAAAATCCCAATGACTACATTTTCACTACCCAAACTTAGAACAATTTATGGTTTCTGCACTGCATTTCTGTGAAGTGGCAACTTTTTACTGCATGTGTTCTACTTTTGGGTCCATATATTACAAGAAATATATACATTAGGCAGCACAGAAGCAGGAATCTCATCTGAAATTACAATAAAATACAACAAAAGATGAATAATGTACTTCTTTTGTCTTGTTGATTAATCAAGATTTATAGTTTTTCAGATACATTTAACCTCTAGTTTTATACATCCGTTCTTATAATTCTCTTTCTCTTCCTCTCATTATTTCATTATGGGTTTGCTTCTTTCTCTTTACCGACAATAATTAACTATTACCAGTTAAAATATCTAAGATGATCATTTTATCCTAAAGCTTTAAATTATAATAGGAATTCACATCATTCCTTAGAAAATGTTCTCCAAAAATCATTTATGTACATTAATATATCTCTGTTGCACAATCCAGAAAACCTAAGTACATTGGAAAGACCCATTTAAGTTACAGTGAAATTGAATCTTAAAAAAAATCATTTAGTGAATTAAGAGTTGAAATTTGGTAAATAATCTTCAGAACTGACCATAAAATTTTTTCCAATTATTTTCTCCAAGAAGGTTTTTGCCCTGTGATAGGATTTTGTTGTGAGAATTGTTTGCTTCAAAATTGGTCCTCTTTAAGTCAATTTTCAATATATTTTATACATTTTAATATGAATTACTAGGGTTTTTTTTTTGAAAGGAGACATCTTTGAAATTAACTTAATGTTTCCTTTGAATAAAGAAAATAAACTGGCAGAATATAAACATGAATGCCAAGTATGGAATAAATTAAAACAAATCCAATTTATTACATATATGTTGGTGCATTTTAGGTTTGGCTGCTGATGGTGGGGGTTTCTTTTCTTTTTTGAAGGCAGTCTATTCTTTTCACAATTCTGACTAAATGAAATTTAATAAAATTTTGCTTTTGTTTTTCTAGGAAAAAAACTAGGATTTTTTTTCTTGTGTATTATAATCTGCAGTAAGATAAGTATCATAATTTTAGATATTTTTTTGCTTTTGCAAACATTTGTAAAAGAAATATTAGGTTCCATTGTTATATAATGTTATATTTTGAAATGCTGTATGTTCACAATGGCAAATTACTTAGACCAGGGGTTCTTAATGTGATATCTGTGAGCTTGTTTTCATTTTTTAAATAGTTTGGTAACTATATTTCCATAAAACATTATTTCTTTTAAATCTAATACTTTGTGCATTTAAGAATATTATTCTGAGAAAGGTATCACAGACTTCGTCAACTGCCAAATGGGTCCAGGACATCCAGAAAGATTACTGAACCCCTCTGATTTTGACATTTGGGAACTTTTCTTAGCAGCCTTTAATTGATTTTTCAAAATATTACCAAATAATTAAGTTTAATAAGCAAGTAATAACAATGATATGAAAAAAGTGTCATACTAAAATGAACATTGAGCAATTAAATAACATTTTTTCAATGTATTTTTAAAAAATAGATGTTGTTTGTAGCCTATCATCTCTTATTTTTGAAACTTTGAGAGAAATTATTCTGGATATTTTCCTAAAACATTAAAACGTTACTGCTAAAAAACAAACTCTTAAAATATCGTGAATATTTTCCAGAAATGTAAGAAATAGGAAATGTTTTAAAAGGTACATTAAATATATTGTGACATAAATAACTTGCTTTAAAATGCTAACTAAAAAGAATTTTTAAATGTCTAGCATAAAAAATATAGAGGTGAAGCTTACTAGAGAAAATTTTATCACAAAGCCAGTAAAGACTGGAGAGTTCACCTTCAATAAAAACACATTTTCATTTTTACCTATCATATATATTTTTTATTGCACTGAATTTTGGAAGCTCGTTTCCCCTGGAATGACCTTCAAAATGCTAAATCATTCTTCATGCCTTTATTCATTAATCTTATATTATTGTCATCTATGGGAAATTACTGGATTTTAACATTATAAATATATTTGAAATCCATGCATCCAGTGGTTAATGCCAAAGATAAGTATTTTCAGAACATGGTGTGATAACACTAGTCAGTGATTTTTATCATGAGTTCTGCTGACAGAGCTGACTAGCATTGATTTCTTGTTAAAAGGGCAAAGATAAGTCACTAACTCCTGAAAGAAATCAGCAAAAATTTTTCTTATTATGATCTTCAGAAACATAATATTGTAAGCAATATACATACACACATATGTATGCATGTGTGCATACATGCATGTATATGTATACATACACACATATGCATGAACATGCATTGTCTCTTTCTCCAATAGGCCAAAAGGAGCAAAAATTTGTCTAATTTAAACTTCTGAGCAAATTTGTTCTACTTTGTTTGCTTTTTGTATGTATGCATATGCATAATTTCGTATGTATGTATATATGAATGGATATAAACTTATGTATGTATATATATCCATATGTTATGCATTTAATTTATTTATCTGGAAAAGTTAATAAGATCATATAAGTTTATTTTGAGTGCAATATCTGAGTGTGTATTCTCTGTGACACTTCAAAAGAATGAAACAGTGTGAGGAGCTTATTTTCTGAAGCAATTTTGACACTAATGGTAAATTACAACTTGGAAACATCTAGCATTTTTACCTTTATAAGAAAGGGCTTTTTACATATTTAACATAATTCCAGGGAAAATAAACTGGAATTATGTATAAAGATATGTACAGTGTAACCAAAGGGCATTTATATTCCCCAGTAGAATACTTACAATGATTTTATTGCTATTTGGTGTCATTTTCTAAAGGATATAAAATACAGCTGGTAAACAAACTAGACTTTAGATTTAAGTTGACAGCTGTTCTTTCAGAAGCAATATTCAGATATTTAATCTTAAGAACACTGAATATTTTACAACTGAGCAAACTCTATTTTTGTAAAAATTAAAGGTCTGTGTGTCCTGCAATCTACCTTTATCAGATGGTAATCACAAACCCTCTCTCTTAACCTGTACACATCCCCCCAACATACATGCACATGTGCACATGTACACACATATACACACACTCACAATACAACTTTGCTCTATTCTTGCTTCTAACTAAAAGGTTGTTAATATTTTTCTGAAATGAATGGAAATCCTTCCTATGATTTTTTTCATATTTTATATATATATTACATAGCAGGGCTACATTTATTTGTAGTTTGGATGAAATCATTCATGTAAGCTTTACCACTGTAATTAACTGGTCAACCTATTTGAAATCTTGTTCATTTGTATGGTTGTATAGTCCTCATAGATTTTAAAATTTAGACATCTATTCATTTGGGAATATGATTCTAGAAGAGGTTTATTATTTTTCATTTGTTTTCTGTAACAATTGGCATAACAAAATATCATCATGGTAGGATGAAAAGAGCACTAAATATGGACTCAAGAACATGAATTGAAATCCCACCTCTGATGCTTATTATCTATAAGTCCTCTACCAGCTCTTGACCTGTGATCTTAAATGTACCCAGGTAGTGTCTTGTTTGCCAGATTCAATATATGAGTGCCATGTTGTAATGGTAATTAATTTGTTTGATCAGATGTTAAGTAGATCCTAGTAACCTAATGTTAAGTATAGAACTCTGTCCATTGGTGAAAAGATGTAAATTCCCTTGGTGAAAAGGTGTGAATTTCCCTGTTGACTTGGAAGAATGCCATTGGCTGAGACACTCCCCTGAACCATGTTGACTTGGGAGAAGGCCAGTGCTTATAAGGAAGAATTTTACAGAGACAGGATAGATCTTGGATTTGGTTCCTGAGTGGCTGACTGAAGATATGAACAGGATGGGACTTTGTTTGTTGGTGGCCTGGCTGATCCTTGAGTTCCAGGCAAAAGAAGTCCTGAAGGGTTTGAGG
>CM053594.1:135894586-135922113 GCA_028646575.1 Pseudocheirus occidentalis | reverse complement strand
TTTTTTTCTGCTTAAGTTGAAGTTATATGTGAATTACAATGCAGCTTTATGTTTGGCTCTAAAGAGAGCAAGTCCTTAATTATTTCAAAATCAAAATGTCTAGAATTAAAATCATCACATTTTCATTCTTGATACTTCTAGTTCTGTAAGAATTACCATAATTCTCTCAGTTCCAATTGCATTCTACACCTCACCTAGTCCAGTAAATTCCTAGTATTTTCCCCCTTTCTCTTAATTCTCATTGCCACCACCCTAGTCCAAGCTCTTTACATTTCATTCCTCAATTACTGACACACACCAGTCAGTACCAACTACAGTCCAACTACAGACCAACTACAGTCTGTCCACTTTTTATTCCTGCATGCATGCTGCTAGAAGACTGATTTTCCTAAAATGATGTGATGATGATGATGATGACGATGACAACAATGATGATAAATAGAAAACCCTATTGAGGAAAATTTCCTTACCAATAAAGGTCAATACCATTTTTACATCTTATAGTCTTAGAATGTGGCCTAGAGAACATAAATATTAAGTGATGATTGCCCCAGAATCTTTTCGCCAATATGTATCAAAAGTGAGAATGCAGATTTTCCTTGCTATCTCTCTAACCACTAAGCAATTCTGTATCTTAAAATAATTATTTCATTTTCTTGTTCAATTGCATACTATCCTTCATGACCTCAAAGACCATACTGTTCATGGGGGTATTCTTGGCAAAGATATTGGAATGGATTGCTATTTCCTTCTCTAGTGGATTAAGGCAGACAGAGGTTAAGTGGCTGTAACGCCATGCACAAGAAGATTCCCAAAAGGATGCTACTGTGAACAGCCTTTAAAGTTCATTTACACAGTATAGTGAACACTCTGTTTATTCCATTACAAATCAAGGCAAACATTCACAACAAATCATAATATTCATAACATTATATCTTATCACAGAAAATCACAATATAATGTTCATAACAGCTTAACATTAGAATGATCACACAGTTTTCACCATAGTGACCACAATATTTAGAGCAAAGAACAAAAGAATAATCCTCTGGTTTCCCTAATCAGGGAAACCCTCCTTTCTTAATCATTCAATCAATTCACAATACAATAATCAATCTTCCACTCAGGGGGCAATTATACATTAACTTAATCAGTCACTTATCTAACAATCAGTCACTAAATACAATCATTAGAAAACCACACAAACCCTCCACTTCTCAGTACCCAGAAAACATCAGTTTCTTCATCTTGATTTTGGGTGGTCTCTCTGATTCCCTGGATCCCTTTCCATCGTCCCAGCTCCTTCATGAATCCACCAAACACTCACCTGGATTCAGGGATAAACAGTTCCCAGGTATTTGTCCAGTCCTCAGGGCAGTCACTGGTACACACTGAAGTTCAAAGGATCCAGCACATCTCAAACCCTTCACAACTTCTGTTGGCAGGAACTCAAGGATCAGCCAGGCCACAAATGAAGTCTTATTCTGGTCATGCTTCTTCAGTCCTCTAACAGTTCAGCTGGCCCTAGGAGGCAGGAGAAAACTCATACTTCCAGGCAGCAGCAACAGCCACTTCAGCCTTCCCCAGATTCTGGTCTCAAGAAAAACTCCAACTTTGTTCTCAGTCAGATTCCAGATGCTGGGAGAAAAATTCTCTCTCTCTCTCTCTCTCTCTCTCTCTCTCTCTCTCTCTCTCTCTCTCTCTCTCTTTCTCTCTCTCTCTCTCTTTCTCTCTCTCTCTCTTTCTCTCTCTCTCTGTCTCTTTCAAACTACAACTGACTTCTTCAGTCTAGCAGCACAGCATCCAGATGCTGGGACAATCCTGCTTCCTCCAACAGGAGCCACCAGGAGGAACATTCCAATTCTGCCTCTCTGTCTCTAGAACTCTTCTTATATACACATACTGGACTCCTGTCTCAGCCAGTTCCCTCTAAGTCAGGACAGGAGAAGAGCTCACACCTTCTGTACTTAGTCTCAAGTTACTAAGTGCTAAGTATCTGCTAAATTGATTGCAGTTACCGTGGCCTGCCCAGGGTCACATAGCTAGGGTCTGAGGTCATATTTAAGCTAAGGCCTTTCTGACTCCAGGCCCAGCATTCTATTAGCCACTTAGCCACCTCCTTAAAATAATGATAGCTAGCATTTATATAGATATTTATGGTTACAGAATGCTTTATACATATAATATGTCATTTGAGTCTCACAATAACACTGCAAGTTAGGTACTATAATAATTTCCATTTTATAGATATAAAAACTGAGTTTAAGAGATATTAATTAGCCTAGGACTAAATAAATGATGAGAATATGTAGCAAGATTTGAATTCAGGTCTTCTAGATTCCACATCCAGTGCTCTATCCTTTATATTGCCTCATCTTTCATCCAATCATTTGTTAACTCAAACTTAAAAGTGAGCTTGCTCTGTGCTTCAATAATTCCTGGAATGCAAATGGAAAAAAATGTTGAGGAATTTGTAATAGAGATGGCATTTATTAGGTAACTATGTCATTCTGCAACAAAAGATAAGCCTAGTTATCCAACACGTGCATAATAAGAGAGGCATTTTTTTTAAATTGAACCATATAAAAAGGACCTAAGTGGTAATCTAGTTCATAGGGAGGCAGCATGCTCTAGTGGACAAATGATGGATCTGGAATTACAAAGACCTTGGTTTAATTACTGCCTCTGATTCTTATCTTTGTGACCCTGGGCAAGTTATTGTTCAACCCCTCCTGGCCTCAGGTCCTCATCTATGAAATGAAGAGACTGGATTAGGTAGCTTCTAAGGTCCCTCCCAATTCAAAATCCATGATCCAGTGAAATGGACAATTCATGCATCCTTCTTTAATATCTCCCCCCATCAATTGATCATCCAGCCTTTTCTTGAATAGTTATAGTGACCATGAACTCAATACTTCATGAGGCTGCTTCACAAAGGCAGCTAAAAAGAAAAGTAGATTGAACTCTGGGCCAGGAATCAGGAAGGTCTTAGTTTCATGATGGCTTCACACAATTGCTAGCCATGTGACTTTGGGTAAGTCATTTAACTTCTGTGCGCCTCAGTTTCCTCATCTGAAAAACGGGGATTATAAAAGCACCTATCTCCCAGGGATGTGGTAAGGATCAAATGAGATAAATGTAAGCTTATAGCACAGTGCATGGCACATAAAAATGTTAGCAACTACTACTACTACTACTACTACTACTACTACTACTACTGCTGCTGCTGCTGCTGCTGCTGCTGCTGCTGCTGCTGCTACTACTACTGCTGCTGCTGCTACTGCTACTACTGCTGCTGCTGCTACTGCTACTACTACTACTACTACTACTACCACTACCACCACCACCACCACCACCACCACCACTACTACCACTACTACTACTACTACTACTACTACTACAAGAACAACTACTACTACTACTACACTTTTATCTCCCTTAGTTTTCTGTACTGTAATAAGGTAATAATAGTACCCACCTCCCAGGACTGTTTGCAGTGACAAAATAAGGTAGCATTTGTAAAGCATTTATCATAATGCTTGACACATAGTAAGTACTTAATAAGTGCTTTTTTCCCCTTTGCTTCCTCAAAACATTTTCTAAAAGGTGGTTTTAGTAAATCAAAGGAAACATGAGGCATGTTTCTTACCCTCTGATTTCTCCCTCTTGATACACACTGCTTCTAGAAAAATTGATGTCTAAATACATTACTATAGTAAGGAACTGTGATTTCTTTTATTTGATGCCTTAACACAGATGGCATATTACCTTCAGAGAGTTGCCTGATATGCCATGATCGCACATCTTTTAGATATCAGAATCAGAATCTGAGCCCTGGTCTTCCTGACTCCATATCCAACATTCTACCAATAAAGCCAGGCTAATTCTCATGTCAAGTTTTTGAGATAAAGTCAATGGATTGATTTAACTAAGATAATACCTGTCATACTTTCTGTTGTGATGGCATTGGGTTAAATAAACTCATCCATGGACTTCATTCTCTCCTTCATTGCTTCAGTTTTACTTTCTGTGTGATATCTGGTTTTAATTGACCACTTTCTGCCCATTTACCCTCTGTCAGCTTAGCAGAAAAAAGTGGAAAATTCCTATTTCATCTGCTCTGTTCAGGCATCCCATCTGATAGGCTGATGTGTGGTTGGAATAGCTTCAGTGCCTTAATCTAGTATTTCACAGTTGGAAATTTGATACTGCCATTTCATGTTGAGTGTGGCAGTTGGATGGTAATAGTGGTATTAGTTCAGGGATGCCAGAGGACATTGCTGACAGATTCTGGATTCCTTTATAGGGGTAATTGTGCTAGCACCACAGCTTTATCAACTTGGATTTTCATCTTCCACTCCAAGCCACTTTGTTGCCACAGCCTGCCTGATACCCTTTCAAATGATATATTTACTTACTTAATGAAAGTTATGATTTCCTTATCCAACTGTGCAGGGTTGTTTAGTGTACTGTTGGGGAAAAAATCATTTCCAGTCGTTGGATTATTGTATGAATGACAATGCTTGAATTACTGTAGAATTTTTCCTGGTGTTGGGTGCTACCTGACCTGACTTAGTATCAACACAATTATAGCATTTTGAGAAGGTAAAGAAACCTTGAGCCTACTACAAACAATTTGGCATTCGTTTGTTTGTTTTGAGAGTGTCAATGTAAGGGTATAGCTTGAGAAGTTTTTAATGGTAGTTTTCTGATTTGTGACAAAAGTTTTCCACAAAAAGATGGAAATCCATGATAACTGCATTACTGACTGCAGAAACAAAGAAAAAAATGTTATCAAAATAGAGTTAAAAATGATTGTACATGAAACTGCAAATTTATTATGTACAACTTGCTATTAATTTTAAATAAAATCAAAGTTGAATGTTAGTTTAATAGAAGGAATAAATTTAAAAAAGTGGGGGAACATAGCTAAGATGATGGCATAGAAGCAGGAAAAACCCATAATCTCCCTCCATAACCACCTCAAAAAACTAAAAAATATGACTCTGAACAAATTTTAGAGCTATAGAACCCACAAAGTGACAGAGAGAAACAAATCTCCCACTGAAGGCAACCCAGCAGGAGGATAGGAAAGGTCTATCACAGTGTGTTGGGAGCCAAGCCAATCCCTGCATGAGCCCTCAGGTTTAGCCCCATGGTTGCTCCACAGAGCAGCAGCTGGAGCTGACTTCCAGAGAGCGGATCACCAGCAGCTGTGGTGGTTTGCAGAAATATCAACCCATAAATACCAAAGACAAAATAAAAGGTCAGTTGAACTCTTTTGGAACTGAGGGAGACTAGTAGCAGGGTCAGGCATCTGCCCCTGGAGCAAGAAGTGACAGAGGCTTCTGTGGCCATGCAGCCACCTCCATGTGGATGCTTCAGGGCGCCTGGCCTGCATATCACAGGGGACCAAGCAAACATTCAGAGGTTAATTGCTCTTGCTTTAACCTGTCTGGATCCAGCAGTCTTTGGTTGTGGTCCTGAGGTGTGTGACCAGTAAGCCAGAGGTTGTGGGGGCAGCAGAGAGGGTCCCCCTAAAATAGCTTCAGTAGCTGTAAAAACTCCAGCAATTTGGGATAAGGTTCTCTTCTCTAGAAGCAGAGATCTACCATGGCAAAGAGCTCAAAAGTCAAGCTCTTGAGTGGCAACATGAGCAAGCAAAGAAAGCAAGGCAAGTACAGCAATCAAACATTAGATTCCCTTTTAGGGGACAAAAAAGATCAAAGCATGGAATAGGAGGAAGACAATGAAGTCAGAACTCCTGCACCAAAAGCTTCCAAGAAAAATATGAACTGATTACAGGCCAGGGAGGAACTCAAGGACTTTGAAAATCAAGTAAGAGAAGTGGACAAAAAATTGGGAAGAGAAATGAGAATGATGCAAGAAAATCATGAAAAGTGAGACAACAAGCTGTCTGAAGAAAATAACACCTTAAAAGTAGTAACTGAAATAGCAAAAGAGTCCCAATAAGCCAATGAGGAAAAGAGTGCTTTAAAAAACTGAATTTGCCAAATGGATAAAGAATTTCAAAAACTCACTGAAGAGAATAATTCCTTCCAAATTAGATTGGAGCAAATGGAAGCTGATGAATTTATGAGGAATCAAGATGCCATTAAATAGATCCAAACAAATGACAAAATAGAAGGCAATGTGAAATATGTTATTGGAAAAACCACTGACCTGGAACATACATCCAGGAGAGATAATTTAAAAATTATTGGGCTACCCAAAAGCCATGAAAAACAATAAGAACCTAGAAATCATCCTTCAAGAAATTCTTAAGGAGAATTGTCCTGATATTTTAGAGCCAGAGGGCAAAATAGAAGTTGAAAGAATTCACCAATCACCTCTTGAAAAAGATCCCAAAAAGAAAACTCCTAGGAATGTTATAGCCAGGTTCTGAAGTTCCCAGATCAAGGAGAAAATATTACAAGCAGCCAAAAAGAAACAGTTTGAATACTGTGGAAAAACAATCAGTTTAACACAAGATCTAGCAGCTTCTATTTCAACGGATTGAAGGGCTTGTAATATGATATTCCAGAGGTCAAAGGAGCTAGGGTTAAAACCAAGAATCCCCTACTCAGCAAAATTGAGTATAATATTTCAGGGAAAAATATGGTCATTCAATGAAATAGAGAAATTTCAAGTATTCTTGATGAAAAAACCAGAGGTGAGTAGAAAATTTGACATTCAAATACAAGAAGCAAGAGAAGCATGAGAAAGTAAACAGGGAAAAGAAATCATAAGGAACTTCTCAAAGTTGAACTATTTATATGCCTACATGGAAAAATGATAATTGTAACTTATGAAAATTTTCTCAGTATGAGGATAGTTGAAGGGAATGTAAATGTATATGCACACACAGATATATATATATATGTCCCTATAAGAGGGTATATGTGCCTATGAATACTTATGAGAGTGTGTGTATATATGTGTATAGGTATATATAGACAGGACACAGGATCAATTAAATAGGAAGGAATGATCTTTTACAAAATAAAATTAAGAGATGAATATAATGAGAAGAAATAGGGAGAGACAAAATAGTGTAAATTATCTCATATAAAAGAGGTAAGGGAAAACTGTTACAATGGAGGGGAAGAACAGGAAGGTAAATGGGAATGGATCAACCTTATTCTCATTAAATTTGGCTTAGGGAGGGAATGACATACACACTAAATTGGGTATCTTACCCTACAGGAAAGTAGTGGGGTAAGGGGATAAGAGCAGGGATGATAGAAGGCAGGGCAGATGGTGGGGGAATGTAGTTAGAAGCACACACTTTTGGAAAGGGACAGGGTCAAAGTAGAAAATAGAACAAATGGGGGGGGAGATAGAATGGAGGGAAATATAGTCAGTCTTTCACATCATATCCCTTATGGGAATGTTTTGTGTAGCTGCAAATGTATAACCTATATTGAATTGCTTATTTTCCCAGTAAGGGTGGGTGATGAGGGAAGAAGGCAAAGCATCTTGAATTCAGAGTTTTAAAATGAAATGCTTTAAAATTATTTTATTATAATTATTTTTACATGCAACTGGGAAATAAGTATATAGGCGCTGGGCTATAGAGATATACCTTGTTCTACCTGAAAGTCAGAGGGAGTTGGCAGAGGATATAGGAGAGAGCAGATTGGGGGAGGGGGTATTCGGTGGGATTGCTGTTTTGGGGTGGTGGGTAGGGGAAAGAGGGGGAGAAAATTTGTAATCTTGTGGAAATGAATCTTGTAAGCTAAAATAAGCATAAATATATTTAAATAAATAAATAAAATTTAAAATGTATATAGACCAAAGCTATGTTTGTTTAAAATATATTCTACAAATGCTTAATCATATATATTCAGACATTTTTTATTTATGATTAAGTCATTTTGAAATAGTATTCTATTTTTTCGAATTACATGTAAAAATAATTTTCAGCATTCATTTTTTAAATAAAATTTTGAGTCTCAATTTTTTCTCTTCTCCATTGTATCTTCCCTTCCCAAGATGGCAAGCAATCTGATATAGGTTATACATGTAGTATCATGAGTCCCACAACAGAAGGCTGTGTAGTACTGGATCTGATAGCATGAGGGTTGCTGAGGAAATTTGCTGGGGAAGCTTAAAGACTTGAGACCTGAATAAATCTAAATGGATATACATATTTCAAACTGTGTTCCTTGGGATAAGGACACAAAGTTGGATATCCATCTACTAAAGAAATAGAATAATAAGACAAAAATCTTGTTATTATGGTACTGAGTTAGGAATCATCCCTTCTGCTATGAGGAAACTTGAATACAGGCTGGGAGCCTAGTCACTATCTTGCCAAACTAAGAATGAGAACAAAACTAAGTTGATAATATCTGTCTGTCATAAACTGCCATAAAATGCTCATACTAGATCTGAAGTATACTAATTACAGAAATCAATAATGATATTAATCAATAATATAATACTAGCTACCATATGGTTTGCAATATATTTTACAAACTCTCATTTTATACTTGCAACAATCCTAAGAAATAAGTTCTGCTATAATCTCATTTTACAAAGGAGGAAATGGAGCCAAATGAGTTTAAATGACTTGCTATTATTCAAGGCTGGATTTGAACATTTGTCTTCTTTACTACAAGTCCAAGTCGATGTTCTATTAGGTGTACTACTTGGCTCTCCAAGTAGGGGTTCATTAGATTTAGGACTGTAAAGGAATTTAAGAAACCATTCAGTATACTTAACTTTATATGTCAGAAAACTAAGGCCAAAATAGATTAAATAACTTCTTCCAAATTACATAGTCAGACAGAGAGAAATAAGGAGAGCCATAATTTGAACACAGGTCTTGTTAGGCTCAGTTACCAAAATTAGGTTAATTTGTATTTTAAGGACTTAAAAAGCCTTTTATATAGTTAGAATATTAAAAAATATTTATTTCATTCTTAACTTAAGAAATAAAACAAAAATTTCTATAACGAAATAGAATATTAAAAATGATTGCATATGAAACTGCAAATCTATTATGTACAACATTCTATTAATTTTAAATAAAATAAAAGTTTAATGTAAGTTTACTAGAAAGATTAAATTAAAAAGTTTATACAAACCACGGCTATATTTGTTTAAAATATATTCTACAAATGATAAATTATATATATTCAGATATTTTTTCTATTTATACTTAAAGTTTTTTTGAAATAGTATTCTATTTTTTTCAATTACATTTAAAGATACTTTTCAACATTCATTTTTTATAAAATTTTGAGTTTCAAATTTTTCTCCCTCACTCAAATCCCCTCTTCCAAAGATGGCAAATAATCTGATGTAGATTATACGTGTACAATCATGCAAGCGTATTTCCACATTGTTCATGTTGTAAAAGAAGAAACAGAAGAAAAGGGAAAAGCTATGAAAAATCAAATAAAAAATAACCTGTGAAAATAATTTCTTCAATCTACATTAAAACTCCATAATTCTCTCTTGGGTGGTGGATCACATTTTTCCTCATTAGATTTTTAGAATGACCTTGGATCATAGTATTACTGATAATTCTAAGTCAATCATTGTCCATCATCAAACAATGTTGCTGTTACTGTGTACCATGTTCTCCTGATTCTACTCACTTCATTCAGCATCAGTTCATGTAAATCTTTCCATGTTTTTTTTAATTCTGAAATCTGCTTGCTCATCATTTCTTAAGGCATCATATGCCACAGATCGTTCAGCCATTGCCCAATTGTTGGGAATCTTTTCAATACATAAAGAGCTGGGTAAAGCCAAGGAAGAGCAGCTTTCCAGAGCACTGCTGCTGTGAATAGTTCTAAGGTTCTGATCATATAGTATAGTGAAGTCTCTACTTATTCAGCAGTAAACTAAAGCAAAACATTCACAGAAACCAAAGTACAACATGCACAATGATATAACATAACAACTTATCACTAAAGTGGACACATAGTTTTTTTTCCCACCCTTAGGGTCACATTGTCTTAATCTCTCAGTCAAAACGTTTTCTTTCTTCTTGATTGAAAATTAGTTTCCAATCATGCTTAACTCAATCATCCTTAAGGGATATGTGGTACAGAGTACAAAGTTCACCTCCCCGTAGATCACAGTAAATCATCATCTTGTCAGTCAGCAAAAAGTACCCTATGAGAGGTCTTTTCATCTTGGCTCAAGACTGGCTCCCAAATTTCGTGGTTCTTCTATGGGTTCAGCTCCCTGGATTCACAGGAAGGCAGCTCTCAGCTCCTTATTCAGCTCCTTGTCCAGCTCCTTGTCCAGTTCCACGTTCAGTTCCCATTCAATACTGAATCTCACAGTGTCCAGTTCACTTCAAATCCTTCACAGTTCCTGTTTCTGGGAAGACAAAACTTGACAGAGTCACAATATCATTCATACACATTTCTGACACCATCATCATTTCACTATCTACCTGTGAAATCAATACAGACCCACAAACAGTGTCTGAGAACTCAACATAGACCCAGAAACAAGGTCTGAGAATTCAACACAAATTGTCAGTATAGTCCCAGGACCTCTGAAACCCGCCTCCAGGATGTCTGTAAACCGACAACAATAAAAGCCTCTTTCAGGGCTTCCAGTAAGGTCCTAGGGCTTCTGTACAAAGTATTTCAAACAAGAAGAGTATGTTTTCAAAGCAGGGAAGGTCTTCAAATTCCCCCAGGATTATTAAGGGGCAGGGAAGATCTTTAGATTCCCATTACCATTACAATCAGCCCCAAGATCTTTCTTGTTTCTTACGTAGCAAAAACACATTAACAATGTATTTCATTATATAGCTTAAGGAGAGTTTATGGGTAAATGGTGGGGTAATTGGTGTCATCAAAACTTTGCAACTGTATAACAGGGATTAATATAAAATAAGCACATAAAATAATATATTAGGGTGGGGATTTGGGCACAAGTACCCCATCTTTCCCCCCTTGCATGAAAGGGGTAAGACAAAAAGGTCTCTTCTCAATAGGTACTTCAAGTTGAAATTGGACATAGAGCTGTCCCTGCCCCAAGAGGTCCCATTCAAAATGTCAGTTCATTAGCTGCCATCCGGAGATTGGTTGATGCCAGACCCAGGGGACCTCAATTGAAAAGTCAGTTGTTTAGCAGGCATCTGGAGCTCAGTTGACACTAGGTCCAGCAGTGGCACATCACAGTCATGGACAGGGGGTGGCATCTGGCTTAAGTGCTTTGGCATCTGCATGTAGAGGGTATTAAGCCTGCATGAAACAAATCTTGCAAATGAGTTTAACAGATAAAAAAGCAAAAAGAAACAAATACAGGGTCAGCCATGCTTCTGGAGCCTATGAAATCAGAATCATAGCCTCATTTACTGTAGAATATATGACACTGTCCTTCTGGTTCTGCTCCAACAGTTTGATATACTGCTACAAGTTCAGCATACCAACCATTTCCACCTATCCCAGCACTTTCTTTAATCTGAGTCTGCCTGAACATGTGACAAATTTGTATACAGTGGTTCAGGTAGATCTGTGGGGGAAGCTATCACTTCTCTATTCTGTCTAACACTAAGCTTATTTATTTTTGATATTTTGTATAGTTTAATAGTTGGAATACCATAATTTTATTTTCCAAAATCTTCCCTTGCTTTCAGTAGAGCACTAAACAATTACTTTCTTGTCATTCTATTCTGACTTTGAATCTGCTGGCTATTTAGTCTTCTATCTTGAGGAAATTTATCATTTTCCCATTCCCCCAAGTCACTTAGCTGTGAAATCTTATCCAGCACCTCTGAAAGAGGATCCCCTATTTCACCAATTGGTAGAGTCAGAAGCAGGGGCTTATAAGGTGGAAGAGCTGTCTTCACTATGAAATTTCTATGAGAAAGTGCTAAGGGGATAACATGATACACATCTGCATTTCCAACCATGATAGCAGTTTTCATGACTTATTCTTTCAACTTTTTCATGCAGTCTCTAAGTGACTGACTACCAGGGTCTTTCTCCACTAGGCAACATAGAATAAGTAGGATACATTCTATTGCATAAGTTAGCAGCTAAAGCTAACAGATTGGTTGCATTGTTGCATCTTGCCATATGAAAATCTTTAACAGCTTGTTGGACAAAAGTATTCTGACAAATACTTATAAATTTCAAGCAGTCTATGCAATCTCTTGATACGCCTCAAGCTCCTTTGTCACTAATTCTCACCATCCAAGACACTAAGGATTTTCCCATCCTTTGAGTGAATCTGCTTACTATATCTGAGTGAAATCCTCAATTATCTCCCTGAACCCTGTTTGGCCTCTTTGACTCTCCTTTCTTATCAGCATGTGGTGAGCTTCTGAGCTTGTAAAAGCTTCATCATGAAACAATGTATCACTCTGTAACATTGTGTCACTTGATTCCAGATAACTCTCCTGGAAGTCCTCATAGTAAGGAGGCCTAGCCTCTACCAAAACTGCCTAAACTTTTCCTCCTGTTACTTTTCTTCTTTTCCTTCCTGAGCCAAATTCACACAGCCCTCTCTTCTACCACTTGAAAATTTCCAGTTCTCTCTTCTAAAGGAGTGTTTGAATTCTGGAATGATACTAAATCTTGAAACAACTTTTATCTGCTTTTATACACGATATGCTAACCTGTTAGTTAAACCCTGTCCCTTCTTCACACTGCCTCTAGCTCTCTCCCAGGTTTTAATTGATATTCCTTGAAAACATGCTTCTAAATCTCTATGTTCTCCCTGCTGTAATCTCTATTTCCAGTTTCCACAGAGCCCTGTACTTTTAAACCACTCCCTTGCTAGTGAGGTATATGGTAAATCCTCCCATCCTGGGATAACCATTTCTTCTTCTAAATCCCTTCTGCTTCCAAATAGAGGTCTGATATTTCATGATCCTGTTCGTGAAAGGCAGTGCCAAGGCAATATTTACAACACAAAGTGAGTATAAATATTTCTGCATGGTGCTTGATCACAAAATATAACAGGTTATCCATATACAAGATAGAAAAAAATAAAAACACTGTATTCAATAAGGTTAAATTGTTTATATTCCTACATGGAAAGGTCATACTTATAACTCTTAAGAACTGTATCTAGGGGTGGCTAGGTGGAGCAGTGAATAGAGCACCGGCTCTGGAGTCAGGAGTACCTGAGTTCAAATCCGGCCTCAGACACTTAATACAAAAAACTAGCTATGTGACCTTTCCCTCTTTCTTGTTCTAATTCCTTAAATTTCTTTTTTCTTCAATTAATACTAAAGCTTACATTTCTACTACAATACTGAGTAGTAGTGAAAATGTCTATCCTTGCTTCAACTCTGATCTTATAGAAACAATCTCTAGCATATCCCCATTACAAATATTGCTTGCTAATAGTTTTAGATAGATGCTACTTATCATTTTAAGGAAGGCTCCACTGATTCCTATGCTTTCTCATGATTTTTAATAGGAATAAGTATTATGTTTTGTCAAAAGCTTTTTCTGTATCTATTGGTATAGCCTTATGATTTTTGTTGCTTTTTATTAGTAGTATAGTCAATTATTCTGACAATTTCCTATGGTAAGAAAGAAACAATTTAATTCCACAACTGAACCACAATCAGAATCACATAAGGTTTTTAGCATCTTCTACATTAATGGATCATAGGGTCTAGAAAGTGATATTGAGGTAGGATAAAGGAACAGACATTATACCAGAATAATATAATATATCCAGCAAAACTAAGTATATAATCTTTTGAAGGAAAATGCATATTTAATGGGATAGAAGACTTTCAAACATTACTGATGATAAGACCAGAGCTGAGCAGAAAATTTGACTTTCAAAGACAGAACACAATAGAAATATAAAAATGTAAACAAGAAAGAGAAATCATAAATGGTTCAAAAAAGTAAAACCATGAATCCTTCTATCTTGGAAGAGTATACATATGTCTTCTAAGAACTTTATAATTATTAGGGTACCTAGATAAATTCTAAAAAAGAGAAGGCATGGGAGTGAGTTCATTATGATGGGATGATATAAAAATGGATTGGTGAGGGGGTGGGATACCCTGGGAGAAGGGGGAAGAGAGAAGAAGATTAAAAAAAAATAATGATCTCACATAAAAGAGGCAAACAAAGAAGATCTTTTACATTAGAGGGATAAAAGGTGGATGAGGGATAGTCAAAATTTAACTTCATTCACATCTAAATTGGTTCAAAAAGGGAATACATACCTAATTGGTAATAGAAATATTTCTTACCCAATAGGAAGTAGGAGGGGAAGGGAATAGAAGTAAGGGTGTGTATGTGTTATAAATGGCAGTGCAGATAAAAGAAGGCAGTGGTCAGAAGCAAAACAGACTAGAGGAAACAAAAGATAATAAGAGAGAAAGACTTTGGTATGCAGCTTTAGATGATGGTCTATACCCAGTTTCTGCCATACTATATTCCAATTTTTCCAGCATTTTTTGTCAAATACTGAATTCTTATCCGAAAAAGTGGGGTCTTTGGGCTTATCAAACTGTATATTACTATAATTGTTGGCTATTGAATCTTTTGTACCCAATCTATTCCATTGATCCATTACTCTATACCTTAGCCAGTACCAAGCGGTTTTGATGGTAGCTGCTTTATAATATAGATTAAAATCTGGTATGGCTAGGCCACCTTCCCTAGCATTTCTTTTCATTAATTGTCTTCATATTCTGGATGTTTTGTTCTTCCAAATGATTTTTCCACCATTTTTCTGGTTTTATAAAGTTTTTTTGGTAGATTGATTGTTATGGCATTAAATATGTAATTTAATTTAAGTAAAATTGTCATATTTATTATATTAGATCAACCCAGCCATGAGAAATTGATGTTTTTCCAATTAGTTAGATCTGATTTTATTTGTGTGAAAAGTGTGTTGTAGTTGTATTCATAAAAGTACTGGGTTTGTTTTGGCAAGTAGATTTCAAAATATTTTATAATGTCTACAGTAACTTTAAATGGGGTTTCCCTTACTATCTCTTGCTGTTGGACTTTGTTAGAAACATATAGAAATGCTGAGGATTTATGTGGGTTTATTTTATATTCTGCAACTTTGCTAAATTTATTTATTGTCTCCAGAAGATTTTTTACTAGATTCTCTAGGATTCTCCAATTATATCATCATGTCACCTGTGAAGAGTGATAGTTTATTCTCTTCTTTGCCTAATTTGATTCCTTTGATTTATTTTTCTTCTCTAATTGCTACTGCTAACATTATTAGTACCAGATTGAATAAGAGGGGTGATAGTAGACATCCTTGTTTCACCTTCAGTCTTATTGGAAATGCTTCTAGTTTATCCCCATTGCATATAATATGATCGCTTTAAGTAGATGCTACCTATCATTCTAAGGAAAACTCCATTTATTCCTATACTTCGTACTTTCTTTAATAGGAATGGATGTTTTATTTTGTCAAAAGCTTTTTCTGTATCTATTGATATAATTATATGGCTTCTTCTAGTTTTATTGTTGATATGATCAATGATACTGATGGTTTTCCTAATACTGAACCATCCTTGCATTCCTGGAATAAATCCAACCTGATCAAAATGTATTATTCTTGTGATAATTTGCTGCATTATTTTTGCTAATTCTTAATTTAAAATTTTTGCATCTATATTCATGAGGGAGATTGGTGTATAATTTTCTTTCTTTATTTTGTCTCTCCCTGATTTAGGTATCAGTACCATATTTGTGTCATAAAAAGAATTTGGTAGGATTCCTTCCTCACCAATTTTCCCCAAATTGTTGCAATTCTAAATGGATGCATGATTTAGGCATAAAGGTTGAAACTGTAAGTAATCTGGGGAAGCAAGGAATAGTTTACCTGTCAGATTTACAGAGAAGGGAAAACTTTACAACTAAAGAAGAGTTGGAGAGCATTATAAAATGCAAAATGGTTAATCTTGATTACATTAAATTGAAAAGTTTCTGTCCAAACAAAGACAATGTAAACAAGATTAAGAGGGAAATGGGAAATTGGGAAAGAATATTTCCAACCAGTGTCTCTGATAAAGGCATCATTTCTAAAATATACAGGGAATTAAATAAAATTTATAAGAATGCAAGTCATTGCCCAATTGATAAATGGTCAAAAGATACAAATAGGCAATTTTCAGAGGCAGAAAAATTAAAGATATCTTTAAGCATATGGGAAAATGCTCGAGATCATTATTGATTGGATGAAAACAAATCAAAACAACTTTGAGGCACCACATCTCACCATTCAGATTGGCTAAGATGACAAAACAGGAAAATGACAAGTGATGGACAGGATATGGAAAAATTGGAACACCAATGCATTGTTGGTGGAGCTATGAACTGATGCAACAATTCTGGAGGGCAATCTAGAACTATGCGCAAAGGGCTATAAATAATTGCATACCTTTTGTCTCAGTAATACCACTTCTGGGGTTGTATCCCAAAGAGATCATAGAAGTGGGGGGAAGACCCATATGTACAAAAGAATTTACTGTAGCTCTCTTTGTGGTGGCAAAAATACCTAGAAATTAAGGGAACGTCCATCAATTGGGAATGGCTAAATAAATTGTGGTATATGAGTGTAATGGAAGACTATTTTGCTGTAAGAAATGGGGAGGAGATGGACTTCATATCCTGGAGAGGCTTATACAAACTGATACTAAGTGAAAAGAAAAGAACCAGGAAAAATTTGAACACAATCACAGATACATCGTGTGTGTGATGACCAACTTTGATAAACTGGACTCTTCTCAGCAACACAGTTATAAGACAACTCTACAAGTCTCAGGGTGGAAGGAGATATCTAGATTCAGAGAAAGATCTAGAAAGAACTGAGTTTATATGGAGACTGAAGCAATCTACATTCTATCATTCTTTTTCATGTTTGGTTTTCTTTCTTTATTTCCCATTGTTCACTCCGTTGGTTACAACCCTTCTATACAACCAGACTAATGTCCAACGTGAAAGTATTTGCAGATCCTGTGCTTGATTGAATGCTGCTATGGGGGTGTGGGGGAGAGGGAGGGGAGAAAATTTCAAACTCGAGGGATTGTGGAACTGAATCCTGTGTACCAAAAGTAAATAAACAAATCAATTTTAAAAAAAATGAAAAAAAATAAAATCATAAAAAACAATTTAAAAAGAGAGAGAGAAAGATAAATAAAAGGAAATAAGATAAAGGGAAATACAGAATTAGTAGTCATAATTGTAAATGTGAGTAGAAAGAACTCCCCCATATAACAGAAGTAGACAGCAAAATGCATTAGAAAACATAATCTATCAATATTTTATTTACAAGAAACAAACTTGAAAGGGAAAGAGACACACAGAGTTAAAATAAGGGGCTAGAACAGAATCTGTTGTTTTTCAACTGAATTAAGAAGGATCACAATCGTTATCTCAGACAAAGCAAAAGCAAAGACAGAACATATTAATAGGAATAAGCAGAGAAACTGCATCTTGCTAAAAGAAACCATAGACCATGAAGTAATACCAATACCAAACTTATGTGCACCAACTGATATATCATCCAAATAGTTAAAGGAAAAGTTCCATTAATTACAGGAAGAAATAGAGAGTAAAACTATACTACTAGTAGGGGATTTGAACATTCTCCACTCTGAGCTAGAGGAATCTAACCATAAAATAAGTAAAGAATTTGAGTAGATGCATAGAATCTTAGAAAATTTATATATGATAAATTTCCAAAGAATATTGAATGGGAATAGAAAGTAATATACCTTTTACTCAGTTGTACTTGGCATCTTCATGAAAATTGACCATCTATTTGGACATAAAATCCTTGCATTCAAATGAAGAAAAGCATAAATATTAAATGTGCCCTTTTAAAAACACAATACAATACAACCTTTAATAAGGGTCCATGAAAGCAAAAATTAAACAAATTGGAAACTAAATAATCAAATCCTAAAGAATAAATTTGCCAAAGCACAAATCATAGAAACAATAAACTAAAGAGAATGACAGCAGTGAAATAACACTCTAAAATATTGGGGATGCAGCCAAAACAGTATTTTTCTATATCTCTAAATATGTACATTAGTAAGATAGAGAAAGAACATATCAATCAGGTTAGGCATGCAATTAAAAAGTTTAAAAGCAACAAATTATAAATCCTAGTTTATACACTAAAATGGACATTATAGATATCAAAGGAGAGATTATTGAAAGAAACAAATCAAAACAAAAGCTTTATTAACATAATTGATAAAACTGAGATCTGGTTTTATGGGAAAAAACCAATGAAATAGATAAAGTTTTGTTCATTTTATTGAAAGAAGAAAACGAAATTATTTAGTATCAAAAATTTTAAAAAGCTTGAAGTCACCACCAATGAAGATGAAATTAAGGCAATTATTAGGAACTATTTTTCTCAATTATATGTCTCTAAGACTGTTAATTTAATTGAAACAGATGCATAGTTAGAAAAATATACACTACCCAGTATAACAGAAGGGGTAACCCCTATCTTAGGAAAATGAAATAAACAAACCTTTTATGAACTCACCAAGGAAAAAATCTCCAGGACAAGACAGATTTAGAAGTGCATTCTATTAAATATTGAAGGAATGATTAATCTCAATACCGTATAAACTGCTTGAAAAACATCAGTAAAGAAGAAGTCCTATCAAATTTCTTTTATTGCACAAATATTATTTTGATACCTTAATCAGTGAGAGTAAAAAGAGAAAAGAAAGAAAATTATGCACCAATTTCCCTAATGAATATTGATCCAAAAATTTTAGAAAAAAATATTAGCAAGGAGATTGCAGTAATTTATCAAGAGACCATATGAGGTGGGGTTTATGTCTGGAATGCAGGACTGGTTCAATATTAGAAAAAGTATCAAAATAATGACCATATCCATAATAATAACAACAAAAACCACATGATTATATCAATACATATAGAAAAAGCCTTTGATCAAATATAGCACCCCTTCATATTAAAGACATTAAAAGAATAGATATCAATGGAGTCTTTCTTTAAATAATAAGTAGAATCTAATTAAAACCAAGAGCAAACATTATCTGTAATGTGGATAAACTTGAAACTTTCCCAATAAGTTCAGGAGTAAAGCAAGGATGTCCATTATCACCACTACTATTCTTTTTTTAAATATTTATTTATTGTCCCTCCTTTCTATCCCCCCCTTTGTTCTATTCTCTACCCTGTCCCTTTACACAAGTGTGTACTTCCAGCAACCCTCCTTCCTACCCTGCCCTCCACTCCGTCATCCCACCTCTCATCCCCTTCTACTCTATTCTCCTGTGTGGCAAGGTACTCAGTTTAGAGTTTATGTCATTCCTACCCTAAGCCAAATTCAATCAGAGTAAGGTTGACCCTTTCCCTTTTGCCTTCCTCTTCTTCCCCTCCATTGTAACAATTATCCCTATCCTCTTCTATATGAGATGATTAACTCCATTCTGTCTCTCCCTGTCTCCTCTCATTCAAATCCTCTCCCACCTCAACATTTCACCTTTTAAAGTATTGTCCCTTCCTATTCAATTGATCTTGTGCCCTCTATGTACACATATATACACATACTCAGATGTGCTGACACACATATATAAACCCTCCTATGTAGACATATGTGTATGTATGTGTACATATATACATACACACATACATACATATTATATATATATATATATATGTCTATACATATTTGTATTCCCTTCACCTATCCTCATATTGAGAAAAGTTTCATAAGTTACAATGATCATTTTTTTGTGTTGGCATATAAATAGTTCAACTTTGATAAGTTCCTTCTGATTTCTGTTCCCTGTTTACCTTTTCATGCTTCTTGTATTTGAACATCAAATTTTCTTTTCAGTTCAGGTTTTTTTTCAGCAAGAATATTTGAAAATCCTCCACCTCACTGAGTAACCATATTTTCCGCTGGAACATTATACTCAGTTTTTCTGCGTAGGTGATTCTTGGTTTTAATCCTAGCTCCCTTGATCTCTGGAATATCATATTCCAGGCCCTTCAATCCCACAGTGTAGAAGCCGCTAAATCCTGGGTTATCCTAATTGTATTTCCCCAGTATTCAAATTGCTTCCTCTTGGCAGCTTGTAATATTTTCTTCTTGATCTGGGGAATCCAGAACCTGGCTATAACATTCCTAGGATTTTTCTTTTGGGGAAATTTTCAAGAGGTGATTGGTGAATTCTTTCAAGTCTCTTTTGCCCTCTGGTTCTAAAATATCAGGGCAATTTTCCTTGAGAATTTCTTGAAGGATGCTTTCTAAGTTCTTTTTTTGATCATGGCTTTCAGGTAGTCCAAAAATTTTTAAATTATCTCTCCTGGATCTATTTTCCAGGTCAGTGGTTTTTTTCAAGGTGATATTTCACATTGCCTTCTATTTTTTTTCATTTCTTTGGATCTGTTTAATAGTATCTTGATTTCTCATAAAGTCATTTGCTTCCATTTGCTCCACTCTAATTCTAAAGGAACTATTCTCTTCAGAAAGCTTTTGAGATTCTTTTTCCATCTGGCAACTTTGTCTTTTTAAGGCATTCTTCTCCTCATTGGCTTTTTGGGCCTCTTTTTCCATTTGAGTTAATCTGTTTTCTAAGGTGTTATTTTCTTCAGTCAGGTCGTTGATTCTCTTTTCATTATTTTCTTGCATCATTCTCATTTCTTATCCCAATTTTTCTTCCACGTATCATTTGGCTTTCAAAATCCTTCTTAAGGTCATCTATGGCTTGTAGGCAGTCTATGTGTTTCTTGGAAGCTTTTGGTATGGGAGTTCTGACTGTGTTGTCTTCCTCCCATTCCATGCCTTGATTCTTTTTGTCCCCAAAATAGGATTCTAGAGTTTGATTAATGTTCTTACTTTGATTTCTTTGCCTGCCCATGTTGTCAGTGAATGACTTGATTTTTAGCTCTGTGGAACTCTGCTTCCATAGGTGAAAGCTCTGTCCCAAATTCCTGGGGTTTTAGCAGCTGACAGAGCTATTGGGACGGTGCCCCTTTTTTTGCAACCCACACCAGCTTTGACTCACTGAAAACACACCCCAGAACCACCACCCTGGAATCCAGGAACATGCTGTTACTTTATTCAGTCAGGTTGTAGACTATCTTTTCATGATTTTCTTGCATCAATCTCATTTCTTTTCCAAATTTTTCTTCCACTTCTCTTATTTTATTTTCAAAATCCTTCTTAACCTCCTCCATGGCCTGTAACCAGTTCATCTATTTCTTGGAAGTTTTGGTGCAAGAGTTCTGACTGTGTTGTCTTCCTCCCATTCCATGCTTTGATCCTTTTTGTCCCCCCAAAAGCAATCTAAAGTTGTTTTGCTCTGCTTGCTTTGCATTCTTTGCCAGTTCAATTAACTTGTCTTTTGACGTCTTTGCCACAGTAGAACTCTGCTTTCAGAGGGGAGAGCTTTGTCCCAAATATCTGGGGTTTTCATAGCTGCTGGAGCCATTAGGAGGCTGCTGTCTCTACAGCAGCTTTGGCTCAATGGTCACCCACCTCAGCTGCAGGGCAGCTGCTTCCACTGCTTCTGGCTCTGGGGACAGAGGGCTGGACTCACTCCTCCACACCCCCCCCCCAATTCAGCTGAGTTCCACTTACCTTTCACTTTTTCTTTGACATTTAGGGGTTGATAATTCTGTAAACCACCACAGCTGCCAGTGATACACTCTCCAGAGTGCTCCAGCCATGGGTGGTCTAGACTGTCCTGGGGCCAAAACCGTGGGCTGATGCAGGGCTGGTCTCTGCTTCCAGTTCTCTATGATAAACTCTTCCTGTCCCCCTGTCACACTGCCTTTAGTGGGAACTTTGTTTCCCTGTCACTTTGTTGGTTCTGGAGCTCTAAAATTTGTTTAGAGGCATATTTTATAGGTATTTGATTGGGTTCTGGGGAGAGCCATGGAATTTTTCTGCTTCTATGCCACCATCTTGACTCTGCCCTTTCATGTGTATTTTTTTAAATTATAGAACTGAGAGATAAAATCATCAGTAAATTATTCATTTATTCAAACTGTGAAATTAGACACAAGCTATTTTTTTAATCAATTTTGACATCCATCTGCATACTTAACTTCTACTTATCTTACTTAAGCTTCCCTGCTGAACCTAAGAAATCATTGCAATGGATATACACTGTCATTACTTTTATTCATTGCTGATGATCTAGTATGATATGCACATACATTCCCCTCTCTTTCCAAACTCCTGAAAATGAAGTGTACAGAAATTCCATTTCTCTATTCTCTTTCCTATTGTTTACACAGTTGCTTATTACATCCATATTCCTCATCCCTCTAATATTAGTCCATTTAGAATAGGTCTGATGATGAAATTCATACTTTCCTTTTTACTTATGCTAGTGCCTGCAATTTCTTAACTAAACATATTAAAGTAAAACTTTCATTACATTTTTTCTAAGGACTTGGGAGAGTGCATCCATAGATTGAACAGGGAGTGAGGGGGTAAATTGAATTGATTTACGTATGTAACATATTTTATATTGTTTGTCAATTAAAATGTAAATTTTGCTTTTTGTTTTGTATATACTCTTTAGTACCTGGAAATTTTGAAGAGCAAAATGCTTAAATCTGCAATGGGGGAGTGATCTGTAAAGACAATATGATATAGTGGGAAAAGGATTGACTTTTAAGTAGATAGAACACTTGTGAAACAATTACTATATGGTAGGCACTGTGTTAAGTGCTGGGATACAAAGATGAGCATAGAAGGCAGACAGTACTCTCAAGAAGATTATATTTTAATAAGGAATAAACATATAAAAAGTAACTGGGATGGGGAAGGAGCAAGGCTGCCTGTGAAGGGGGCAGGGTCACAGGCAAGGAGGAGGAAGATTTTGGAGAGAAACCAGGCATAAGGCAAGTAAAGCATAGCTGGCTGTTTTTGTTGAGTTCTTTCATTTGTGTCCAACTCTTCACGGCCTTATTTGGGATTTTCTTGGCAGAGATACTGGAGAGATTCGCCATTTCCTTCTCCAGTCTATTTTATGGATGAGGAAACTGGTGCAAATGGGGTTAAGTAACTTTCCCAGGGTCACACAGCTAGTAAGCATTTAAGTCTGGACATGGACTTGAACATGACTCTTCTTGATTCCAGTCCCAGTGCCAGGTAACCTAGATGCCCAAAGCCTGGTTGGAATCCTCTCTAATGTGCTAATCCCCAGGGTAGAAATCACTAATTCAGAGAGAAAGACATTAGGGAGGAGATTCCAAAAGATTCTAAGAGAAGGCAATGCTATTATGAAAGAAGGAGGAAGATTTTGGGAAGAGTACAGCCATGAGTATATTGGGGTTTGAGTCTTGGCTTTCTTACTATTTGTGTGATATTAGGCAAGTCAATCAATCCCTTTGGGCAGTTATGAGCCTGGACTAACTCATCAACAAGCTATATTCCTACCTTAATTATATTATATTTTAATCATTAAATTCAGGTCTTTAGATCTCTAATTAGATAGATAGTATAGTACTATTTCCTTTAAAATGTATTTGTGTCTTTAAATTTGCCTATCTTAATCAGATATAGGTTTTTCAAGCTGAATGCTAAAGTCAACAGATGTCATTGCTGGACTTCTCACCAGATTTGAAGATAGATAATTTCCTCAGTCCTCTTTAAAAAAAGGAAGATTGTAAGGGAAAAAATAAAATAAATCTAACGTTGTGATTCACTAACAGTCAGCGAGAGACTCAAAAGAATCAACGTCAACTATTAGTGAAAAGTTCCACTGTTTTTGATATAGAGAAATAAGTCAAATAGGGCAATATTCAGAAACCTTTAGAGTGGTCAAGTTTGACTACAGTTAGCCAATCAGGATTTAGCCTTCCAGAAAGGTCTTCTATGTAATATTGTTCAGTCACCTTTATTGGCAAATTGAGCAAGTGGAAACATCTGAATCAGAATATCTGAAGTCTTTGCCATGAAATATGGCTGAGGTGACTCTGTACCTGCTTAGTAAATCCTAGGACTTGCTGAATTCAGCTTCAACAGACAATCCTAGATCAAAGTTTGGTGCTAATATATATGTACGTTTAGCAAGCAGTTTTCAAACCCACAGCCTCATATTGATTATTTCTCGTCCTCCCTTTCAAACTCAGGAGCTTTTGTTATATTGTGAATGAAACTCCACCGTTTTCTCTCTCAGTCCCCTTCCCATTCAATAGCCTTCAAGGACTAGAGTAAGGTTCATTTCCTTTATGATTTCTCCAGCCTAGACCTGTTTTTGCTCTCTTGAAACTTCTATATCACTGTGTAGTCTCTGATACTCTTTGCAGCATTTGAGCAGAATCAGCATTGGTCTGTCATGGTTTGCTTATGTTTTGTCTCCTTAAGGAAATTGCAAACTCCTTGAGTGCCAGGACTATATCATCTATTCTCTAATTCTTCATAGTAATAACACAAATGTTAGGAACTTAGTGAGTTCTCAATAAATCCTTATAGAATTAGCTAAGGGAGAAAATGCTCCATCATTACCTGCATTGGAGTCTTCATTCAGTGAAGGTTTAAGGTGTTTTGCAGATGTAGCTACTCAGATCAGAATTCTTAGGTAGGTGAACTGCCAGACTCCTCCAGTGCCCATCCCACATCATCACTCATTTCCATTCCCCCAAATGTTGTCATGACACTAGGTTTTCACTTGTGACCCTTCTGGTGCTTTCCTTCACTACATAAAATGGTAGGATTCCCCACCCCCATAGTTCATATAAATGACTGGCTAAGTCGAAGGTCGAAAACTGGGGCCCATTGTTTTCTGAACTACTTACACTGGAAGTGTAGATTACTAATTGTTTTGGACACTGGGATGGTTTCTTCCTCTCCCACTCACGCACAATTGCCATTAAGGGTAATGAGAGCTACCTGCATGAGTAACCAAGGGCAGGATTTGGCCCCTTTGATTTTTCAATCCTCCATTAGGAGACAATGATTTAAAATGCCCCAGATAGTTTGCTTTGTTACATTTAGGAGGACAAAACCTCTTAGCAAGGAAAGTCCTGGGTCAGTCCTTCTTAAATTTCTATAGTGCCTTCCCCTGGCACTCTTCTGAAAGGTTGTGACTGACCTTTAATCCTTCAACCAAAGCAGGAAGTTTTCAGCATTCTTTTAATTAAGCATTTGGATGTCCCACAATTTGATCAATTTAATTATCTGGAGATTACAGAGTAAGCTATTTTACTGAGTTTTTTCTTTCTTTTTTTCTTTCTTTCTTTCTCTCTCTCTCTTTTTCCTAGCCACCAATATCATTTTTTATGCATTGTTTACCAATGTATCCTCAAATTCCTCTGCTCTGTGAAGTAGACTTAAAATAGGGGATGCCTTGCTGACCTGAGTGCTCTCACGAGCTGTTCCTAGTGGGTCAGGGGGAGAGGCAAGGGCTCATCTAATGTTAGTGACTTTGGCATTTTAGCTCAAGTTGGATGATCTTTGTCATTTCACATTTAGAGTCACTTCACTTTTCAATGCTTTGAAGTTCAAACTGAATATTCTTGAAACTTTTGTTGAGGCTTCTCTCAATTTCTGAAGCACCACAATGTGTGTTTGTGTGTGTGTGTGTGTGTAAAACTATTAAGTTAGACTTCCAAGGAACTATCTTTTATAGTTCCTAAAATAATAGCTTACATTTATATAATGCATTAATATTTCTGATCTTTCTCACAACACTGTTGGTGGATAGGGCAAATACTTTTATCCTCATTTAACAGAGGAGCAAATTGAGGCTGAGAGATGACGATCTGCCCAAAATCATACAACTAATGTGATTATAGTCAAGCTCATCTGACACCGGGCCCAGTGCTCTTGTCACCATAGTTCCATTCCCACCTCCTCCAAGACACCCATCAAAACCCATTCCCCCCCCCTTTTTTTTTAAATTTAGGGCATTGATAGCAAATGCATTATAAAAGAGATTCATTTGCATTTGGTGTCTTTTTCAGTTTTAACATGTATCAGGAATGTCATTTATATCCTTCAGCCTAGAAAAATTACATTAGTCAATCAATCAATAAAAAGCATTTATTATGTGACTGCCATGTATTTGGCAGTTAGAAGGTATGGTAAACAGACCACAGGACTTAGAGCTAGGAAGATCTGACATTCAATTCTGCCTCAGAGTCATATTAGCTGTGTGACCAGGGGCAAGTCATCTCTGGGTCTGTTTCTCCATCTGTCAAATGAGTAGAATAATAACACCTGCCTCATAAGTTTGTTGTTAGGACCAAATGAGTTAGCACATGCAGAGTTCCTTTTTTTAAAGTTCTTAAACCTTGAAGCACTTTTTAGTTATGATGCTACTGATGGTGTTCATGCTGGGCATTAGGGATGAAAAGGCAAAAGTTACAACAGTCCTTGCCTTCAGGGAGCTTACAAGCTTACCAGTGCATACAATACACAATGTATAATGCTGGGCCAGTCATTTAACCCTGTTTGCTTCAGTTCCCTCATCTATAAAACGAGCTGGAGAAGGAAGTGGCAAATCACTCCAGGATGTTTACCAAGAAAACCCCAGAAGAGGTCAGAAAAAGTTAGATATGACTGAACAACAAATAATATGGTATACATATATATATATATGTATCTATATATCTATATCTCTATCTTTCTGTCTCTCTGTTTCTGTCTCTATCTCTGTCTCTGTCTCTCTGTCTCTGACTCTGTCTCTCTCAGTATTCTGAGAGGCAGAGCTAAGGAGGAAGTGCATTCCTAGGATGGGGGATTATTTCATTGGCTATTTTTCTCTGATTTATTCTGGTTATGTTGATTTTCTTCTCAATCTTTTTTTTCTCTTTTATACTATATTTTATTTCTTCCAATTACATGAAGATGATTTTAATACTCATTTTTAATATAAAATTTTGAGCTCCAAATTTTCTCTTCTCTTCCCCACTCCCTAAAAGAACAAGGAATTTGATTTAGGTTATAGATGTTCAATCATGTAAGACATTTCCATATGAGTCATGTTGTGAAAGAAGTAATAGAACAAAAGGAAAAAAATAAAAAAAAAGAATACAGTGAAAACAGTATGCTTCAATCTACATTCAGACTCCATAAGTTCTTTCTCTGAAGGTGGAGAGCATTTTCCATCATGTGTCCTTTATAATTGTCTTGTATTTCTGACAAGAGCTAAGGCAATCATAGTCAATCATACCATAGTGTTTCTGTTATTGTGTACCATCTTCTCCTGCTTCTGTTCACTTTACTTTGCATCAGTGCATGTAAGTCTTTTTTTTTTAATTTTAATTTAGTTTTTATTTGTTTTCTTGTTTACATTATTCATTTTCATTACATTTTTTGAATTACACATTTTCTCCCCATCTTGCTCCTGCCCCAACCCCATAACAGCAATCCCACTGTAAAGCCCCTCCCCTGCTCTGCTCTCCTATTTTCTAGTAGGGCAGGAGGGGTCTCCCTATCCCAGCCCCTGTATATCTTAATTCCTATTTGCAGGTATTGCAGAACTTTAAATTCTAGATTCTGTCTATTCCTCCCTTGTTACCCACCCCTACTAGAAGGACACTCAGTTCAATACAGGATATGGATGTGTGATTATACAGGACATCTTC
>CM053594.1:135872356-135894086 GCA_028646575.1 Pseudocheirus occidentalis | reverse complement strand
GTTCTCATTTCTCTTCCCAATTTTTCCTACACTTCCCTTATTTGGTTTTCAAGGTCCTTTTTCAGTTGACGTATGGCTTCTAGGCATTCTTCAAGTATATTGGAAGCATTTGGCATGGGACTTCTGACTGGGTTGTCTTCCTCCCGTTCCATGCTTTGATCCTTTTTGTCCACACAAAAGGATTCTAGAGTTCTATTGCTGTTCTTATTTTGCTTCCTTTTCCTCATGTTGGCCAGTCAGTTAATTGGTTGGGTTTTTTTTTAGCTCTGTGAAACTCTGCTTCCAGGGGAGAAAGCTCTGTTCCAAATTGCTGGAGTTTTCCTAGCTGCTCGAGCTATTAGGGGGGTGTTGCAGCCCCCCCTTGCTTTGGCTTGCTGAAAGTGGATGTCAGGACCACCACCTAAGACAACGATCTGGATCCAGGCCACTCAACGCAAGAGCACGTGGCGCTGATCAAGTGATCCAGGCCACCTGAGGAGTCTGCAAGCCAGGGGCTCTGAAGCAGCCCAGTGGGTGCCGCAGCAGCAATTCCCCTTCCCCATTGCTTCCCTGCCCCAGGGGCAGATTGGCTGAACTGCTTTTCCTCCCCCAAATTAAGTTTCAAAGTTTCACTTTCATTTTCACTTACCATCTAATCCTGGTTTGGTGGATGTGAAGATTCCCTCAGGTGCAGTAGATCTTTTCTGAAGTAGACTCAAGCTTTGGCTTGTGAGGCTCAGCTCCTCCTGGCCACCCTGGGCCGTGGACTGGCCACAGCTGCAGTTTTGGGCCAGGCTGCTCTCCGCTCCCCACCTGCCGGCCTGCTGGATGAGCCCTTCCTGCCAAGCCGCCCCTCTCCAGTCAATGTTCCTTACGCCTTAGTAGATGTGGAGGTGCTGGAGGCTGTAGATCTTCTCTCCTGCAGACTGGATGTGGCATGGCTTGACTTGGCTCAGCTCAGCTCCTTCCTACCACCCCGGGCCTGGCCGTGGTCTTGGCTTCAGGCTGGGCCAGCCTCTGCTTGCACCGCAATGCACCCCTGCTGCCGAGCTGACTTCAGCAAGAGATTTGTTTTCTGTGTTCTTGTGAGTTTGAGAGTCCTAGACTTTGTCTGGGGTCATATTTTATGGGTGTTTAGGGTGGTGGTGTGGGAGCTTCGGGATCTTGCTGCTTCTACTCCGCCATCTTGTCTCTGTCCCCTCCAAATATTTCTTAATTGCCAGATACAATAGTTCTTTCCTCAATACTCATCATTCTTGACTTCTCTGTAGTCACTGTTACTGTTAATCTCTATTGTTCCCTATAGATCTTCCTAGGTTTTTGCGACTGTGCTCTTCCCTTGTTGTTCTCCTGCCAGTCTAATCACTTCTCAGTCTCCTTTAGTGGTTCTCTATTCAAGTCAAATTCACTAACCAAGATGTTAAATCTTTTTTCCTCTCACTCTATCATATTTCAGTTAGTGATCCCATTAGCTGCCATGGTTTCAATTACCATACCTATGCAGATGGTTCGCAGATGTTAGCATCTCCCAACAGTCAGTCTCACTTCTCTGTCTGCCTCCACATCACTAAAACTGAATTTATTATCTACCCTTTCCCCAAAATCTTCCTGGCTTCCTAATTTCCCTATTAGTGGTAAGGGTACCACCATCCCCCTAGTCACCCAAACTCATAATCTAGGTATCACCTTTAACTCCTGACTTTTTCATTCTCATTATGTACTCATTTCCCAAGCCCTGTATTTTATACCTGGAACATCATCTATGCATTGCACACATATATGTGTGCATATACATGTGTGTACATCCACAAGCATGCCTACTCACCTATGTGTTTATAAATGCTAAGGCAGACCATTGTCACCTAAGCACTTTCCACCTGGACTGTTGTAATTTTAGAATCTTTCTACTTCAGATGTCTTCCCTCTCTAGCCCATCCTCCATGCAGGTGTCAGAATGAGCTACCTAATGAACAGAACTGAACATGGCCTTTTCCATTCAGAAATGTTCAGTGATTCCTTATAACCACCACAGAAAAAATATAAAATGTAAAATCTTCTATTTAGCTCTTGAAGCCATTCATAACCTAGCCTTTCTAGCCATCTTATAACATACACCCCTCCTCTTACTCTCCTCCTCTCTGCTTCAGTAAAACTGACCTCCTATTTTTTTAGGGGGGGGAGGGATTAAGTTATTGCCCAAGGTCACAGGGCTAGTAAGTGTTAAGTTTCTGAGGTCAAATTTGAACTCAGACCCTCCTCATTCCAGGGCTGCTTATGCTCTATTCACTGTACCACCTAACTGCCCTGAACACTGACTTTCTTGTTCCTCATTGATGATGCTCCTCCAAACTGCAATTTTACATGCTATCCCCCCTGCACCTAGAACTCTTTGCCTCTGCATCTCTGCATCTTGGCTTTACTGGCTTCAAGTTCTAGCTAAAGTCTCACCATTTAGAAGTCCTGCTCAATCTTTGATCTTAATAAGTTCCTTCTGAAATAATCTCTAATTTATTCTGAATATATGTTGTTTCTATACTGATTTGCATGTTATTTTCTCCAGTAGTCAGTTCATTGAAAACTGAGATTATTTTAAATAGGGAGATGAAAGCACTTCATTCATAAACAGTTCATTGCTAACTTAAAGGGAAAGCTGAGCCAACACATAGTTGCAAGCAGAGGAGCAGAAAAAGGAGACAGTGTACAGCATCATATTTACTTATCTGAGCTAAGACACTTACAGATATCAAGATTCGTTTGATGAAAACAATGGAAATATTCAGAAGTTGCTCAATGGAAAAATGAGAACTCCACAAAACTCAAGAGAAAGATATTTCATTCACCTCTAAGAAAGTAGCATTTAGCTCCATGAATAGTAAAGTAGAAGCAAAGTATAGAGAGAAGCATGATTCTTGGTTCAGTAAGAAGACAGGTGAGATTCAGTTTTTCAGTGAAACAATCAAAAACACTTTTAAGATTACATGAAGGCTATTTTAGGGTTATATATATATATATATATATATATATATATATATATATATATATTCTATATCAGAACTACTCATTGCTGACAGAACCACATTGATTAGTGATAAGGTCATGACCCTGGAGAGTTGGGCTAAACACTTCCATAATGTTCTTAACACACTGACATCAAGCAATACTGAACTCATTGACTGTATACCTCAAAAGTTAATTCTTCTCTAACTGAGCTCCCAACTGAAAAGTGCATCATGCTAATTCTATTCTAGATGAGATTTACAAATCAGGGGGTTGAGATCACAATATGGCAATAGTGGGTTTTCTTATAGGAGTTCAAGCATGTCTTCATTATCTATCTCTATAAAGGTAAAGGAAATAGATTGTCCTGTGACAATCACAGAGAGATCTTTCTCTTAGTCACTGCTAGCAACATTCTTACCATAGTCCTCCTTAATAAGCCAAAACTTCACCTGGAAGATGATCAACTTCCAGGAAGTCCAGGAATAGGAATGGTCAACATGGTGTTTGCTGCAAAACAACTTCAGGAGAAATAGAAGGAATAGAACAGAGGTTTGGATGTAATGTTTATAACTCTGATCAAGATTTTTGATACCTTCACTCATGAGGGCTTATGGAAAATTATGTGAAACTTTGGTTGCCCGGAGAAGTTAATCAACATTGTGCATCAATTTCATAACAATATGCTTGTCTGCATTCTGGATAATGGATAATGGCCTTATGCTTTCTCAGTCACCAATGAAGTGAAAGAAGGCTGTATGCTGACTCCCATGCTTTTAGCAAGATGATTTTCCACGAACCAGCACTATACCATTCATATGTGGAACCATCAGTTTCAGCAAATGAGAATTTTTGAATACTGCAGATGAGTTCACTTACCTTAGAAGTGTACTTTCTTTTTTATTTACTTTTTTATTTATGGAGTAAAATAAGCACTTCCATAGCATAGTACAATAAAAAATGATGATTATACATGAAACCACAAATACACTAAGAATAACTTGCTATTCCTTTCAAATGTACAGTGAAATTATCATGTGAATTTCTTTTATTCTTCCCTTACCCTCTCTGAGAGATGGATAGCAATAGATGTAAATACACGCATGCACACATATACACATGTACGTACTATATATAGATAAATGTATATATGCATGTCTATATACATATGTATGTGTGTGTATATGCACATATGTGTATATATGTATATACATGTATATGTGTGTATACACACACATGGGAAGGTGGGTGATGTGAATTGCTTGAACCTTACTCTGAAAGAGGGAATAATAAAGACAATCAATTGGATATAGAAATCTATCTTATCCAGAAGAAAAGTTGGAGAAAATAGATAAATTAAGAGGAGCTGATGACAGAAGGGAAGGCAGACTGGGGGAGGTGATAGAAGAAAAACATTGTTGAGGAGAGACAGGATAAAAGGAGAGAGAGGACAAACAGGAGAAAAATGAGGATGGAGGAAAATATACAGCTAGTAGTCACATCTGTGAATGTGAACAGGAAGAACTCTCCCATAAAATGGAAGTGGATAGTAGAGTTGATCAAAAAGTAAAATACCACAATATGTTGTTTACAAGAAACACACCTGAATCAGAGATGCTCACACAGAGTAAATATAAGGGGCTGGAGCAGAATCTATTATATTTCAGTTGAAGTAAAAATTGCTAGGGTAGCAATCCAAATTTCAGACAAAGCAACAGAAAAGAAAAGAGAAGAGAAGAGAAGAAAAGAAAAGAAAGAAAAGAAAAGAAAAGAAAACTAAAGAAAAAGGGATAAGGAAGCAATCTACATCTTACTAAAAGGTACCATACATAAAGTAGTAATATCAATACTAAACATATATGCATCAAGTGATATAGCATCCAAATTCTTAGAGAAGTTAAGTGAGTTACAAGTACATGACAAAACATGAGACATAGAGCATTACAAAATGCAAAATAGATAAGCTTTTATTACATTAATTTAAAAGAATTATTACACAAATAAATCCAACACAACCAAGATTAGAAGGAAGAAAGAAAACTAGGAAACAATCTTTACTACAAGTGTCTCTACTAAAGATCTCATTTCTCAAATATGTAGAGAACTGGGTCAAATTGACAAGACTACAAGCCATTCTCCAGTTGTAAGTGGTTAAAGGATATGAACATGCAATTTTCAGATGAAGAAATTAAAGCTGTCTATAGGCCTATGAAGAAGTGCTCTAAATCACTATTAGAGAAATGTAAATGAAAGCAACTCTGAGACACTACTTCATACCTATCAGTTTGGCTAATATGACAAAAAAGGAAAATGATGAATGGTGGAAAAGATGTGGGGAAATTGGGACACTAATGCATTGTTGGTGAAGTTGTGAACTGATCTAAGCATTCTGAACAGTAATTTGCAACTATGCTCAAAGAGCAACCAAACTATGCATACGCTTTCATCAAGCAATAGCACTAATAGGTCAATATCCCTAAGAGATCTAAAAATTGGAAAGAGACTGACTTGCACAAAAATATTTATAGTGGCCCTTCTTGTGGTGCCAACATTTTGGAAACTGAGGAAATCTCAATCATTTGGGGAATGACTAAAGCTGTGGTGTATGAATCTAATAGAATACTATTTTGCAATAAGAAATAATGAACAGGAGGATTAGAGAAAAACCTGGAAAGACTTGTATGAACTAATGCAAAGTGTAATGAGCAGAACCAGGAAAACATTGTCCAGAGCATCAAGAACATTTTGTAATGATCAACTATGAATGACTATGCTCTTCTCATCAGCACAATGATCCAAGAGAAGTACAAAGGACTCACAAAGGAAAATGCTATTCATATCCAGATAAATAACTGATGGACTCTGAATGCAAATCGAAGCATATTTTTGTCCACTTACATTATTCTTTTTCATGTTTTTTCACCTTTTGATCTATTTCTTTCACAACTATGACCGATATAGAAATACATTCTGCACAACAGCATATGCATTACATATCAAATTTTCTACCATTTTAGGCACAGGGGAGGGGATGAAAGGGGAAAGAGGTGGAAAATTTGGAACTCAAAATCTCATATAAATGAATGCTAAAATTTCCCTGTCATGAAATTTGGGGAAATAGAAACTATTAAAAAAATCTATTACTTTTAACTGTAAAATGTTTCAAAATAACAATGAATAGAAGCTAGATTCTTTAAAACTTTGTTTAAGCAAATACATCAGGGAAAGCATTTATGGCAACTTGGCCATGAAGCTTTGCTTTCCTGGATTGAATAGTTCAGATTTTTAATAATAGACATAAAATATCAACATATCATATTTCAAGATCCTCTCCATCATCGTCTACTCCTTTGACTAGCTCACCACACCCTGTCCTCCTTTGGCACCTACATTGAATGTTATGCCATCACTCACCTGGTGACACAGTTGCTAAAACACTCCATGAGCCTACACAGATCCCCTTTATTCAGCCACAAAAATGTAGAGGAAACCCATATGCTAATAAATGCTATGGCACCAGTCAAAATCCCTTTCCCTTTTTTTTGTGAGAAAAAAAATTTCTTTTTTTCCCTTTTTCATTTTAAGTTTAGTTGTTATGTTTATTTGGGCATTTGTCTTTGTACTTCACAGTCGGATTGTGTGTATAATTTTAGTGAGACAATTTAAGAAAGGCAAATCCTCATATCAGCATAGAAATTAATGGTGTTAGAATTGCCATTCCATACTCACTCTCCTTCTCTAGATTGGAACAATTTGTGAATCAATTAATCAACAATCAATCACTAAATATTTATTGAGTGCCCATTGTGTCTGACTCTGTGCTAAATATTCAAAATATAAAGAAAAAGAAAATGTTCCCTGCCTTTGAAGTGCTCACATTCTAATGAGGGCATAATATGTACATTGGAGAAATCAAAAGGTTCACCCAACCCTTGCTAGCAGCCTGTAAAACTATCCACAGAACATTGAAACCAGATTAAGATGGAATTGGGAAATGTTCAACAAAATAAATAAAAATACAAAATAGGAAATGTTAATATGTTGTTTCCTAAGTCACTGTACAGTTGGAAGGATTCCTTTTTGCATCTGATACCAGAGTGTGTGTGTAGATAAATTATATATAGAGTGGTTAAATGATAACCTTAAAGGGAAAAAATTTTGGTGACTGAAAGAAGGTGAGGGGTGGGAGGACAAGAAAAAGGTCTCCTATTGATTCATAGTTTTTGAACTGGGTCTCAAAGAAAAACCAGGAATCTAAGAGACAGAGATGAGGAGAAAGAAAAATTCTGGCATTATGAACAACTCCATAGGCAGGATGAGTGAAAAGATGTGTAAGCATATGGACTGAACTTATTGAGCCTCATAGCCATTTTAAAAAATATTCACTTGTTTTAAATTCATTTCCTGTGTTTTCCCATTGTTAAATAGTGAACTGTGCCCCAACTTGTGCTCCATTAAAGAAGAGAAAGCTCTACACATGAAGAAGGAATTTGTTCTTTATTATTATTGTTATTGTTATTATCATTATCATTATTAATTATTTCTAAACTGCTTGTAAGATGAGAGGCACTAGTCACAGGGCAGTTTGTCTCCATAGAACTTGAGTGAAGAATTCCCATTGTTGTGAATAGTTCTTCCTCATATTTATTGGTAGGTGCTACTTCATTCAAAGGAAGATGAGACCAACACTATTATTTCCTTATTTTGATGAAAAACGTTCTTCTAAATCAGAGTGAAAAAGCAAACACACAAAGAAACCTTTTCAAGCAAAACTAACTTGTGATGGATGCTTTCAAATCTTAGAATCTTTTTAAACATTTTAGTGAGGTTTCATGTTTGTTGGTGACATTTTAATAAACGTTAGATTTACAGATGTCTTTAAAAAATAGATATAATTTGAATTCTAATTAAGGATGAGGGAAGGCCTACATGTAGCAATTTCTACTGTAAACTGCTATTTGTAGGATTTACAATTTTACTTTCAGATATGGAAACTAAATGAGAATCATTACCAAGTTCATAATTTGTGGGCAACAGTAAGTGAGGAAATGTAGCAATAAAATACATTTAACAAGAAGCACTAGAAATTTTAAAGTAATTTCAGCATATTAATTACAAAATAATTCTAAGGTAATTGTTTACACAACTTTTTAATTTATAATATTTTAGGTTTACGGAATTATTGGCTAGAGTAAACATAATTTACTTTATGGGCAATGAGGTGGCACAGTAGATAGCGTGCTGGGTCTGGAGTCAGGAAGACTGATCTTCCTGAGTTCAAATCAGACCTCAGACACTTATTTGCTATGTGACCCTGGGAAAGTCACTTAACTCCGTTTGCCTTACTTCCTCATCTATAAAATGAGCTGAGGAAGAAAATGTCAAACGCCTCCCATACCTGAGCCAACAGAAAAAAACAAATGGAGTCACGGAGCATCAGTCAAGATTGAAAAATGACAACGACAACAAAAAACATGATTTAACAAATTTACAAAATCTAGGACTAAAAAAATCTGTCAGTTTTTCTATACAGGGGGAGCTAATTGGCACATTAAAGAGAGTGCTAGTCCTGGAGTCAGGAACACCTGATATCAAAGCTCATACAAGGTATTTAATAACTGCATGACCTTGGGCAAATCACTCTACCTCTCTCTTCCTCAGTTTCCTCTATTATAAAATGTAGAGAATAATTGCACCTATCTCACAGGGGTATTATAAGGATAAAATAATATTTGTAAATGCACTCAAGATACTACCTGGCACTTAGTAATCACTTGAGAATTGTATGATTTTTCTTTTCCCCCTAAATATAGATGATTAATAACAATAATTGCTATTATTATTAAGCATTTTTAGGTTTGCAAAATGTTTTACAAAATTATCTCATATATCCTCAGGGATGTGGTGCTATTGGTATTCTCATTTTGTCCAGATGAGGAAACTGAGGCAGAGATTAAGTGACTTTCCCAAGATAACACAGGAAGTTAGCATCCAAATCCAGATTTGAATTCTAGTCTTCTTGATCCTATATCCTACAGTTTATCCAATGTGTCTGAGAACAATTTTTTAAAACGCACATGTAGTCACCCCACAAAAACCTAATGATGTAGTAGTTAGCTAAGTTAGATATAGGTACAGATCACTTACCAAATCACATTTTATTTGGAAGGGAGAGAATTTTGTATGTGAATTCTCATTTTAAATAGTTGCAAAAGTTGTTTTTTGTTTCAACAAATTTCTATTAGGCAATTATGCTCCATTAGACATTTATGATGTAAAAGCACCATGATCTTAGGAGTGTCTATCATACTTGCTTACAGACAATGTTCAGAATAAATCAGGAGCTGTACTCTGGTCAGAAACAGCTGAAAAGACTGAATAAACATGTACTTTGATTCTAGTAGTTACTTAGATTTCAGAGTACAAACTGGGATAAGGTCCTTGATTTCCACACACTGACAAACTTTTAAGCACTAGATACATTCAGAACCTTTGCTTTCGAGATGGTTGAGATATGTTAGTGATGCCATTAGTAAGTGCTATTCTTATACTCATTTTCCACAGAAAGGAAGCCTGAGGCAGAGATTAAATGACTTTCCCAGAGTCACACAGCAAGTTAGCATTCCAAGAGTTTTCTGTTCATTCCTTCTTGTGTTCCCTTTTGATATTGCATAGGTCTCCAGACAGTCAGTGATCTATCTATTCTGAAGTACTTGGACATTTTTTTGCTATAGACCACATTTTTCTTTACTTAAGCTCCCCCTTTCCCTTCTAGATTTACTCCTAATTTACTTTTTGAAATCCTCTGAATTTTTTACTGATTCATGTCCCTATAGAATTCTGATATCTGGAATTCATTCATTTAATGTTTAATTCCAAGCACGGTGAAGTGCAAAGTAGTTAACAAGCATTCCTTTTCAACAATTTTTACCCATTTTACCTCATAAAGGATATGTGTATAGAAATACCACACCCTCATACTATCTTGGAATTTTGGCTTTGGGTACTGCTTTGGTATCATTTATAAATTATTATCTACCTCCTCATTCTTCTGCTTCCCATTCTGTACCTCATCTGTAGGCCACACCAAATCCTCAGCCCAATTCAACAGATTTCTTCAGTGTGCATAGCATGACAACTGCCCTAAAGCCATTATTTCAAAGAACCACAACTAAAACCACTTTTTTTCTTAATCAAATTAATTTTTGAAATTTTGACTACTATATAATAGTGGAGTCTTAACATATTTAACTTTATATAGCATTAAATTATATTATGTGAAAGCACCGTGAATGGTGGTACAGTATTATTGGATCCAGAACCATATTTGGGCTCATTGACATCAAATATGGAACAAATATACTAAGCAACATAAAACATAGAAAATGCATCTTTTTCTCCACTTTCATATCTGATACAACTTACCCCCTGAAAGATTTTTAATGATGAGCAAGCATCTAGGTATTAAAACATCAATAGCTTTCTATAGTCAGTGGGTACTAGGATATATTTTATTGACACTGGGAATTAGCCAGCAACCTACACATTGTAAAGTACACTGGGCCATTTCACCTGGCCATTTATCAAAATGGGCAGCAGGTTTCTTGGCTATATGATTTAACAGACATAGGGTAGAGAGGAGCAATTAGTGAGTCTAAGACCTGCAGTGTTATTGATAACAAATGACAGTACAGATTCTTTTAATAGATGGAAAATAACTAGTTAGACAAATTCTTTACTTTCAGCATGCTCGGAATGTGACTTTCTCTTACCGTCTGATTCTCCGAATACTTACTTTTCCAAGCATCATCTCAGATAAAATCTTTTAGCGAATCCTTCCCTGATCCCCACAGTTTGCTGTCTAATCTTATCTTCAAAATATCTCATATTTATCTTTTTCTATGTTAGACAACATAGATTGCAAGATTTTTGATAGGAAATGTGTTGATATATCTTTGCTTTTGTCTTCTTTCTGTGAAAGTATCAGCATGGAGTAATAGAGACTCAACCCTGGCATCAGGAAGACTAGGGTTCTGATTCTAAGTCAGTGCTCTAGGCAGCTCTCCAAAAATATAAATTTCAGAACAGTTGGGGATCTTCACCTATAAATGGACTTTCTTCCTCAAAGTTCCCTAAACCAGTGATATTATAGGTAGGTTAAGCCAAAGTTATAGTACCTTCACCTTTCCCTATGCTTTATAAATAAGAAATATTTAATAAATGTCTATTGAATTGAGTTGAATTGTATCATTGAAATAATCTAATTCTGTATCACTGTATCATTCCAACTCTTTCCAGGTTGTGGTGGAGGGAGGCTCTGATTGGGACAAAGACATCAGTGCTAACCATTTTTATAAATCTGTAAGCTAATTCCTCTCCCAGTTCAGGTTCCCTTTTCCACAATGACCATATTTTCTCTGCCCTATGAAATTCTCATCCATAATCTTCTGACCATCCTCTATCAGGGATCCAAATGACACACTGGAGGTATTGGGAACAAATAATAATGAAAACCACAGCGGTTTTCTTTGTTCTGTGAAGCTAAATTTTAAATAATTTTACATTTCTGTACCATGGAAGAATTATTGGGCATCAATGAGTCATGCAGAAATCAGAAATATGGTAAACCTTTTAGAGCACCGGATTCCTTTCTTCTGGAAAAGAAGAGTAACAAACTATAGAGTCTACAAAAGAGGAGTTTCAGTTGCTAATCAAGAAACGATCAATCCTCGTGGATTCACAGTGCAGGGAAGATTCTGGATGGTAGTTTAGTTAACAAAAGTCATAATTAGACAATAAGCAACATAACCAGTAACTCCATGCTATAGTAATGAGAGATAACAATAGCGGCAGAAGACTCTTCAGAAACAGATTCTGTCAAATACTATTGGTGTGACCCTGTGCAAAGCATGTCATCTTTCTGGGCTCCAAGTGCCTCATCTGGAAAGTGAAAGGAATAAACTAATATGGGCCTATTAACCTAATTAACTATTAATTTTTAGAAACTATTTAAATATGATTGGTCAGAATACTAGGTATTTTATTTCATTCATTTAATAACATTACTTTGAAAAAGAGGGGGCATGTGTTTCAACACAATGTCAAAGGGGTTAGTGACACACCAAAAAATTAAGAACCTTAACTATATTAAATTTTGTGCCTGCTCCCCAAAGCAGAAACTCTCAAAGTTGGAGCTATACAGACACTGGAAATTTGAAATGGGAGCAACAAATATAAAAGAAAAATTAACCCTTTGGTATTCAGTTAACAAAATTTGACCCAGTCTTTGTGTTCCCATAGTAAATTATATGGGGCATGGTTATTTTTTTTTATTTCCACGCGTTAAGGATCTTTGTAGACCTAGTATAGACAGTTCAAGGAGTTACAGCAATGATAGTGTCACTAGTAATACTAGTATTACTACTTTTGTTCCTACTGCTGCTACTAATTCTATTACAACTACTGATGATGATGATGATGATGATGATGATGATGATACAATTTTTAAAAACTAACAATGGTCATCCCTCAATACAGTATATTACCAGACTATATTCAAAGTCTTCCCAGATTAATTGGAACTTTCTTACAATCCTTTAAGATTCCAGTGATACTTCACAATAAGATGAGTTACCTGAAAAAAAAAAAGATTTTATTTTTCAATTGTATGTGTAATTCAGAATAAATACAGTAAGGATCTAAAAATGAAATGGAATAAAGACCTTAATTATAACATTTCCCATTGACTATTTCAATTCTATTTAGAAGGGTAGTACTTTATTCTATCAGTATGTTTAATAAAAATAGATGGTCAAAAGATTAATTAGGTATATGATAATAACAAACTATATGCTTGTTAATTGAAATTTTCAACCAGAGTCTATATCTCAGTACAAAAGTATACATCAGAATTATTAAATGGATAAAAGTTATTTACGTATAATGAACATACATAGGGCACAGAATGTTCAAATATAAATAATTACATTTGAACACACTTTTGTTTTGCAAAAGTCACATGGCTAGTTTTTGTGTCAAGTGTCTGAGGCAGGATTTGAACTCAGGTTCTCCTGACTCTGGGGCCAGTCCTCTATTCACTGTGCCACCTAGCCGCCCCAGTAATTACATTTGAATAGTCAAGAGAGAAGTTGCATCAAAAGTCGATGTTAATATATATACATATATAAGAAATAAAAGTCCCATAGTATGGAACTCTGAGTGTATACACACACACACACACACACACACACATATATAGAAGAAATAAAACTCACATAATATGGAACTCAAGTGTATACACACACATACACATGTGTATACACCCATGTTTGTATGTGTTGTATATTTTATATATGTATACACACATACACAATACTAAGACAACCCTCTCTTAGTAATTCCACAGATTTCAGTGATGTATTCTCTAGTACTAAAGAAAAGGATGTTTCAAATTGGGAAGAGTAAATTGAGTCAAATCTCTATTTCCATTTTAGCAAATTCATTTTAACTCTAAATCTCTGATTGGAAAGAAATATAAAAATGGATTATTCTCCATGTATGTTACTAGGCCTTCCCTCTGCACCCTTCAGTCTTGTTGATTTAGATAATACAAATTATTTGTCACTTAATTCCTTGTGATTATTCCTCCCCACCCCCCGGCCTTGTGTCTTATGTTTAACTTTTCCCTGGAAATAGGGAGAAAAGATTTGACTTACATAAATTTCTTTTAGGAAATTAGAATTTTAGTTATAACTTGTTTGCTTTTGTTTTTCTCTTTTAAAATATGTGCAGTGAATGGTAGATTCCTTCAACCTACCTATAGACTAATCCTTTCCTAAAAGAAATTAAGTATGGAAATTCCTTGCTTTTATGTGCTTTTATTGAAACCTCCAATCAACATCTGGGCCAAACATACAGTAGAGCAAGTTTTGCATGGAGCTTTTGTCTTGGCTACAGACAGAAATTATAGGTGTGGACCAGTTTTTTTGAATTAGCATGGAAACTCCTTTTTATGTGTATTTCAGAAAATGTCTTTGAAATGTCTTGCCAAAGGCTTTTTCGTCTTCTGGTTGTTATGAGAAAACATGGTCACCCCAAAGAAAAAACCTGAATGTGGTTCCACCTTAATCAGATTCACAATCGTGTCCTAATGTAATTTGTCCTAATCCATTTCAGAGAAAGACAACCATTTATGATTCCCAGAGACACGTGGGAATAAATGCAGCCCTATGGAAATCCCCTGAGTGCTTTATGTACTATATTTTACCAGTTCATAAAAAAACTAATTACATTTTGGAGAAATAGACTTTATGGATGCAATGTATATTCTAATGCACAAACTCTAGCTTGCATCCCTTGGTCATGTGACTACATCCAGTTTGCAGTATGCAAACTACATTTCCCAGTTCAGTTAAGGTACTTGAAAGATCATTCTGTGCTTTACATTTATATCCTGATCATATATTTTGCTGCATGATTAAAAAAATTCTCCGTTTCTTATTTTGTTTTGATTTTATTTAGTAATTTAGTTTTTAAGGCAGATAGCTAGCTAATATGGTAGAAGAGAAATTAGTACTTCAGGATTTTAAAAATCATTCTGGGAGGCAAAGACATGATTTTTTTTACGCCCAAGCATACATTTAGATGAAGAAATGAATGACTGAATGAAGACACAATGGTCCAAACTTCCAGGCTGGGGGGAGGGGGAAACTTTTAGGATATTTTGTTATAAAATTCTTTTTCATGAATTTTTCTCCTAAAGAAAAATGTTCCCGTGGAAGAATTGTTTCTCCTCTCAATAAAAATAATGGTAATAAATGAAATGCCACTATAGCGAAGCAGAAATGTGAATAATCCAAGGATTTCTATTTGCTTTTCTACAATAATTAGGTTATCAGGTACTTTATGAGATTACACTCACCTAACATTTCATCATTTCTTTTTATATGACTTTTCCCCCCTTTGTTTCTTTGGTACATTTCAGTGGTCATGTGCACCTAAATTCGATTGGCTATCAGGCTCCCAAGTTGAATTCAGGGCAGGTTTATCTAATTTGGCTGTCTACATTGATCAGAGTAACTGGATAATATTAAAACCCCACTTTCTGCTATGTAGACAAAATCTCTATCTGTTATTAAGAGACAGCTCATTCTTCACTTATAGTCAGTAACCATGTAACACAAGAATGCTGTGATTGTTGACTACTGTGCATGAGAAAAGACAAGTAAGGACCACTGTAAAACCAGTCATTGCTTCCAGAGAAAAGTAAATCCCTAAAAGTGAACTTTACCATGAATCTAATTGAGCAGATGCAAAATAAAATCCAATTTTAAATAGTTCAATGTAGATATGTAAAGTACTCTGCTCTCTGTCCCCAAATTCTTCTTGTCTTGAGTAGAAAGCTCAGTATGTTTTTCATTTTTTTTAATTCATCCTTGATAATAACTCTGGTAAGCAGTACAATACCAAGGGTTAGGCCTTGAGAGAAAATATGGCTAACGTTGCCTCACATCCATCTCAGCTCCCTACAAAATTCTTTCATCAAGCACCCTTCTTTCATGGGTACCCAGATCTGCTTGGGAGGTAATTTTGCCTATGGCTCAGTATACTCAAAGGTATTGCCAGGCTTGGATTACAAAAACTTGGACTATAGACAGAAGTGCCAGTAAACAAAGGTTCAGTACAGAATTTATGAAGGGAAAGAGCTTTATAGCAATTACTCATTTGGCCCAATTTCTGTCAGCCTTCCTACAGGATGCAGCAGGAAGACTGAGGATTCTCAAATACAGATAACACCTAGAATTACTCATAATGACTCAACCAATTTTGGGACTCAGGATGGAGGGCATGACTTGGCATAGTGATCTCTTCTTCGGTAAAAAAAATAATTTAAAAGATAAAAATACTTTCTTAAAGCAACAGATTATTTTTGCAGTTTTTCCTTCAATAGTCAAAAGGGAAACAGTGATGTAGTGAATAGTGTACCGAATTTAGAGCTAAAAGTATAGCATCTAATTCTTGTTATGCCCTGGGACTTTGAAAAAGTCACAACACTACTCTGGGACTTATTCAAAAATGTTTTTTGAAAAAACAAAATGGTTTGTTATCATGGTCCTCTAGGGAGTCTTTTTCATATCTAAAATTACTTAGTAGATTTACTTTCTCATTTGTGACACATTTTAAAGAAACAGCTGAGCACCAAGCTTCCAATAGTATGATTTTGCCTTCTCCCATTCCTCTCAGAATATCAGAATGTCAGGATCTTCTTCTGATATTGATAACTGGTGGAGTAGATATTATTAGGACCTGGTCTCAGGATGATGTTAATCACTGCAGTTTACAGTGTTCAAATAAGGGAATCATTGATGAGCTTGGAAGCATGGAAAAGTGTATAGTGGAGAGAGATGGAGAAGGTAGTATAGTTTGCTTATCCATTACTTCTTGAAAAAGAATGAAATCTGAAATCCAATAGATAATATCAATTGAGAGGCTCTGGTGAAAAAGTCCTAACATATTTATCTGCATACCACAGTTTTATATTCTAGTAGTCTCTGTAGAAGAAAAGAGAGTTGAAGAGTTTGGAAAGAGTTGGGGAATAGAGAGGAAAAGCCTTAGGAGTTACAAAAGTTTGATGAGTAACTGAACTTGAAAGTATGCATGAGTAGCAACACACCCTGTTAAAATCTTTGTAGGAAACTACTTGTTCGAATTGTATATGAATGTAACTTGTAACTCACAATTCCCAAACTTCAGACTCATTGGCCTGAGTTTGTCTTGTGGAGTACCGAAAAGATTACTTTTTCTTTGGGTGATTATTACTGTTTATAATTTTTATGTAGCTCATTACAAGTTTTCACAAATGTAGGTAAGGAGGTATCCTGTTCTCCTATACAAATATTCAAGGTAATAAATTTATGATAAATATAGGATTCTATTGTGGACACTACCCTACTGATAAGACTACCCCACAAAATGATAATGCATTTGGGGACAGAGAGGCAAGAAATTCTCCTTCATATCAAAACTTTTCTGCCCAAATGATTCAAAGTAATAGTTGGAACAGTTAAAGATCCCTACCTGTTATTTCATGTCCTGGCTTTATTTCCCTTACTTTTACTTCTCCAGATGAGACCTCAAGTGAGCCATCCCCTCCTCTCTCTAAGGGGCACTGGTATGACTATCTTACCACAGGCTCTCCAGCATGGACTATGTTCACCTTTGGTCATCTTTGCCCCTTTTTTGAGGTTGTGGTAAAACCTCTGAATTGTTTTTGATTTGAACTTTTCTTATTTGTAGAAATTTGGAAACATTTTTGACATACTCATCAATAATTTCCAAATCTTCTGATGTTTGTTCATATCTATTAAGATATGGCATTATGTTAGAAAGAATATGAGATAGAGAGAAAGACAGAGACAGAGTCAGAGAGGAAGAGAGACACAGAGATAACGAGAGACACAGAGAGACAGAGACAGAGAGGAAGCTAACATGGAGTAAGGAAGACTTGTGTTCAAATTTGGTCTCTGACATGTACTAGCTATGTGACCCAGGACAAGTAAAAATCTCTGTTTGTAAAATGAGGAAGATAGTAATAGCACCTACTTAATAGTTTTTGAGGATGAAATGAGATTTATGTAAAAACAAAAAACAAAACCCTTAGAACCGAACCTAGCACATAGTAAGTGCTATAGGGAAAGGAGAAGGGGGGAAAACATTTAGATAAATGCTTAATACTCATTTATTTAATGACAATTTACTGCTTTTGATATAAATTTGTATGAATGTTCATTATTCATTACATCTGTTAGTTGTCTAATATCTTGGATGTCAAAACATTTTATTTTTAAAGAAATTTGATAGACATATTTCTTCCCCATTTGACTATTTTCCTTCATTTTCTAAATACATTTATTTGTTTTTACAGAAGGATTTCAATTACTCTTTAATATTAAAATTGCCTGTCAATTTGAAAGTGAAATATGATATAAGATGTTGGTCTAAGCCTCATATTTACAAGATTGTTTTCCCTGCTATTATTTTTTTTAATTTGTTTCATAAGTTGTTTATGTTTTGTTGTTTCATAAGTAATTTATGTTTTGTGAATTATCAGACACAGGGATTTATCAATTTCTGCAAACTATGCCTCTCTTAGTTATGTATATAGCACTAAAACTATACTTAATTTTGATAATAATATCATTTTTATTATATTGGCATGGTATTCAGTGAGCATTAAAAAAACCTCCCCTTTCTAAAACTGCTGGTTACTTACAAGAATATTTTTGTTATTTGGCAGGTTGATCCCCTAAATTTCTTATTTTCTATAATTGTCTTGAGCATGCTTTTCCTTTCAGTAAATTCCTTTCTATTCTATTATTATGATATCAAAATGCTGTTGATTCCATGAGTTTATTTTATCACTTGGAAATTTGATGAAGCTATTTATTCTCTCAAATATTGTCTTTACTGCTTCTCTAGAAATTTATAAATATACTCTCATGACATTATCAAAACAGGATAGTGTTATTCCTTGGTTTTTTTTGTTCTATTTCTAAACAATGTCTTTTAGCTTTGCTTACTCCTAGATTCGTTAATCAAGTTTGTAGTGTAATAAGAATACTAATTTTATATAGTGCTGTAAGATGTGCAAAACCACTTTATAAATATTATCTCATTTTTCCCTCATAACAACCCAAGAAAGAAGGTTCTATTATTATCCCCATTTTGTCTATGGGAAAAATTGGGCTTTTGGAAGTTAAGTGACATTCTCAGGTTTATACAGATCACATATGATCGAGAACAAATTTGACCTCTGGTCTCCCAAACTCTAGGTCTAATGATCAGCTGCTAGGTATATGACTAATTAAATGTTATTCTTGTTTGTTGGTGTGTTTTTGGTGAATATTTCATATTTTAAAAGGTCACTTAATATACGACTATAGTCTTTAAGACTTTTGTCATAAATGAGTATTTTGCTTTGTCAAAGACTTTTTCTGTATCTATTGAAAGTATAATGAGGTTTTGGGTGTTTTCTTTTAAAATGATTAATTATGCTAATTATTTCAAAACGCAGAACCATCTTTGTCTTCTCAGTATAAAAACAATTTGACCAAAAAGCATAGCATATAATTGTGCAAAGGAGGTACTTTCTGTTTCCTCTGAAGTTTTATCATTTCATTTTATTTGTTATTTTATTGATTTTATTTTCTATACTTTTCCTTTTAATTTGGTCAGCCAAAGGCTTATCAATCATGTTAGTTATTTCAAAGGATCCATATTTTATATTTATCATTTCTTTATCATATAATTTCTTATCGTTTCTAATTTATCATTACATCTCTAATTTTCAATATCACATCTTTTTACTTAATTTTTGATTGTTTTCTAATTTTAAAAAATACATATTCAGATTATTAAATATCTTCTCTTTTATTTTGTTAATGTGTGTTTTGGATATGTACATAGAAATATATATTCTATACATAGAAATATATATTCTATACATAGAATATATATTATACATAGGAATATATATTCTATACATAGAATGTATATATTATATACATAGGAATATATATTCTATACAAAGAATATATATATATGGATCACCATATATATATATATTTCCCCTAAGGACTATTTTACCTGCATCAAAGAAACTTTTTTTTAATGTTGTTCCATCATTACTAGTATGTTTCAAATAATTTTTAGTTGTTTCTATGATTTGTCCTTCTACCAACTTATTTGGATTCCATGATTAAGTCTTTATTTGAATCTATCTTTTCTTTTTGCTTTCAGAACTGACTACTATTTTGTAAGATCTCTAAGTAATGTGTTTATTATTTCTTCTTTTGTATTTATTTGCAATATTTCTGTGCAGTAATATGTGGCCAATTTTTGTATTATATGTGATGTTGCAAAGTACATATATTATTTAGCAGTCACATAGGAAAATATGTTTTAGTGCTACTTTCTTCGGCAGTTTGCTCAGTTCTTTATTTTCTCTTTTTTTTTGGTTTTTCTTCTTGTTAAATTTATGCAAAAGTGAGAAAGGAACATTAAAATCTACCTTTATTGTGTTACTGTCTATTTTTCTTGTGTAATTCAGTTAATAGCTCTTTTATAAGTTTAGATAGTAAAACACTGGAAACATGTTTAGTATTAATATTGGTTTATTGTCTGTTTCCTTTAAGAATGATGTAATATTATTTATATTTGTGTTGTGAATTTTGTTTTTGTTTTTGCATCATCTAATAGACACCCGAATTGCTATGCCTGCTTTTTTTGGTAACAAAATAAAGCAGTTCAATAAATTAAAACAGTGCCTTCAACTGAATATATATCCAACATTTCACATCTGTAATAAACCCCACCCTATTTCTCTATGTTTTTAATTAACAAATCTATTTTTTCTCCCTTCTACCACTCCCTACCTCATTGGTAAAAACAAACAAATTCTAAAAATTTCTTAAAACAACTCTATGCAAGTAAAAAAATAATTTCTTTTACATATGTATTTGTGGTGAGTATTGCTGAAACCCTTAATCTGTCACATCACTGTAATGAATAGCATATTTCCTCATCAATCATACATACAGCTTTACAGCTTTCACAGTTGTTAGTTCTTAGAGTATTATTATATTAATATCTATGGTTTTGCTTAGTTCACACTGCATCAGTTCATATGTCTTTCCATGTCTCTTGAAATAAACTATTTCTTTATTCCTTATAGCACACAAGTCAGTCATCACATTCTTATAACACGACTTATTCATCAATTCTGAATCTTTGGATAGACCCTAAGTCATCAAGTATTTATGCAATCACAGAAAAATTTACTATAAATACATATTTTATACATCAAAGATCTTTTTCCACCTTATTTGTTTTCTTTTTAATACAGGTCTAGTTTTTGGATAGATAAAGAGATGTGAGAGAAAGAGACAGAGAGACAGAGAGAGAGAGACAGAGAGACAGAGACAGAGAGACAGACAGAGAGAGACAGAGAAAGAGACAGACAGAGAGAGAGAGAGAGAGAGAGAGAAAGATGGATCACTAGATATGTATGTCAAAGGTCACAACTTATTTAGTTACTTTTAACATATACTTTTAAATTACTTACCAGGATGATTGTACTTATTGACAGATGCATGAAGAGTGTGTCAATGCACCTATTTTCTTACAGTCTCTCCAACAATTATCATTTTCCTTTTTTTCTTCATTTTTCTCTCTTTTATGACATCTTTGCCACACTGGCGATTGTGAGGTAAAATCTCAGATTTCCTTTAATTTTCATTGTCTAATTGACAGTGATTTGGAGCACTTTTCATATGGCTATAGATAACTAATTCCCTCCTCCCCCCCCCATTGAGATCTATCCACTCATAACCTTAGACCTTTGGTCAACTGAGAAATGGTTATTTTTAAAATAAACTTTGAATTAGTTTCTTGTAATGACTGTCCTAAAATTCTTAGTGTAGATTTAAATGTTATGGACATCATTTGAAAGTTTATTTTAATTTCTTATACACTAATTTAATTTTCACAAATTTTTATTGGTAATTATTAAACTAAAACAAGACAGGAAACCTTGTTATTATGCAACACATTGCAGCAGTTTTTGGATGACATTTTCTCAGAGTAGTGAATAAGGGAAGGAGGCTCTTGCTTAGCTACCATGGTCATCTGACATATCTGCATTAGACTTTTCCTGTTGTCATTATTCTTCCTTTTCAATGACATGATGGTTGACATC
>CM053594.1:135851897-135871856 GCA_028646575.1 Pseudocheirus occidentalis | reverse complement strand
CATTTCTTTGTAACTGTTTAAGAGTATCTTGGTTTCTCATAAGGTCATTAGGTTCCACTTGCTCCACTCTAATTCTGAAGGAATTATTCTCTTCAGAATGCTTTTTAGATCCTTTCTCCATCTGGCAAATTCGACTTTTTAAGGCATTCTTCTCCTAATTGGCTTTCTGGGCCTCCTTTGCCATCTGAGTTAATTTGCTCTTTAAGGTGTTGTTTTCTTCAGTCAGGTTGTTGACTCTCTTTTCATGACTTTCTCACATCATTCTCATTTCTCTTTCCAATTTTTCCTCCACTTCTCTTATTTGGTTTTCAAAGTCCTTTCTAAGTAGATCTATAGCTTGTAGGCATTCTTCCAGTGTCTTGGAAGCATTTGATGTGGGAGTTTTGACTGTGTTGTCTTCCTCCTACTCTACGTTTTGATCTTTTTTGTCCACGAAAAAGTATTCTAGAGTTTTATTGCTTTTCTTACTCTGCTTCCTTTTTCTCATGTTGGCCAGTCTATCAATTGCCTGGTGTTTTAGCTCTGTGGAACTCTGCTTCCTGAAGGGGGGAGGGGGAGAAAGCTCTGTCCCAAATTGCTGGGGCCTTCACAGCTGCCGGAGCTATTAGTGGGGTGCTGCAGCCCTCCCCCCCAGCTTTGGCTCACTGAAAGCAAACCCCAGGACCACCACTCAAGACGACAATCCAGATCCAGGCCACTCAACTCAAAAGCCCTTGGCCCTGATCGATCACCTCAGCCCCCCGGCTATCTGCAGGCCAGGGGCTCTGAAAGCAGCCCAGTGTAGGCCGCTGCTGCTTTCAGCCATTCCTGCTGCCACAAGCCAGCCTCCCGCTGCTTCCTTGCCCTGGGAGCAGTTTGGCCAGACCACTCTTCTCCCCCAAATTTAGCAAAATCCACTGACTTTTCTCTTAACCTTCTTTCCTCTGGCCTGATAAATGTGGGAACTGTGCCTCCAGTACCACCAATCGGCTCTCCTATAGATTTGGCTCAGCCCAACTGTCCTGGAGCCTGGCCGGGCCAGGTTATGGACTGGGCCGGCCATGTCTCCCAGACTGCTGTATGAGTCCCACTTGCTGAGCTGCCTGCAGCAACAGATGTGTTTTCTGTATTGTGGAGAGTCTGGGAGCTCTAAAATCTGTTTGGAGTCATATTCTATGGGTGTTTAGGGTGGCCGTGTGGGAGCTGCCAAACTTTGCTGCTTCTACGCCGCCATCTTGGCTCCGTTCTCCAATACTCTTAAGCAAGTTGGGAGTGTCTCTGCACTTTGCAAATGCTTCCAGTGTGGACTGATGGTATTCCCTCAAATGTGGGTCATTCCCAGCACTAAGTAGTAGCAGGTTCTTCAGTTACAATTAGCCAGTAACAGTCATATTAACTCATACAGTGACATAAATACTTATTTGAAAGTCATAATCACAATTACATTAATCCCAACATATGAGAGGAATATTTTTCCCACTTATACCTTCTCGGTCTCTATGGAAGGGAAAATGATTAGGTTCAAAGCTTATTTTACTTCCTATAGAAAACAGTTCCCACTTCTAAGTCCCCTCAAATATCCCCTTATGCTCAACTCTAGAACTTGGCTCCCCTTCTGGCCCGGCTGACTGTACCATACCACTTGGAATTCATGAGTACCTTAGCTTGAACTTCCAGTTTGGCTAGTGAAGCGGAGATTACCACCCTACACTTTAACCTAAACACAAATGACAGAGAATAAATACAATCATCTCCAGTCCCATTTTAAGCCAGGACAAAAGAGGGAGCAGAAGGAGGAAGCTCTTCCCCTCTCATGGTATTCTGTTCATGATGCCCAGGAGGTAGCTAAAATGATCTTCACCCTCTGTGCATAGCAAAACAAATAAGCAGGAAAGAGAAAGACACTCCCAGACTGGTCAGTTTTAGATAAAGACCATTACAATTATGCAGTCAATCAAAGGATGCTACACCTACTTGCAGTGTTATGGGATTCAGAGTGCCTTCATGTTAGGCAATCTGAGTGTGCTCCAAAAATATTTTTATATATGTATACCTTTTTACCCAGTGATACCCCTGCTAGACTACTAAGCAAATAACACAAAGTTTTAGGTTTTTTTAATGAAAGAAAAAGGAGGTATCTGAATTTTTTTTTAATTTTAGCAACTTTCTTGGTAATAAACAAAATCTGGAAACTAAGGGGTCAGTTTACCATTGGGGAATAGAAAACAGTACATCATATAGAAATATAATAGAATATTATTATTGTATAAGAAATGATGAAATCAACAGTTTAAGATGAGATGCAAAAGAGTTTGATGAATTGATACAGAGTAGATTGAGCAGAGCAATTTATACCATGAAAAATTATATAGCAAAACAACTTTGCATAGCAAAAATGAAACATGATTCTCAGAATGATGAATTTAAAATGCAAAGACAAACATTTTCAGGTATTGTCAATTTGGGGATTTATTTTGATGGACTCAAAATATCTACTATGAGGATTTTATTTTGTGGTTAATTGGTTATTGAATTATAAATGTATATAAAATAAAGAAATTTATTTTTAAATGACAAGAACAACTCATGCATATAAAAAACTTTATTTTCTCAAAGTACTTAAGATAATATCACACATTTGATCCTCTAAAAGGCACAAAAAGTTATTTATCTATCTAGTTATTTACATGGCTTCTTCCCATTAGAATGGAGGCTCCATGAGTAAAGGGACTAATTTTGCCTTTCTTTGTATTCTCAGATCTTAGTACATAACCAAGCTCATAGTCTAAGTTTGAGAGTTAATATATAATTAAAGTGAAGACCAACTACTGGGATAAATCTTGCCTGATGAAAGGAACAAGAAAGTAACATTTTCATAGCCATGGGGTCATTGAGTAAAACCTGGAAGGCACTGAGTCATTTCTTTCACACGCTTAATTTTACAAGTGAGGGAACTGAAGTTCAGAGAGATTAAATTACTTACATAGAGTTACACAGTTAAGTGGCAGAGCCAATATTTAAAACAAGGTCTTTTTACTACAACTCCAGCACCCTTTCTTATTTGTTGTTGTTTAGTAATATCAGTCGTGTCCGACTCTTTGTGACCCAATTTGGAGTTTTCTTGTCAAAGGTACTGAAGTGGTTTGCCCTTTCCTTCTCCAGCTCATTTTAGGGATGAGGAAACTGAGGCAAACAGGGTTAAGTGACTTGCCCAGCATCACACAGCTAATACATGTCTACAGATTTGAAATCAAGAAGATGAGTCTTTCTGATTCCAGGCCCAGTGTTCTTTTCTTTGAACTGCTCCACTTTCTTTCACAGCTCTTGAAATCATTTCTTGATCTGCTTTATGAAGATAATTGTTTAGTCACCTGCTTCTACTAGATCTGGTATTTAGTCACCAGATCTAGTAAACAAACAGAAAGTTATTGAATAGTTAAGACTCAAAGCAACTTTAGAGATTACATGGTTGAACCTTCTGATCTAACATACAAGCAAACTATGGCCCCTGAGTGATGTGTCCATGATCACAAAGGCAAAAAAGGAAGCAGCCTATGATTTCAAATCAAGTCTTCTGCTCCAAAGCCACAGAGCCTACCATATCAAAAAACCACTTCTGGTCCAATGTCATATTGCAGCCTTTCTAGAGCAGAAGTTACACCATTTCAGCATGCTTTTTATATAACTTATTTTTAAAAGGAAAAGCTAGCAAATTGTATTTGGGATTTCTCTCCCCTTCTCTCTCTCTCTCTCTCTCTCTCTCTCTCTCTCTCTCTCTCTCTCTCTCTCTCTTGCATTAAATTCTTAGTTTGAAAGTGTAGAGAAAACCTCATTTTGATGAAAATCTGTCTTCCATTGAAGACTTACAATTGTTCCGCAATTTATAATTTTAATGAATTTCCTAGGACGCAGAGAGGTATATGTAGTACATTCAGGATCACATAGCTAGTATGTGTCAGCCTTGACTTGAGAAGAGTTCTTCATGAGGCTGAGATCAGCTCTCTGTCCATTATACCAGTAACCTCTGCAATTCTTTTGTTTTCTTTCATCTAAAGGACTATTCCAGAGTTCAGTTTCAAGAGGAAAAATTAGATTTTTTTTTCTCTCTTCTTGAAACATACTGTTTGTGGCAAAAGGGTCAAAAGTCAAACTAGCTCTAGAAAGGAATTTTACAATGTAATTATAAATGATGGAAGGAAATAATTGTTTGAAAAAGTTTCCCATGCAAGCACACCATTGAAAGTGGCAGTTTTTGCCATGTTTCTATTTCCTTGAATAGTTATAAACTCTAATAGTGAAGTTAATGTTTGGTTCAGAGAGAACTTTGCTTCCTGAAAAGAATAATATATAATATCTTGTATGCCAATTAGTTGGAACAAATATACTCTAATTTGCAATTATTATTTTATTACCATTATTTTAAATGAATCCGTCCTTGAATTAAGGCTATCTTTGGTTTAGTAACAGTACTGTATGGACTGCTATAAAAAATGAGCAAGGCTTTCAGCCATTTATAATAAAAGCTGAATGACTAAACAGACCTACATTTTTTTATTTGCATTAATGAGCTCATTCCAAAATATATATGCAATAATATCGAAAATTAAGTTATAAATGTAGGGATGTGCTACAAGTCACCATGAAAATCTGCATGTGAATGCATAATAATCACAAATCTACAATATTACAATATTAAAAAATACCCACAATTAAATTATCATGTGGAAATAATCATAATGTTATTGGAAACTCAATTATTGTGGCAACCCTTGTCGGGGAATTAGCAGGCTATGGCAAAGGCAAGTCAGACCTGAATTCATCAAATATATATTATCACAATATTACATGTTCACTTCGATTCTATGCAAAGACAAACATCCTCACTCACTAGTATCTGCTCAATGCATTTGTATTATTCATGAACAACTCTGTGATCTATTATACATACAAAACTGATTGTACGCTTGTTGCCGCAGGCTACAATGCAGACACACAGAATTAATTTTATTATATACACATGCATGATAATTGTGAAGGATTCGGTCAAATACCAAACCCTGCTCCTGTGCTCCATTATTTCACTTTCCTAAAAGAAGGTCGAAGGTCAGAAGCAATTTCTCCTTGGTGACAGTGAAACTCTTTGTCATTTAGAGTAGAAAGTTCCTGAGTACTAATGAGCCCAGATCGGTGATGAATAGTCCATACACCCTTTCATTGCTAAAGCAAATGAATGAATAAATAAAACTCATTTTGTTGATACCAACAACAACTTCAGACCATTCTGTACACTTAATAGCAACTATTATAACATTTTATGCCATTACAGTCTGAAGTTAAGACTGCATGTATGCATATATAGTGTATGTATATATACATATCTATGTATTACATGTATATATCATACATGTACATGTATACTTGTATACATATACATATAAACATATATACAAACATTCACAAATGTATACAAAGGCTTCCCTAATAAAAATCACACTTTTTGCAAAAAGATTGAGATGTCAATTTAAATAATTAAATATTCTGAATATGCCAACTATTCAATAAGACAACTTATCAACTCAATGGGGGGAAATTTCTTTAAAAATATTGAGTGGAAAGATATTTCATCTTTTTTGATCAGTCTGTAGGGGTAACATGGTGTTATCATATGTGCATAGCCATCCTTCAGGTTGTCAATGTCTAGTTTCTATTGATAATGCTATTAAATAAGAGACTTTTTAAAAGCTATACCTTTGTTTAAGAAAAAAAGAACATTCTTAGGTTATATAATTTCCTAAAAGCATTCACTGAGAAAGTAAACATCACATACTTTGTCCAAATCTCCATTGTTCAAGTGAAGGCCACCCGCAAGGTCATACAATACAATGTACTTGGTTTTTCACATAATGAAAATGGTAAAACCAGCCTTCCTGTTTCCCACGTGCATGAAATCATTGAGGAGAAGAAACATGATAAAGGAAAAGCTATATTTAAAAGACTCACACAGCACTACATTTAAATTAATGCTGTTTTGTTCTTTCAAATTAGACAGAGCAATGCCATTTTAAAAGGTTCATTACTAGAACCTATGTGACTTAGATCTGTCATGATTTAAATAGATGGGTTCATTGGTTTAATAAATGAGCATCTCTCGTATTAAAATTTTAAACATTTTGCCTATTCCCTCCCCCTATGAGAATTATGCATAAGCAAACACCCAATGGTCTGTTTTAAAGAAGTAATTGGTGGAAAATGTTTTATTTCCTCGTTATAGAGATATATGATGTTATGAGGTTAATGTGTGTATTTTATCTTTGCTCTAAATCTGTCTGTCTTTCTGTCTGTCTATGTCCCTCTCTCTCTGTGTGCATGTGTATGTTCCTAATGTTATGACATCATTTTTGAAGGTTGGTATCATCTGATATGTAAACACTGTACATCCATTCAGTGATATCCCGGCTTACTTGTGCATATATCTAATGAAATGTTAGTGGGCAAGCTTTTTGTTTGTTTTAAAGCATATATATGAGGCCATGAAAAGACTGGTTGGATTGGATGAGTGAGACTGCTTTGAAAAAACGTAGGAGAACTCAGAATCTCATTAGGCACTGAAAAATCATGTGCATATTAATTATGCCTTTACATTTTTTCCAAGGAAGATCTTTTAGTTTTCCATTAATTTTTGTTATGTGTTGGTCATTTCCTCAACTGAAAATTTGTCTTTCACATGTTCATGAAAAAGTGTATCTATTTAAGAAGAATGAGTATGTATTCAGAAAATCAAATGGGAAGGGGTAAGGACATATTAAAAATGTGTTTCCCATCAAATTCTGTGGTTCAGGCCTTAAATATCTGACTGGTTTTTCACCCTATACTTTCTATGTAGTCATGTGCTTCACCATTCTTAATCATGCCTTCCTGTAATATATTTATAACAACATACTGTAAATGCTGGTGTTATGGTAAAGCTTTTCTCTACATGCAGAAACATGATTACAGTGAGGGTGAGGTTGGTTGAGTAGGTTTGAAGGCCCCTTCCCTGGTATTTATTAGCATATCATAATTTTCTTATGAGCTACCTTGCTGCTTGTCTAATTTTCCACAAATTTCGAAACTGAAAATAATAGAAAAGAGAATCTGTCCTTAGAAAGTTAATGCTTTTGGGGTTTTTTAATTATTTTTATGGGCATTTGATGTTTTTTGGTACTACTCTCCCTCAATTTCCACCACCCTAGGAAAAAAGAAAATCACTTGGTTGGAGAGGAAAAGGATGATAATTTGCTCCATCTCTTTTTAAGTATTTTTTCAGGGTGCCTTCACACTTAAGTCTGAGCTCACTTAGTACTGAAAAGAAATGAATACTATATAACCCATATTGTATAGATATGTATCTTATCTGTTAGCGAATCCAATGTCTATTCTTCTGGAAAGAGTAGAATATATACCCCCACATTTTGGGATTACTGATTGCCATAGAAAATTATGGTCAGCTTAACAATACATCAGATTATAGCAAATAATATTTAGGGAATCAAGTGACCAGATTTAAAGCATGTGATTAATGATTTGTTGTCTCCTACTTGTTTTTTTATTTTGTTTTTCCCAGATTAACTTGACAAAGTTGACACGCTTGTTGGCCTCAGTCCTGCCTTTTAGTTTCTTCTACTACAAAATTCCTCAATGAACAGAAGGCTCCTGGCAATATGGAAGAAATCTAAGCTTCACCTTTTTTTGTTGGCCTGGTACTCTTCTCTTCTAGAAGACAGACTTGGATCTTTAGCCTTTTGCTTCCTCAAAGGCAGAATGCTTTCTTAAATAAAAGGGAAACAAAAGCTCCTCACTTCCAGAAAACACCAATACCAACTGACATTTGAACAAAGAAAATGTCCTTATATCTAAGCTTGAGAACTATTACTTTTCTCATAAAGCATAACCCTGGGGTCACGTAAGCCCTTTTCTCATGATTTGCATTAGATGTTCTTTGAGACACAACATTAATCCAATAATAATTAAAATGATATACTGTACTATTAACATTCTCAAATCTTTAAAGCAAAGTGATCTATGCCTGCAGCCCGGCCCAGACTGGCTAATTAAACAGCATACAGTTGTAAATGGCTATTGGGAGCACTTCCCCATTTAAAAATACAGCCCTGGAAAGTACAGTTTATAGTGACAGGACATCCTGGGGATTGATCAGCTTTAAATAGAGACCTGCAAAATCCAAGCAGCAGGTTTGGTTTGAAACCTGGCCTCAGGGTTTGCTGGTATCTGACATTTGGGCAAGTGGGTGACTCTGCTTGTCTTGCTCCCTTGAGAGCTGCAGGAGGCTAGCCTGTGTGAGCCAGGGTCATAGTACTCACAGGGGTTGAAGAAGTGAGGACAACAGCTGAGCTCTCCCAGCGGAGGCCTCAAGCCGCTGCTTCCTACATGAGTCAGCACTGTCTGGAATGGGAAGGCATCACACAAAGCACCTGGCTCCATTCCATCCAGCAACCTCTAATCTTCCTGTGATGGTCCTATGAGCCAAAGGATTGCTCTTTAAAGCCCTTCTACAGGGGCTGACCCTAGTTCCCCTCTTTATCTAGGGCAAAAGGAATTGAGCAATCTTGATTCCACACCTCCACCTCAAAGTACTATTAAGGTTACTTAGCAGATTTTTCATCTTACCTTTCGCTCTACAACTGACCTTTGCATGTTCAACCAATCAAATGGCATTATGCATCCTTAATCCCTTGTGGCACAACTAAATGCAGAGAGGACCACACCAAAACAAGGGAGTGGTAGCCTGGCTTATTTGGGGCATTCTTTTATTTTTATTTTTTTCACACTTCACTTTCCTTGAAGAGCTCATGATGAAGACATAAAATAAACTTTACCAGTCCTAAATAAGCCATTGACTAGGAGCTGAAATAAGTGAATATTTCCAAATTCTCCATGTGTCAGGTAACCAGCTCCCTTCAATGCAGTTTATTGGTTAATTGTTGTTGTTGATGTTTGTCCTTTTCTTTTTGTTTTTAATTCCTACTATTTACAGTAGGAGACTCTGCATAGATAGTTGGTTTCCAAGGCAAGAAGATCTATATTCAAGCCCCACCCTCTGGTACATGCAGGTTGTATGGCCCTAGCTAAATCAGTTAACCTTTTGGTGTCCCAAATCACTCTCTAAAGTCAATCAATCAATCAATCAATCAGCATAAATGTATTAATTAGTCACTCACAATGTGCCAAGTACTGTGCTAGGAACTAAGAAACCAAGGATCTCTAACTTGTGGTGCAGCTTTCATTTTTTCTAGAAAAAAATTTCCTTCTCTGAAATTTAGTACATCAATAAAATCAGAACTACTTTTGACACATACTGGATATTTGACCATGGACAAAATAACTTAACTTTCTGATGTCCTAGGTAGTAAAACAGAGATATCATTAAGTTTGCTTCCCCAAAACTACGTACAGCCTACAATACTCCCCATCGTGTGCTGGCCAAACCAGACTAAAATATAATTGGGAAATATTTAATAAAAAAAATGCAATAAAACAAAACCTTCAATATGTGCTTTCCTAAGTCAACATTAATACCATGAGGATCATCATGTAATGGTTTAATGGCTACCATTTCTATTTGAATTTGACATCACTGCCTTAAACTATGACATAGATCTGTTGCCTATCTGAATTGGAGACCATTTTTACTGATGGTAAATTTATTACACAGATGAAATCATAGATATCACCCTTTCCTCCCCTTCCCCCTCAGAAAAAAAAAAGGGAATGAGTCAAAAATAGAAAAAAAAACAGTAATGCAGATAAGATCCCCATGACATTTCCCTTTCTGTTGAACCTAAGGATAGAATTAATGAAAAGTTTACTCTGGGGTATAAATTTGTTACCCATATGCTAAGAACTTGGGTGTGTTCAGGCACTCAGCTTCCCCTGATGCCTCAACATGCCGAAAGGGTGGGTTAAATTAGTCAACAAATACAAGCCCTGGAGTTAGGCTATGGCTCTTGAAAAGTAGTCTCAAGCTTAAACTGTCATCTCTTAAGACACCAAAGGAAAGAGTTCTGATCCTTTTATAGAGTGAGCTTAACAGTACAGGTTGAGCTGAAAGGTAAAGTAAGGTGACCACACTGAAACAGTAAGGGAAAATATAACCCAGAAATTTCTGGGTAAATTTTCTGGCTTCTCAATAGAATAGGCAAACACAGAGGTCACCCTTCCCCCTTCCCACCAAACCAACACTCACCTTGACTAGGAGCAGATGGAGAACAGTGGGATTCTGCCTTGACTTTAATCTACTATCCCTAGCCTGATGGGGATTAAAGAAGCAACTTCTAAATTAACCAACAAGCTAGTTTACTGTGAGAAGGAAGCCTTAGGAGGAAAAATGATAAAGGGACTGTGTAAGAGAGAGAGTAGGCAGGAGGAGACCTTTTGCATTTTAGAATCTTCTTTCGGACAACCTGAGAAAAACATTTTGAGAAGTTCTTACTAAAAGGAATATGCATAATAAGAGTTTGTACATTCATTCTATAGTATAGCAAACAATGTCATAAAAAACAAGTAATTCTCGGATTTTTGGCATCATGTAACCATAGTTAAACATAAATTATGTGCATGTGGCATGCTAAGCTAGGCATAGATGATACTGTCTAATGGGATTTTTAGGGGACAGGTAACTGGATGTTTGAAGTTTTCCATCAGGCATGTTTTAAACTTCATTTGCAACAAATTTTAAAGACTTTAAAATATTTGGATTGAGCATGACTTCTAGCACACTGTCATATAGAGTCTACACAAATAGGTTATGCTAAAAGAATTTCACTGGAAGACACTAGAACAACATGAATTTTTTCACCAATATTTTCACTCATTGAAATTCTGAAATTCAATTTTCTTTGATTCAAAGGGGAAGGGGGATAATAATAATGCTTTCAATATTGTTAGTTATGAACAAAATTTTAGTAATGAGAGATTACATTCTATATTACTCTTACATAAATATTATTGTAATAGTTTATTTACTGGCCTGTCAACAATATCTAGTTTTCCCTTCTTTATATACTCCATCTAAAACAATACCCTGAGAAAATATAATGACTTGTGGTTATATATCCCCAGATTTAGGCTTACTAAGATCACTTTTGCTGCAGTTTTCCAAATTCTTAAAAATCTAATCTCTCCCACACACACATCAGAATCTCAATATCCATGTCACTGCCTTCATACTGACTAGATCCTGGTGGTATATTTCAAAACATGAATAACTGCAATAATATAATTTCACTAAACAAAAGTTCAGTCACCTCAGCATCCCATAGCCCTTATCATTAGTCTGAGTTAAAAACAGATCAATGGAAAACAATATAGCCGAACAGCAAACATAAATACTGAAGCCCTATTGCTGAATAGCTGTTATAAATGTAACACCTACCATATATATATATAGTATGGTAGCAACTAGAACTTTCCTATGCATTTAATGTACTGGTTTTAGGGATAAGAAAAAAAATACTTAAGAGTTATAAATGTATTACCAAACTAAAACCAATACACTGATGATACTTCTTCATATTTCTTATACTCTCACATCTACTCCATCAGATTTTTATGTCATATTTGAACTCTTCCCTGTTTGTGGGTTTATTTCCTTCTACCAACAAACATATTCATCTCCCTTTTCTATAAAAATAAAACAAAACAATGAAAAACAAAACCAAAAAATGTTTCCTTGACCTTCCCATCCATTCAACCTATTATTCTCTCTCTTCCTCTTCATGTGTGTATTCCTTTCAAATTATGTGATTATTTTTAGGAGAAAACTTCTAAAAACAATTTTCTAAGTACACTTCTATCACTTTATCACCATGGCAATTGGGCTTCTGGCTTCAACACTGTCCTAAAAGCATCCTCGCCAAGATTAGAGTGATCCGCATCTTCCTAATTGCTAATTTTAATGACTTTTTTCAGTCCTCATCCTTTTTCATGACACTACAGCATTTACATCTATTTACCACCACCTTTCTTCTTCTGTATTTCATAATACTTTCAGTTTCCTGTTTTTTTTCTCCTTCTCCTGTGATAAGTACTTCTTAGTCATTACTGGTTTCTCTTTTTCTTCCTATACCAATAACAAGCATTTCAGAAAGCACTGTCATCATGAATCCAACTATCACCTCTATATAGATGATGATTAAATTTTGTTATCTCCATCACCACAGCTCTTCCTTGAGTTCCAATTTCCTATTACTAGTTAGCTGCTAAAGAGAAGATGATCAGGGAATAAATTTGAAGGTGAAAAGACGCTAAAAGGGTAATCTATTCCAAATCCACTTCTTGCATGGGATCACAAATGTGTTGCCTAGAGAGACTGAACAATTTGCCCATCATTACAGAGAATTCATTATTAATGTGCAAAAGTCCTAAAGTTCAAAACTTATTCGTTAAAACTTTTTTATTCACATCTTACTTTCTTCTTAACTTCCCTATTTCTATTATAACAGTCTCCTGAGCTCAAAACCTTGGAGTCATCTTTAACCCTATCCTCTTCCTCAGATAAAACATTAAGTCAGTTGACATGTTCTACTAATTGTTTAAAAAATAATACCTTTTACATCGTTTTCCACTTTCCACTCCTATTGCAATCACCTTGTAACATTCAGAATTTGTGGCACACCTAGAAAATATTTCAATATTGTTAGTTATGAACAAAATTTTAGTAATGAGAGATTACATTTTATATTACTCTTACATAAATATTATTGTAATAGTTTATTTACTGGCCTGTCAACTATATCTACTTTTCCTAGAAAAACTGGTTTGTGTGCTGGCTAGCCACACTTTTCTACAAGATGTACTGATTTATTAGCTAGAGAAGAGATAACATTTAGCTAATCCCATTTAGATATCTCATGCTCTTCTGGAGTTTACGATCTAGAAGGGGAGTATGACATATACGACTACACAATTACGTCTAACAAGACGGTTGGATAATTACAGATAAGGGACATCTGGGAATACTTGCTAGATTAGGAGCTTTTTCTAGAGTCAATTTCCTTCTTGTTTCATGGAAGAATCCCAGAATTCCTAGTATGCATGTCTATGTTTAAGGCAAGGAATATATATGTATTTGCTTCTAGCCAAAATGTAATTACTTGAATTCACAACTAATTTTGTTGTGAATTGTAATAAACTTGAAATCACAACTAATTTTAAAAGTGACTGTAAATATATGACAACACATAGCAGTCCTCACACTAAAACTTAAAGAATACAGCAAAGTTTAGGCAAATGATTAACAGATATGACTCAGTGACCTGAGACTGTATAAGAAAAGGTCAGGATAAGGGATGAGAGGTAGCAAACAAAAATATATAAGTTTATAAGTGCTTCTCCAATGACCTAAAGTTATAAAGTAATGAATATTTCTTAGTTCCATGATCTATTTCACTCAACCTCAGTGATATTTAGGAAGGATCACAACCTGGACCTCATCATTATCCACAAGTATTCCACTTCCTTACTAAATAAAATCTGACCTTCTTTCCAACCATAACCTCCTATCTTTCCATCTCTCCTTATAGCTCATTACACCTGAACGAATTCTTTATCCTAATAAAAATTTCCAATTCATCTACTCATTGGGACTTTCTCAGACCATCATTCTTGGATCATGTCTCTTTGTACCATTTGCAATTTCATCCTAGTTAACCAGTTCAACTCTTTACTATGCTCTCTTGTTTTTGTTCTTTTTTTATCAATATTTTATTTTACCTAATTATGATATAACCATTTCTTACATTTTTAAAAGCTTTACATTTCAAATTCTTTCCCTCCCTTTAATGCCATCTACCCCCACCCTGAGACAATAAGCAATCCAATATAGGTAATACATGTACAATGATGTAAAGCATATTTCCATATTAGTCATTTTGTGTAACAGTCAAGCAGAAAGAAAGGAAGGAAGAGATAGAGAAAGAGAGAGACAAAGAGACAGAGAGTGAAGGAAAAATAGCAAGCTTCAGTTTGTATTCAGACAACATCAGTTATCTGGAGGCAGATAGCATGCTTCTTCATTGGAACTGTCTTGGATCATTGCATTGCTGAGAAGAAATGTCATTCATAGTTCTTAGAACAAAATTGCTGTTACTGTGTACATGTTCTCCTGGTTCTGCTTACTTCACTTTGCATTAGTTCATGTTAAGTCCAGGTTTTTTATTAGATCATCCTGCTTGTCATTTCTTATAACACATTAATATTCCATCACAATCACATCCACAGTTTGCTTAAACATCCCCCAATTAATGGGCATCTCCTCAATTTCCAATTCTCAGCTACCACGAAAAGAGCTGCTATAAATATTTTTGAACATATAGGTTCCTTTTCCCATTATAAAAAAAATCTCTTTGGGATATAGACCTAGAAGCAGTATTGCTGGATCAAAGGGTATACACAATTTTTTCATAAGACATAAGGCAGTTTTAATTTCTTACTCTGAAAATTGCTTGTTCATATACTTTGATTTATCAGTTGGGGTCATGTATCCATTTTGACCTTATCTTGATGCACAGTGGGAGATGCTGGACTATTATCTTGGTTCTATTGCACTATTTTCCTGTATTCCCAGAAGTTTTCAATCAAAGGATGAGTTTTTGTTCCAAAAGCTTGAATCTTTGGGTTCATCATATACTAGATTACTATGGTAATTTACTCTAATGTAATGTGAACCTACTCTATTCCACAAATCCATCACTCTATTTCTTAGCCAGTACCAGATTGCTTCGATAATTACCATTTTATAATACAGTTTGAGGTCTGGTATATCTAGACAATCTTCCTTCACATTCTTTTTTTTTTCATTGATTCCCTTGATATGCCTTGATATCCTTTTGTTTTTCCAGACGAATTTTGTTTGTTTGTCTGTTTTTTTAGCTCTGTAAAATAATTTTTGATAATTTGATTGTTATGGTACTGAATAAATACAATAATTTTGGTAGAATTGACATTTCTATGATATTGACTCAGCCTACCTATAAGCAATTCATATTTTTCCAGTTGTTTAAATCTGACTTCATTTGTATGAAATGTTTTGCAATTGTGTTCATATTGCCCCTGAGCTTGTCTTGGCAGATAGACTTCCAAGTATTTTATATTTTCTACAGTTGTTCACTTCTTTTGAAATCCTCACCACCTCATCCTATTTCCACTAATTTCTAATAGTGATAAGTCTCACTATTAAATTACTTCTTTTTGACCCCATTTGGAGTTTTGTTGGCAGAAATGGAGTGGTTTGCCACTTCCTTCTCCAGGTTATTTTATAGAGAAGGAACTATGGCAAACAGGGTTAAATGACGTACCTAAGGTCACACAGCTTGTGTCTGAGTATATTAGCAACCACACTAACACACAGGCTGGGCTGTTATCACAGGTTCTTTGATCAGCTTTTCTAAAGAAAAGGCAGCTTTAAAGGGGTTTACAGTCTTGCAAATCAACAATACAGACAGACAAGTAGAAAGAAGTGAGTATCCACAAAAGAATCTAATTGACAGAGATCCAACTTTCTAAACAAAGTAATGGATACCTAATCATCTACCAGGGAGCACCAACATCTGGGTTTGTAAAGCTCCTTAAAAATGGCTACCCCAGAGTCTCATCCAGTCAAATCACAAAGAAACATTCTTCCCAAGAATGAGCTCAAAAATAAAATACCAATCTCACAGTATATATAGTTTTCAACTAGTAGGCTCAAAGCCAGAAGACATCACAACACACGTGACTCAGTGACTAATTGACCCGGTGCCAAATAGTGTGAAAAACCTTCCTGCAACCAAACTTCCCCCCTAAGCAAGTTTCTCCTTAGGCAAGTTCCTCCTTCAAGGCAATATACATCTCCCTGAATCACCTGATGAGCTCTATATGTGTTACATCTGTGAACAGAGCCAAAGCTCAAAGCATCAAGACATCCATGATTGAAATACCTTTGTACTTTTAGACCTGGGAACATGGCTCCTTTTCCAATGAGAAAAAAGGGACACATGTGGTCACACAGGCAGAGAAGATTTCATATTACATTAACCCTTCACTGAAGCCAGATGAATTTGGAAAGATGAGTCTTCCTGAATCCAGGTCCAGCATTCTATCCACTGTGCCTTCTAGCTACTAAAAGTTATTCTCCTACTACTATTCAACAGCTCCTTCCACATCTCTTTTCCTGATCCATCATCCATATCACAAACTCTACTCTTGGTTTTCCCCAAAGCTCTGTCCTGGGCCCTCTTCTCTTCACTCACTATACTTTCTTGGTGGCTGTAATGGAAATGGCAATTTGAACATCTTTCCTGTCCCATAATAGACCTAAGGGGGGAGTTTGAAGACCTTTGAAAGTAAACTGTGCCCCCTAATAGGCTGGATGTAGTCACATGGAGCCTGTGGTGGATGAAGTTTTGCTGAATGGAAGCAGAACCCACAGGAAGCTGGTTGAGAGCTAGCCAGATGGGTGGGGGAGAGAGAACACTCAGACAAGGAATCAGATAATCTCAGGAGTAAATATTGATCTTGTATTGGTTTGTGGGAAGGCTGAAGGATGCTGTGGCTCTCAGCATTATTATGGCTTCTGAATGTCTTTGGTAGTATGATGGAGTCAGCTTACTGGTTTTGGGATTTGGTTTTCTGGTATCTAAATAAATCCCTCAGTTATATCCTCTATCTGGAGAGTTTGGCATATTTTGCGATCAAATATCATGTGCTACTTATAGTCATGTGATCATCTTAATCTTGGGCGCTATAAATATTGCATTAGTGCTACAGTGGCCTTATCTCCCCTGAGCTTAATGACTATGTCTGTGATGATGGTGACTATAATTCTAGTCAAAGTCTTTCCTGCTAGCTTGTCTTACATTACCAGCTGCCTCTTGGATATTTCAAACTGGGTGTGCTAAATGCATTTCAAATTCAGACGTCTAAAACAAAATTCAATAGCCACCCTCCTCACCTTATAAGGCCTACTTATTTTCCAAATTTCCATAGTGCTATCAAAGATAACACCATTCTTCTAGTTACCCTGGTTGGTAATAGTGGAGCTTCCTCAATGCCTTGCTCTCCTTCATTCCAAATAAACAGTCAGTTGCCATATCTTGTCATTTCTTCCTCACAATATCACTCAGATCTGAATCCTCTTTAATCATGCCACTACCACCTTGGTTCAGGATTTCAACACCTTTTACCTAAATTATCACAATGGGCCCCCCAATGGGATTCTTTGCCTCAAGTAGTCTATCCTCCCTATTACCAAAATGATTTCCTTATGTGTGGGTATGACATGCCATTCCCTTTCTCAATAATCTCCAGTGACTCGATTCATTGCTTCTAGAATCAAATATTCCCCTTGCCACATCCTAGTATTAGACCAAATTGGTCTTCTCTCTGTTCCTTACAAACAGCACTCTAACTCCCATCTCTGTGATTTTGTAATGATATTCTAGCATTCCTAGAAAATGTTCCTTCCTTATCTCTGTCATGGAGAATCCCTCTCTTTCTTCAAGGGGCTCAAGCACAACCTTTTTTCCATTGAATTTTTACTAAACCACTCCCATTTCTCCCTGCTGGTACTTTCCCTCTACAGTATCCTTGTGTAAAATTGTGGTCTATTTTTTTCTGCATGCTTGTATATATATATCTGTTTACAATATAAGGTTGTTGAGAGTAGGAATTTTTATATTCTTTGTATCTGTATCTCTACAGCTTACTACATTTCTTGACACATAACAGGCACTTAAGAGATGCTTAGTGTTTGACTAATATAAACAATGAAAGGTGGCCACATAATTATGGATGAATAGGAAAGAATGGCAAAGGACTACAAACAGTGACAGAAAAAGTAAAGTTTAGAGAGAGTTAAAATTTGTGAAAAATTTCAAGAACAAAAATGACTTTTCTCATCTGTACTCAGGATAAGAAAAAGGAACAGGTAGTTCTGTTGTCAGAGAAATTTTTTTTTTATTTTAAAGAATGATATGATAAAAAAAACCATAATGGAAATATATTTGATTCTTGATGTCTCTATCTACTCAGTGACATTCACTCATATGTGCACACACATATACACAGACATTCACACATACACACATGCAACATACTTAGATCTGCAGATGGGGAAGAGTACAACAAATATAGCTAGGAGAAAATTGAAGATAAAGTTAAATGAGAAGACTATAAGAGAGAACCAAGATGTTGTATTATTTCCTAGGACTCTTTAAAACAATTAAATAATTCTTGCAAAATGTGGTCACTGAACTGCTGTTGATAATCTTGGAGACAAGAGAGACAAGACAAATGATAAAAACAATTTTCAAAATACGGAAGAAAGTCAATTTCAGAATGACATATTGCTAAGCTTGACAATGTCCAGCAATGAAAAAAAGTTTATATTAAATTGTATGCTTGAAGTGCACAATAAAAAGAAAAAAAAGCAAGTAATCATCACTATAAGCCAGTATGTGTCCTTTAATTAATCACATAATAATTTTGTGTCCCTGGGCCAGAGAGCTCCTGCAAGCAAGGGGTCCTCCTCTGCCTCAGGTTGGTTAGAACACATCAACATGCTGAAAAGCTTGGAACAGCACCTGCTCTGGGATATATTTCTTTCCTGATTTCCTTATCATTATTCCTTCTGCCCTTTGTTGCTAAAGTCCTTGAGAAGTAAGGTGCCTTCATTTTCTTTCCTCTTGCTCTCTTATTAACACCTCATGGTCTGACTTTTCACCTTATCTTTCTAATGAAACTGCTCTCTCCAAACTTAGCAAAGATCTCTAAGTTGCCAGAAGCAAATGCTTTTCTCAATTCCCATCCTTTATAACATCTCTGTGGCCTTTGGTACCATTGATCATCCGCTCCTTTCTGATACTCTATTCCTTCCAGATTTGGGGGAAACTATTCTATGAATCACGTCTTACTGTTCTCTTATGTAACAGGACTAAAATTTTATTTTTGCAATTTTAAGCAATGATTTTCTGACAGTAACTGTAGTTCCATATATATATTTTTAAATTTCAGTAACTTGGGCCTAGCACTTTTATTGCTACTTCTGATTTTGGTCAGTGAAGTACTTTTACAATGTTTATTAATTTCAGTTGACTGAGACAGGTGGGATGGGACATCTATTAGAATAAATTATCATATGCAAATATCCCTCACACACCAAGACTGACTATAAGCAGCCTTTGCTAGGTAGATGTGTGTTTTTGAAAATGAATATATTGTATAACATTTGATCACTGGTGTTTGTTCAACAGATATCCTCAAAGTAAAGGAAGAAAGGCATCATAAGTACCTAAAGCAGCATATTTACGGCAATAAATTTTAATAACTCATGTTAGCTTGTGGTTGTTTTTACATGACTTAACACAGCTGTCTGACCTTTTGGCTATTTCTTGCAAATTTCTGAATATAATTCTGAATATAATTTCTGAAATAATGGAAAAATAGGAAAACATTGTCCTAGAGATGTTTTTTCTTATAAATTAGTAAGCCAATCAGACATTAAGTATTATTGTTGCTACGACCACTGCCTCATACTTCTCATCTTCTTTGATAGGTTCCTTGGGTTATTTCACAACCCATGAGATTCAGTCTGAATTATTGGACAAACTTGACCAAAGCAGAGTGACATTTATAATTCCTTTGAAAGAGTTCTTCACTCATGACTTATCCATGTAGAGGTGATATGCAAAATGTACAAAGTAGATAGATAAGTAAAGCGGGCTTCTCCCACACACAGTTGAGGCCATTGGGTAAGTGGGCTCCCTTTTCCTCTCTTCCTCATCTCACATATCTTCCTCTATATTCTAATCTACTATGATGACATAACATTTATAACATTTCTATTTGCCAGGCCAACCTCTCTACATGTACTCTTGATATACGTACTGAGTCTTATTCTGACATTTGCCCCACTCTCTCTAATTGTTATATATATACACACACACA
>CM053594.1:135828231-135851397 GCA_028646575.1 Pseudocheirus occidentalis | reverse complement strand
TAGGATCAATTGAATACGAAGGGATGATACTTTAAAAGGCAAATTCTGAGGGGGGAGAGGACTAGAATGAGAGGAGACAGAGACACAAAATGGGGCTAATCATCCCATGTGGAAGAGGCAAGGGATAACTGATACAACTTTACTTTCATTTACTCTTATTGAATTTGGCTTAGGGAAGAAGTGGCATAAACTCTAAACTGGGCATCATGCCACACAAGAGAGTAGGAGGCGTGGGGATGAAAGGCGAGATGACTGAGGGGAGGGCAGGTTCTGCGGGAGGGATGCTGGATGCTCACACTTCAATAAAGAGACAGGGACAGGGTAGAGAACAGATCAAGGGGGGAGGGATAGGAAGGAGGGACATATCTTTGTCACAATATGTCCACTATGAAGATGTCCTGTATAATCACACCTACATAGCCTGTATTGAATTGGTTGTCCTTCCAGTGGTTGTGGGTGACAAGGGAGGCACCAAAAGAATCTAGAATTTAAAGCTCTGCAATACCTGCAACTAGGAATCAAGATATACAGGGGCTGGGATAAGGAGACCCTCCCTGCCCTACCAGAAAGTTAGAGAGCAGACCAGCGGAAGGGCTCTACAGTGGGATCAATGTTTTCGGGTTGGGGTAGGGGAAAGACAGGGAGAAAATTTGTAATTCAAAATTCTCATGAAAATGAATGATGTAAACAAGAAAACAAATAAAATTTATTATATTTTGTAAAAATAGCAAAGGTAGGATTCAAACCCAGATCCCCTGACTTAAAAACTAACATTCTTTCCCCAGTATTACATGCTATTCTCTATAATTTAGCTAAAATATGCCATATATAACCCACCCACCCCACCCCACTCTGACACACACACACACACACACACACACACACACACACATTGACCATTCAATTAAAATGTCAGGCAATCTGTTTGCTTTGTTTATTTCAATCAGTCAATCAAAATGATCCAATTAGTGTTGGATTGGATCATTTTGGATACAGCATCAATGTGTTCCTAATTTCTTCACTTAATTGCTCATTCATGGGAATGTTTATTGAGTGCCTACTGTGTGTAAAGAACATTAATTGTGGTCAAACAGGTATTTGAGTAAAGTCAACTCTGCCAAAATTTTAAAAGTGGTTGTGTAAGTAGTTTGACTTGTGCACTCATATGTTGAATGCTAAGTGTTAGGAGTGTAAAGAAAGTCTTTCCTAGTGTCTGTCCTTCTTTAAATTATTTGGTTTCATTTTGTATACATTTCACATATATTCACACACACTACATATATATATATACACTGTATATATGTACATATGCATATGTGTGTACATATATATTTATACACACATGCTACCTCTCCAATAGAATGCGAGTTCTTTGAAAGCAGGAATTATTTACTTTTTTTAACTTTGTATTACCAACTCCTAGTAAAGTCATAGGTATATTATAGATGTTTAATAAATGTTAGTTGGTTCATTGACCTTTCATCCAGTTGAATTACAATTTAGTTGAGAAAAGAGAACATACATATAAATCATTAACAATAAAATTCACAAATGAGCAGCACATAGAGTAAATATTGTATGGGTTTTGACAGAAGAGAGAGAAAGATCATGTAACATACTATATTTCTTTACATGGTTCACCCATGATGTAGTTACCAAGTAGAACAGTACATTATGTGCCAGGAATATAATACAGTTCTGTGTGCTTGATGAGTACACCTTACATTTATTTTGAAGTGGGAGTTACCAAACTTAATGGAATGGATCTCAATGAATCGAAAGTGATATCACATGTTTAATCTGTGGGTGTGTCAGTTTTGGGTATATTGAAATCAAGGTGACACATCACAGCTAAGTGGTTGGGAGGTCATACACACCCTCCAATTTATTGGGCTTCAGGGGTGTGGTCTGGGAATCAGTGGATGATCCAGCAAGTAGTTAGAATATACCAAGTGAAAGGAAGTTACAGAATCCCTGGCAGATGTAATATGATTTTCATAAAACTTTCACTTAGCTGTGAATTAGCTGGTAATGATGATACCCAGAAAAGTTACTTTTTTGACCCCAGAATTGTTCCCTCCCCACTTTACCAAAGTCTATCAACTTTGTGTAAATGATCCTTCATGTGGACAAACTATTATCCAAGGTAATGGACTGAGATAGTATTCTGCCTCTGAACAACCCTTCTTTACCCCAAAAATTGTTTATGTGAAACTTCTGAACTTTCAGCAACTCACAACTATTCTGCCAGTTAAGATGCTTAGAAAACATATGATATATGAAAGGCATAGAGCATGGGAGACTTCCCAAGTATGGAACTCTGGTATTAACTGCCTCTATATTAAGTTGTATATTCAAATATAAATTAAGACAGTGCCACATTTATGCAACGGCCAAGGAGATCTCCAAAGGTTATGGGAAAAATAATTTCTCAAACCGACACTAAAGTACTGAGAAGGAATTGAACTTAGAATGACTTAGCTGTGTTTGGAGTCAGAAAGAACTAGTTCTTCATTTCTGCCTCAGACATCTTTCACCTATGTGACCCTAAGCATATCACTTTATCTCAGTATGCCCATCTGTTAAGTTATAAAGATTGTGACAATCAAGTCAGATCATGTATACTAGTCACATTGCAAACTATAAGCTGATTTATAAATGTCTGTTCTTATTATTAGTGTGCTGACCATTGCTTATGTTACAAGCCTTGACAAGAAGATCAGGTATTCACTTAAGGATATTTTACTAAGGTTGTCTTACGTCTCATCTGTTTTAGGAGAGGGCAGTAAACATAACCTAGTCATACCAAAGATAGCCAGGTACACCCCACTAGGTTCTTGGAGATGCCAAGGAAACGCCTCCGAGGCAAAAGGAATATCTGATTGGACAAAGCTAATGGATTTCCTATTAATGTCTATGTAAGAAAAAATACATAAAGGGTATGGCCACAGTAATTTGGCTAATCTTAAATAGTAGCAGTTGCCAGTTGACTAGAGGTCCAGTTACCATCCATCAAAGGCACTCAAAGACCTGTTTGTGGCTACTTCCTACTTATTCTTTGAGAAATGATTTAAGCCCACTGGGATAACTGTACAGAGCTTTTGATACAAATATTAAAATTCTATCTAGATGTACAATGTTTTAATGCAAATTTTTAACCATAAAACCAAATGCTCCATTCAGTTAAATTAATAGAATTACAAAAAGATGTAATGATAGCAATTAAGTCTTGAAAATGCAAATTTTATAGTCAAGGACAATTACCTCATTTATAGTATACTGGAATGATGCCAGATGAAGGTAATTTAGATCCCCCCAGCTCACAGTTACATCATGATGGATATCTTCATTTCATTAGTACAACAAAGATGGGTGAGAAGTTAGACAATACAATAAGAGACAAGAGAGAATTTGACCTTTCTTACATCCCTGAATGTAGAATTCAGTCAATCAGTCAGTCATTCAACAAATATGCATTGAGTACTGTCATTCTAAAATGCAAGTAACCTTATTCTTTCTCTTCCAGCTTGGAAAATGTAACTTGTGTTTTGACTCTTTCCTTTTTACAGCCACAGAACCTAGGCATGTTAAAAAAAAAATTCTTTCCAAATCCTTACAAAGCCAGCTGCAGCTCATAGAGTAAAACACTCATCTGGCTCTCTTATGCTTAGGCGTTGAGCTAGTACTTGATTAACAAGGTCTCAGGTCTCATCTCAAAAAAAACACATGGGGCTTTTTAGTAACTATTTTCTAGTTTACTTAAATATGCCTAAAGTTATTTTTGGTTATTCCAAACAATAAAACTATAAAAACTGTACTACTCCAGATGATTCTTTTTGGCATGGCTATGCATTCATAGCATATGAACCCAAACTGGAGATTTTAAAACTGTAATGTGGATTGCTGTGACTTTGCTAGGAATTGAGAGATTTAACCACAGTCACATTATCCTCATTTAAATAACCAAGGGACATATGTGTGTAGAAGTAAAGGCAATATATCTTTAAATGTTTAATGATAGAAGTTAAGATGGTTAAAAGACAGCACATTCATTATAAAAATCTTTATCCTTAATGTGAATTTTCTGCACATATTTATAAGAACCCATGCTGTTGGGTCAGATTCTGCCAGTTCACCTTCTTCAGGCACATTCTTTCATTCTGCTCCCTACTCTGATTTTGCCTTTTCAACATGGAAGTTCCCTCTCTCTAAGTGGCCTTCTCACTCTGGAATACTCTTATGCCCTATCGCCTTTCGTCATTGATGAATTCCTCCTGGAATCTCCATTTTGGGGAAGGCTGGGAGCCTGGAATCATTCTTTCTTCTTGGGCTCTGCTTCTGACTTACTTAACCTCCATGTGGAGCTCTCTTCCTCCCAGCTCTTCAATTCTTTTTATATGTTCTCTTTCCCTATTAGAATATAAACTCGCTGGAATACAGAGACTGTCTTTCTTGTTCTCATGTTTGTAACCACAAAACTTAGCACAGGGCCTGTCTCAGAGTAAGCACTTAAATACTGGTTGCTGTGACTTGACATGGGTGCATGTTTCCATTTACACAGAAAAGGACTGAATTGCAGCCTCACCTACTGCCCTTACAATCCTATCTTTCATCCAGCATTACCCCTCAGTTACAGTAAGGGAATAGAGAACACATTTGCCTGCTGTGAGCCCTGTGCCTTATTTTTCTTTCCTGAGAACACATTAGAATTAGATAGTAGTATCCAATTGAAACAAGCAAAAATGTCACTCAACATGACCTTCAATGAGTTGCAATCCAATTTAATAAGATCCTTCCATTCCCCACACAGAAACAAGTTTGTAGAAGGATTATTGTTGTTATTCAGTTATTTATCAGTTGTGTCTGACTCTGTCACACCAATTGGGTTTTCTTGGAAAAGATAGTGTAATGGTTTGCCATTTCCTTTCCCAGCTCATTTTACATGTGAGGGAACAGAGGCAAACAGGGTTAAGTGACTTGTGCAGGGTCACACAGCTAGTAAGTATCTGAGGCCAGATTTGAATTTGAAAAGATGAGTCTTCTTCACTTTAGGCCCAACACTCCATTCCTTGTGCCACCTAGCTGCCCTGCATAGATTATTAGGATATCTCAAAACTAGATGTAGCAAAAAGAGCTGGAAACTTCTAATGTTTTATAAAGCCCAGTATAACATTGAGGCTTTCTATCACTTACCCTCACTCTGATAGACTAGGTTGATGCTCTTCCTTCCATATAGTCAGTATGGTGTAGCATAAAGAGCACTAAATTTGGAGTGTGAAGACCTTAGTTTAAATCTCAAATCTTATTTAAGAATTGTGTGATTTGGAGTAATTCTTTTCCCCCTGTGTGTTCCTATAAAATGAAGGGTTTGGAGTAGCTAGGTGGCACGGTGAGTGGAGCACTGGCTCTGGAGTCAGGAGGATCTGAGTTCAAATTCAGCCTTGGACACAACACAAAAACTAGCTGTGTGACCTTGGCCAAGTCACTTAAACCCAATTACCCTACCTTTCCCCCTCAAAACAAAATTTAATAAAGTGAAAGGTTTGTACTAGATAACTTCTAAGCTTCTTTCTAGATCTGTGATCTTATTCCTTTTAATCCATTTTCACATAAAAATCATTATTAATAATAAGTTATAGTCTATTCCAATTTGAATTATTTTTATGTTTCTTTGGCTTAATTTTGATACTTTAAAAATTTTGATACTTTGAAAGTCATGGATGTCTATTATTCATAACCACAGAGCATCACTATGTTAAGGTTGGAGGGATAAGAAAAGGAAATCAGTTTAAAAGATGGGTTGGAGCCATAGTGTGAAAGGCTTTCAGTGTCAATAAGACAAATTTGTTTTCTATCACAGGAGCAATAAGAAGTCATTTGGCTTAAAACAATCAGCTTCAGAAGTACAAGATAAGAGAATTGGAGTTAATTAGCACTTCATATAAACAAAACATATTGGGGTTTAAGTATTCTATAAGCTCAATGTGTGTCAACAGAATACTATAGCCATTCCTCACCACCTCTACCCCTACCACCGAAAATGAAATTTTATATATATATCTTAGACTTAAGATCTCAGACTTAGATTAAAGGTAGTATAATATCCTGGAATAAATAGGTATTAATAGCCTCCCCTGGTCAGACCAAATCAATAATAGTTTCATTTTTCGTTGCCAAATTTTATGAATAATGTTGCTAGGATATAGGGTCCAACCAGCATGATGGAGGTCCTCTAGATAATTCAACATAAAGATTAGTTTTAAAAATTGTTAATGTTTGTCTTGGACATGAAAAGACTTGAGAGAACATGGCAGTCATCTTCAAGTATTTGAAGGCTTATCATATGAGAAGAGGATTAAACTTGTTTGGCTTGACACCAAAGGGCAGAAGTAGGAGTATTTAATGGAATTTGGAAAATGACAAATTTAGGCTTGATGTAAGAGAATAAATTCCAAAAACAAGGGTTCTCCAAAAATGAAATCAGATGTTTTAAGAGGTAACGGTTTTCTACTCTCAATGGAGTTCTACACATTCTACCATATATAGGGAAAATAATTTATTGCAAGAAATTTGTGAGCTTTTTTTCTTGAAAATTCAATAAACAATTAATACAAGATTAATACGTTACCTCTACACTCCTTAGTTTGTTGTAAAGATGTAAAAAATTCATTCTACTACAGAAAATAAGATTCTGTAGACAATAATACAAAAAAAAATATGAACTTACCGAGTAGCCATATGTGTTTGAAGTTGCTTAGAGTTTCTCATTTTCCCTTTTTGGAATAATGATATTTTTGTCTTTTCTATTTCCCTTTTAAGTACCATGAAGAGTGGGCCTTTATAATTGTACTGCCTCTAATTATTATTCTTTTTAATTTCAGGGTATATTTTTCTTTAGTGAAGTCCAGTTGCTTTTCTTGACTTTCTTGTCTGACCTTGAATTTCTTTGTGCAGTACAATCGTTTCTGATTTATTGAAGTCTAAATGTGGTGCTTCTGCTGTCAATACTGATAAACCAAAATCTCATATTTTTTAATTATTATTTAACATTCCTGATCTGTTCCATTTCAATGTTATTTTTGTCCTTCCATATTCAGTCCTAAATTCCTTTGGGAAAATCCAAATTATTTGGCTCTCACATCAAGCTTTCTATAGATTTATACAGAATGTTTATTCTCTGTAGGCTCTGTGAGTTCATCTCTTTTTACCATTTTTAGCTATTTTATGAGATAATTTTTCATGTAAATAATACATCCTCTTTCCCAGTAATGCTTTCCAAGTGATCTTATATTCAAAATCTATCTTATCTTCAACTGATTGCCCCTTTTGGGGCAAGAGAGATTAAATGTTTGTGACCTCAGGTAATTTGAGGCCTTTTTGTCTTATTTTGATAAATATTTTAAATCAATGTAATTTCTCTGATATTAAATAAACAATTAATTGATTTATTTTTTTCAATTTAGAATTTTTCAGAGGCAAGAACTTATTTTAAATAGAGGGCCTTGAAGCTGGAATTACTATATAGAGTGTGTTCTGTCATTAACATCTTAATTTTGGCATCAAATTTGTGGTCCTTTGATGTTGTAATATGATGCCACACAGGTGGTTGCTGCTATTTACCTGCATCTGCAATAATAATTCAGCATCTGTTTGATTATATATATATATCTAGTCAATTTCTTATTTGTTTCATTATATTTTGTTCTGTGTCCATTACACCAATTACATTTGAACCTCTGCATATATAGCTCTGGATATTTTTCCCCACTAAAGTATGACAGTCACAAGACTAGCATGAACCTAAAAGTTGTTTCCCCTAGATTAGTAATATTTAGGCAGCTAGGTGATAAATTAGATAGAGCATCATACCTAGAGTTAGGAAGGCCAGAGTTCAAATCCAAACTCAGGCACTTATTGGTTGTGTGGCCCTGGGCTAGTCACTTGACCCTGTTTCCTTCAATTTCCTCATCTGTAAGATGAGCTAGATTATTGTCAATTTACTGACAAATTACACCAGTATCTTTGTCAAGAAACCCCCAGATGGTGCCCAAATAGTCAGACACAACTGAAAATGACTGAAGAAAAACAATAAAGTTTAGGGGAAGCACAGGATATAATTTTAGCCATGTTCTCCCTCTCTATGGAGAGCAGAATGTCCAGCCTCAACACACTGATGTCCTGCTCTCCACTTAGCAGAAAAAATTCTTCGGAGAAGTATGGTTTGAGGAGCCTCTATAGATACCTATTCCCATCTTGTAAACAACATCTAGACAACCCCATATGGACACACATAAACTAGAAGAACAATAAAATTACATGCCCTACAAATATATCCTCACAAACTATATAAACTATTTTTAAAGCTTTAGCCTAATTAAGTTGTCTCAACAGAGTCACATTTGCACATAAAACTAGAAAATTTTAGTTTTAAGTTAATAAGACATATAACCAATTTGTGCATACTAGTATGAAGCTAGTAATTGTATAGACTTAGATGTGGAACTGCCTTAGATCTGTCCAGGCCTTAAGCATGTTCATCTTTTTAAGAAACAATGAAAATACATGGTAAATAAGGGAATGGAAAACTATAACTTTCAACGAAGATCAGCATCAAAATTTAGGCAAGTTAATTGTTTTAGTGTAGCATACACTCACTTAACATTATTATAAGAAAGTGCTTAAAACTTCATTACTGTTCTGTGAAAAATGATTGGGTTGGACATCTATATTTAAAATGATCTCTGCAAAGCCACTACATTTCTAGCATTGAAGAAACAAGGTGTTTGTGACTACTTAACTCATGTGTCTCAATTGTAAAAAGCCTGCCTGAGATCATAATAGGATATTGATTAACGTGGGTACCATATGGAGCAGAGCTACATTCTTTTGGGGAGCACTAAAGGTCACTCTTTGATTACTCAATAACTTTTCAACTACAAGTACTGCTATTTAAAGGTGTGTTTGAATGCTAGGGCTTTGTTGCAAATGGAACAGTGGAAAGCTAGTACCTCTTTCATGGAAATCACTGGTTAGGTATTTGGTTGGTGTAACATCAAATAATCTTTTTTTTATTCTGTTTCCTTTTATAAGCTATGTTTTGAAATTCAATAAATGATGGGAAAAATAATTATATAATTTCTTCTGATATATCTTAATAACTGTACTCTTTCCTTTATAGAACAAAACATTGGGAAAAAACACTATTCTAGGATTTACAAGATGTGGATGTTAATCCTGGTAGTGCCACTGTACAGTGCATGACCTTTAGCAAGTTTCCACAATTATATAATGAAGTTGCATGACTGGAGTAGTGGAAAGGACACTCCATGTGATGGGCAAGTCAGTTTCCCTCTTATGGCATCAGTTTCCTCATTTGTCAAGTGAGAGTGTTAGACTGGCATCTAAGACCCTTGAATGCTCAGGAGGTTTGATTTTTTTTTTTTTGCAACAGGAGACTGGTTAGTGAGAGACCAGTCCTTAGGAGCATGAACTGTTTTCTCGGCCTGACATTTCCCCATGAGGACACTGAGTGAGCCTACTTCCAGGCATGTATAATGAAGAAAACTGGGTCGCCACTTCAGAGCATGCACAGATATTCTGTGACAATTTTGCTTCCACTTTACCGTATGGTTAAACAGAGATTTTGGGTTGGCTATTGAGTTGGAATTCATATTAATATATGAAGGACACTGATGAAGAAAATAACACTTTTTCCCTTACTATTGTCAGTAAGGCATTTGTACAATTCTCTGAGATTGAGAAGGCTCTTCTATGTGAACAGTGTGTATGTTTATGGGAAGTTGTCTTTCCCCCACCAAGATGGGTGGTGAGCAGATGGCCTATTAGCAAGTTTGTGCCTGTGATGAAGCCACCTCCTGTTTGTGTCATCTTGCTTTTGGTACAGAGTGTTGTGAGATTGCAAAACAAGATACTGGATGTTCAAGACTAGGAATCCATACCAGAATTTGCTGGCATTTAAACCAAGGGAGGAACAGAGACATATAGGATCCAGGATAATAATGGATTTGGGGCAGTCAGAGTGCGGTGTCCTAAGTTTGGAATCGAGGAAATTATGTGGAAGTGAACTTTTTGTAGGAAGTTCTTTAGAAAAGCAACTTTAAGTTTCAGAGTACTTTTTGAAGGTAGTGAGCTATATAGAAAAGTGAGGATGTTCCCACTTGGGAGGGTTATGGACCCCATGCTGCCCGCAGGTTGCATAGTTGACACTTCCTGTGTAACACACAGGACACTGGACTGTGTTTAAATCCTGTCTCTGGCATTCATGAGCCTTCTGACCATAGCCATATCACTTCACCTCAGTTTTCCCCACATTTAAAAAGAAAGGAACAGATTAGCTAGGCAGTGCAGTGGATAGAATGCTGATGAGTCAAGAACACTCTTCCTCCTGAGTTCATATCTAGCCTCAGATAATTTACCAGTTCTGTGACCCTGGGCAAGTCGCTTAACTTTGTTTGCTTCACTTTCCTCATAGGTAAAATGAGATAGAGAAGGAAATTGCAAATTATTCCAGTATCTTTGCCAAGTAAACCCCAAATGGATCACAAAGAGTTGGACGTGACTGAAAATGACTGAACAACAACAAAATAAAGGTAGTGGAGTAGATAGCTTCTAAGGTTTGTTCCAGCTCTTACTCTATGATCTACTCAAAGGCTATACCTATACTGGTAGTACACATGCGCACACACATTTATGTATGCATCTATATATGCACACATATAGATATGTACATATAGACACACATACACATATATACACTTGTAGTATGTATGTGTGTGTGTATCTATCTCTATTATGGTCATTCTGAAGTTCAGATGAAATAATATATTTAAAGGGTACAGTTACTCTTAAAGTGCAATAGAAATGTTAGCTACTAAAGGGTGTCCCAAAAATCTTAATTCACTTCTCTCAATCCTTGTGACCCCTTTGGAAAGTTAGCATTAAAAAGAAACTGACAGGTCAGTTTCCTTTCTTTCTTAGTCCTGCTTTAAAAGATCTTAAAAAAATGGAAGATTGTCCTAAACTTTCATTCAAGTCAACTTAAGCTTAGATATACAGAGGTACCTCCCCTCACTGTAACTGCCCCCCCACTTTCCCCTGTGGCCTTCCAGCACCCATCTCTGGGAAAAGCTGCCACCAATGTGGGCACCCTGTTCTACTATATTCTCCCCTCCCTCAGTCTGCAGTATCCCAGAATATGTCCAAGATAGCTAGGCAGGAATTACACCATAACCATAAGAACGCTCTAACGCCTTCCCTTCCCCTTTGCCTGGGTTACTTGATGGCTCACAGGGTAGGAAAAAGATGAAAGTCAACAATTCTATGCCTTCTGATCAGACAGAGGACTACCATCTGATCATTTATGCTGCTACTCCCTGCTTTACCTTCAGTCCTGTCTCTATATGCTCCACTCCCCTAGTTCAGTAGCTTACCTACTTAAATAACCTGCAAACTTCTGGGTAGACCTTTTGTGTCACTGCTGAAGCCTTTAGGTTTCTGGACCTTTCTATCTCCCCAGCAGCTGCACTGCTTTTGTCTGTACCAATTAAAGAGTGAGATCTTGATAACATGAACTATTCAAATTTTTCTATTTGTATCCCAAGCACTAAACACAGTGCTTAGAACACAGTAAGTGCTTTATAAATGGTTTTTACATTCCTTCATTCATTTTTTAATGCTAGAGAAAAGCCACTTATACAAATATGTTGTACTTTCCCATTCATACAGCACTGAAAGTAGGAATTAACCAATCAATCAACCCATAATTTTTTATTAAGTGTCTATTATGTGCTAGGCACTGTTAGGTAGTAAAGATTCAAATAGAAATAGTGAAATAATTCCTATATTCAAGGAACTTATAGTCTAATGGGAGAGACTGACACTTATGTAAGCAAATAAATATGGAGAAAATAAACAACAAAAAGCCCAAAGTTGTTCATTAACAAGTTATTACAGAGGCAAGGTCCTATTAGTTGGAGAGATAAGGAACGGTTTTATGTATAAAATACATAAACCCATACTTGAATTGCATCTTGATGGAAGTGAGGAATTTTGTGTGATAGCAATGAGCATGCGGGATGCCTACAAATGCTTTGAGTTGGCAGACTGAGAGCCATGTGTAAGGAACAGAAAGAAGACAAGTATGTCTGACTCATGGAAAGTGGAAAGAAGAGTAATATATAACAAGGGCCAGGTTATGAAGGACTTTAAAAGCTAAACAGAGGACTTTATATTTGATCCTAGTGGGAATAGGTAGTCACTGGTGTTTATTGAGGAGAACTGATTCGATCAGTTCTACTCTTAAGGCAAATCACTTTGGCAGCTGTAGAAGACAGACTTGATTGAACTTGAACTTTTTGAGGGATCCAGATGGTCTTTGAGTTGCTATGGCCAAAAAGAAAAAAAAAGAGATTACTTAGTAGTGGTTGACCTTATGGTAATGGGTCTCTATACTTAGGTTGTCTGGTACTTACGAAAGAGTCAGTACTCCTGTGATACAGAGGACTACCAGGCAACATTCTGATATTTTTATTTTTCTGAAACCCCTTATTAATGTATTTAATCACTTTACCAGTACAGATTTTATTCAAAATAGCAGGGGATCATAGATTGAGTCCTTCGAGATTATAGAGCTAAACCCTCTTATTTGGGGGTCTTACGGATGAGAAAATTGAGGCTTAATGACTTGTACAGGGAAGGACAGCTAGTATGTACCTGAGGCAAGATTCAAACCTAGGTGCTCCTCACTCCAATTCCAGAACTCTAGCCACAGCCCCATACTTCCTCCATAATTTAAATGTTTGTTCTACAATCTATCCTCAAAATGTAGCTAAACAAGAAACAGTATAATCTATCACAGGGGTTAGTTCTCATGAAGTTAACAGAGGATTGACATTTACCATTTATTTCATTTGGTGTTAAAAAAATATAGGCCCCTTATTCCTAGACCTTATATGTACACAGTTTATTAAGATCTACATTCATGCACTTTTATTCATGAGTAATTCTTAAGAAGGAAAGCAAAAGAAAGAGATAGATTTGTGCTAGAGTAACATAAATTAACTTAGCTAACCTGGATTTTGTGATTAACTTGAACCCATTTTCCCAGTGTTTAGGAGAACAAAGTATTTCTTTTAAAAGAATTTTTTTGTTTTTCTTTTTTTTTTTGAGGGCAGTTGGGGTTAACTGACTTGCCCAAGGTCACATGGCTAGTTTTTTTGTGTGTGTTAAGTGTCTGAGGCCAGATTTGAACTCAGGTACTCCTGACTCCAGGGCCTGTGCCACCTAGCTGCCTAAAAGAATTTTTTAAAAATCATCTTCAGAATGTTTACCATAGTTCCAGTTAGATACTCAGTAGTAGCTGGATAAATGCATGTTTGTTAGTTGACTGATTTTAATTATTTATTTTTGGGAGGCAAAAAAACCCCCCAAAACCTTTTTGTATTTTGTAGGATTAATAGATATACAGATATTAATATAGTCATAGATATATAGATATTATGGTCTATGTGGAATTCCTTCTGTTTTTCTTCTAAGGGAGATAGGTTAGTCAGTTCTAAGAAATAGATCTGTATCCCTTATGAAGGGATTGACAATGGTCCATTGTCACCTGTTATAGCCTCTTATCACCTGAGTCTTAGCAATCAGCTAACACTTTAAAAATATGTATAGCATCAAAATATATTTACTAAGACATGTAGGGAATTAGTTAATGAAACCGTGGAACCAGGAAATATTGAAATAGCATTATCAAAGACCCTTTTTAAAAATTTAGTTGTACCAGATAGTATGCTAGGTCTTATACAAGGGAAATAATTTATTGTTCATTCTTTCGAGGAGCTTAAAATTTTAGAGAAATAGCAAATTGAATAGCACATAATTGGCATTGAATAATTATTGGTTAACTTGGTTTTAGACTAAGGAAATACACAAATCAAATACTGTCAGCAAAAAGTGGTATATGGGCAGGGATATCATGTAAATAGTGAATCCTGTGAACTGCATATTGCATAGTATATAAAAAACCATTCCTCTTCCTCTTATTTGAGAAACCTTTAGAAGTTCCTTGAATATAGAAAGTGTTCAATAAACACAAGCTGATAGATGAAAAGAGGGATTTGTGAAGCAAATAGAGCCTGGGGAATTGTCACATTGATGGAAGTGATAGAAATTAGTTGAGTAGAGGGTGGAAAAGGGATTACATTCCAAATACAAAGAGAAGGCTCAGGGGTAGGAATATAATGAAGAAACAAAAGCTCAGTTTAATAATGATGTTTGAGAGGTGTGGAGGTGAAATAAAGTGGAGTAGGAAGTTTAATATAAAATCAAAATGCCACAAGATGTTTCTCTTAAGTTAAGACAATGGATAGAGTATGAAAGGAACACAGCCTGATACATGTGTCTGTGATTAGGAAGGTACTTTATTCCCCTTGCCTTGTGGGCGTCCCTCTCCCTTCTAAGAAAACCTGGGTTGTTTCACTCTTCATTAATATAATCTGGGTTTCTCTTAATAGGGAACTTGCCAGTCTGCTTAGATGGATGTTACTTCTTAAGATTAACTCAGCTGAGCTGTTTGCATATTGTAACTATTTGATGTTCCCTAACTAGGTAATGGTATTATTATATTTTGAAATGGTCCCTTTGGGAGACTGCTTATGTAGTTTCCTGTTTCCTGTCAGGATGGTTTAACCTGCACACTGGAGTGAAGTGTTCCAGCAGGTCTTAGAATCTGAAAATAAGGCTTGTTGAGTTGAAAGAGGTTTGTGCCTGGCAAGTACTACAGAGGAACTAAAAAAGCGTATACAACAAAACAATTTAACAGTAGGTCTCTTTTCCACTGGTTTAGATTGTTTAAAACAATTTTCACTTGTGTCTTTAGTTTGTCTATGACCTTCCTTTTGAAATATATCCTTTACACCTCCATATAGTGTTGAGCTAGCCTATGCAACAACAACAAAAAGTAGAAAGAGGGATAGGAAAGAATAAAGAAAGGAAGAAGAAAAAAGGAAGAAAAGAAGGAAGGAAGGAAAAGGAAGAAAAGAAAAAAATGTGGGAAGCATTTTTGCCTTCTAAATATATCATCAATTTTGACAGAATATTCAACGTCCAACACCCATACTCTACTATCTCTGCAAAGAAAAGTGGGGATTTACCTTTTCTTGGGGAACAAAACTGGTCAGAATAATTAAAATGTTCATTTTCAGTTTTCCCCTCTATTCATATTGTTGTTAATATGGATATTGTTTTCCCGTTTCAGATTCCTGCATTCTGCATTACTTCATATAAACCTTTTCATTCAGTTCATTGAATTCTTCATATGAATTGTTTCTTCTGATCTGGGTCTATCATTCCATAAGCACAGGCTCTTCCTCCAGTGAAGAATCTCCCTCAGCAATATGGACAGGGACTTTATTTGCAGTGTAGATGCTTGAAGGTTTTCCTGGGTACAAACAGGTGTTTAATTACTTCCATTGCATAGGCACTATGTGTCAGAGGTAGGACATGAATCCTTGAATCCAGTTCTTCCTAACTGCAAGACTGTTTCACCACTGCCTATGTCATTCTTTTGCTCCACCTTTTATTATACTGTTCCATTATATACTTATTATTGTTGTTGTTCAGTCTTTCAGTCATATCCAACTCTTCATAACCCAATTTGTTTTTGTTTTTGTTTGTTTGTTTTTTGCAAATATACTGGAGTGGTTTGCTATGTCCTTCTCCAGCTCATTTTACACAGGAGGAAACTGGGGCAAATAAGGTTAAATGACTTACCTAGGGACTCACAGCTAGTAAGTGTCTGAGACTGAACTTGAACTTAGGTCTTCCTAAGGCCAGCTTCTGTACTGTCTCCATCATGCCATCTAAATGTCCTTATATCATTGCACCACAATTTGTTAACCATTCTCCAATTGATGAGCATCTTTTTTGTTTTCAGTGTTTTTTTTCCTACCGTAAAAATATCATCAAGAATATGTTGATCCACCTGTGACTTTTCTTCCTATCATTGACCTACATGGGATACATGCCCAGTGATGAGATCTTTGGGTCAAATGAGATGGGAAGTATAGTTCATTTTTCAGCACAATTCTAAATTATTTTCTAGAATGGATGAGCCTGGTTTATAGCTCCTCTAGCAGTATATTAGAATGCCTGTCTTTCCAAAGCTCTTTGGATTCGTTTTAATACCTTTGTGATGTAAGAGTGTGGGACCTTAGAGAATCCTGGCCCACCTATGGATAGGACAGTGGGCTGAGCTTTTCTATCTCACCTCTTCTGCTTCTTTCTTGCTGATTTTCTCCTTATCATCTTCTGCCCTGCTTTAATGAGCAGGGAATTGTTCTCAATTAATGATAGCCAATCACTACAGTGGGGAATATGCACATATAAAATTATGACAAATAGCCACACACCGTGTGATCGGAATATACAAATTACACCATAAGCAGAAAGTAGTTATGGTTGATTGGAGCAATTAAATGTTTTCTTAAAAAAATAAAAGCAAAACCTCCAGTGAGAATATTTTAGAAAATGACTTTTTAATCATCTGTAGAACTGCTAAAAATTACTGTCTCATAATAGTTTTAAAGTATGCCATATTTAGAATTAACTGTAATCCCTTTGCATAGCCATGGAATTCTTCCCCAGAAACCTGTTTACTTGAAACTTATTTTTAATCACAGAATCACATCCACTAACTCACATTCCAAATGAAATGACAATAATTTCCTTGGTCTGCACATTAAGAAGTTTCTGTAACATTTAAAAAGCTGTATTACTGAAAAACACAAGAAAAACAAAATTCTTTCACTCACCTTCCAAGTTGTTTGGCCCTCCTAAAAGATTTGACTTGTAGACCAATTCAGTAAACATTTATCAAGTGTAAACCATGTGAAACACACCATGTTAGGTGCAAGAGACACAACGATGAAATGAGACATAGTTTCTGATCTGAAGAAGGCTGTATTCTAAAACAGTTTGGAGGAGAAATGCACAAATTTGACTGGAGAGCATTTGATTAATGTAGCACAGCTGTCTCTGTTGAAAAGAGGGGCTTTTTCACATTTTGGAGATGAAAATTTGTACAATTTCCTACGAGAGATCAAATTTTCATAGTGTGGGCTAGGTGTGCAATAAATGAACTGGAGCCAAAATCTTGACATGGGATATCCCAAGTAATTGAGACTTGGGGATTTACATGTTGGCCCCTCTGATGAAATGCCTTGTTGAATAGCCAGGGTAAGGAAATTGTCCTTTAATAACCAAATGTTCCCCATCAGCAAAAGGATCTTGCAGTGCATTGGCTATAATGGCAATTCCTTTTGGTGATACTATGTTTCATATGAAAAATATTCAAATGGACATGAAATTTAAAGAAAAATAAATCCTAAACCACATTGCTTAACTGTTAGCCATTGACATGCTGATTTGTCAAACTGTTTCTTCTTTTTCAAAAGTAACATTTCTTCATGTGAATAAAGTCCAAAAAAAACTGCAAAACTTAAGACAAAGACATCTTCAAATATTGGCAGGAGGTTGTAAAAGGAAGTAGCTCTTTGCAGGTGAAAAAAAATACAGGGAGCAAAAAACCAACGCTGTCCTGTCTTCGGGCTTGTTGTAACCCCAAATCCATTTTTAACATTCTTTATTTTCAAATTTATTTTTTCACTCCTTCCTTAAGACTTCCTTTTAGTCAAAGTGCATCAAAAATTGATAGAAGGAGGGAAAGAAAGAAGGAAAAATGTACTAATATTTTCATGCACATAATAAGGTTAGTATCAAGGTCATTCAGGTTTTTCACTTAGGACATTTTTAGATGCATCCTACATAAGCAATTTTAATGTTGTTGAACTTATGAGTTCATTCATTAATTCATTCAAAATATATATGTATATATATATATATAGAGAGAGAGAGAGAGAGAGAATAGTTTATGTGTGAGTAACTATACTAGCATTACAGAAGATACAAATTCAAAATCCAGCAAGTATTTGTTGAATAGGGACTTTATGTAAGACACAAACTACAGTTGCATATTAAAAAAAGGTCACGTGAAAGTAAATTTTCATTTTTGAGAGGGTTACTAGGTCAGAGGTATGCAACAGGCATAAATAGCTGGATTTTAGCAATATGTTTGACAAAAATCTCATGTTATCCTTATGGATAAGGTTAAGATATAGGATAAATACTTTCAAATCTGTTTGAATGACTTCAAGACATTACCATTAATTAAAGAGTAGATGTGAAATTGGAGAGAAATTTCTAGAGAAATGTCCTGAAAATCATTTCTTAGACCTATGATAAACATCAGAGGGTAAATAGTATTAAATAACATTATTAGGAATTATTATTATTATGAAGGACAGGTGACATTCTTAGCAAACTCAAAAATTACAAAAGATCTAAGGGATAAATAGTAATTTCCATAACATAGTAAGAGTCCAAAAAAAATCTTGAGAGATTAGAATAATGGGCCAAATCTATCAAGATTAAATATAATAGAGGTTAGTGACAAATGCTACCCTTCCATTCAAGAAATTCACTGAAAAGGTAAGTGACAAGGAAAGCAGAAAGCAGAAAATGACATAATAAGAATCTGGGATTCTTGGTGGATTACAAGTACAGTATGTCAAGGAGACAATTCATGGTCAAAGGTTTTTATAAAATATCTTCTGTACATGAAGTCCAGAAGAAAGGAAAGGATGGTATCCCTATACTCCACCTAGATCAGATTTTAGAACTTTTTCTTCAGCTTAGTGAGTCACATTCTTTAACAAGTCAAAGCATTTTAGACTAGTATTGCAAAACTGGTAACAGGATTACTATCAGACGAATTTAAGAAAATGATGTGTAGCTTGAAGGAGAACAGGCACATAATAACTATCTGAAATAAAGCTGAAGTATGGAAAAGAGTCTCCATTTTGCTTCTGGCCTAAAGAGAGCAGAACTAGAAATAATGAATGGTAAAGAGAGGAATGCTTAGGCTTGAATGAAAAAAAAAAGATTCCTGACAGAATTATCCAGAAATGACATGGGTTCCCTTGTGGGACAATATTTCCTCTTCACTGGATGTGTTTAAGATGAGGCTATATGACTATTCATTGCTTGTATTTTGAGAGATATTCCTATTCACACACAAGTATAAAAGGAAGCATCCTAGCATACTTAGGGTGGCTGCTAGCACAGGTTCTTAGATCTGTTTTTCTAAAGGAAAGCAACTCAAAATGGGTTAACAATCTGACTATAATCAATCAACCATATATCATTTATTTAGTTCAGGGGAAAAGTCAACACCCTGAACTTTAGAGAATACAAACAGAAGTTACAAGCAGGAGTTACAAGCAAAGAAACAGATCAGCAGACAGGCTTCCAACTGTCTGGACATTACATTCATACTTAGTTACCAGAAAGGGAAGCACCAGCATCTGGGTTTTCAAAGCTGGGGGGCTCAACAGCTTCCAAGAATCTCGTTTGGCCAAATCACTCAACTCTTTTCAAAGTGATCCCCGAAGCAAAAATTCAAGTCAGGCTATATGTAGCCTTCTCTTGGATCAGAGAATGTCACAACCCTCTTGACCAACTGCCCAATCAGAAAGTAATAAAGTGTGGGCATTCCTGAAAAACAAGCTTCCTGCCACCCGCTCCATGTGACTATATTCACTCTATTAAGGGGCAGAATATATTTTCAAATCAGGGAAGGTCCTCAGAGTCACTTAAACCTATCAAAGAGCCTAGGGGCAGGGAAGATTTTCAGATTCCCATAACAACAGGTAAGACTAGGTTGCTAATGAAGTCCCTTCCAACTCTGAGAACCTGTGATACTGGTGAGAATAAACCACAACGAAATTTTCCCTAGGACATGAACAGTATCACATGTTAAATCTGGATTGATTAAAAGAACTCTCTGATTTTCTTTTATATATATAGTGAAATATTTATTTTTATTTATTTATTTTTTTGCTTTTTTTTTGGAGGGCAGTTGGGGTTAAGTGACTTGCCCAAGGTCACACGGCTAGTTTTTGTGTTAAGTGTCTGACGCCACATTTGAACTCAGGTCCTCCGGACTCCAGGGCCGGTGCTCTATTCACTGCGCCACTTAGCCACCCAAACTCTCTGATTTTCATGAAAGTGTAGGATGATTTTGTTTACTGCCTTCAATTCCTGCATTTCAATGCACTTAGAGAGGTACACAAAAGTTTGTGTTTGCATGCATACTAATTTATTCAGAATTCTTACTTTTTTTTTTAAAGGAAAATGTGTTCAGAGAAAACTCAGGCAATAGGTCTCCAGCATCATTGTGAATTCACCCTCTTTTTGTGTTGTTGACAGATCATACCCGTAAACTCATTTAAATCTTCCAGATACATGCATGTACTGATCATTTTAAGGATGTTTTACACAAAACTAAATGCACTGGTTGAACAGATTCAACAAATCATCTTTAAAATAAATTTTAATAATTATACTCACATGAAAATATGAATACAGAAATGTGATAAAAGAAAACCATTTCTATATAAAACCCACGTGACCCACACCTGTAGAGATAGGGATTCTTTAGTGGAATGCCCCAGAGTTCTTTCCTTGATTCTGTTGTATTCAATATTTATTATTCATGTCCTACATGAAAGAATATGTAGGATGAATGTCAAATTCACAGATGACAAAACATTTTAAAAGAAGAGTGAAAGGTCAATATTTTCCATAACAGAATTAGGATGCAAAAATATCTTCACAGGGGCAGGGAATTTGTGGCCTTGAGGCCACATGTGACTTTCTAGGTCCACAAGTGCCACTCTTTAACTCAATCCAAACTTCAGGGAAGAAATCCCCTTAATCAAATGATCAAGACCTCAGGTTCCCCACTCATGGGCCAGACCAATGGGCCCAATATAAAAAAATACAACTTAATAAAGATGCAAAGAAAATGCTACACATGTGTATTAAAACTAAGTAAGTCCAAAGTCAGGGCACCATGAGTGGATAGTAATACATGTACAAAGGTTTTAGGGTAGACCGAAATATAAATGTTAATATAGGTCAATTTAAATCCACAATACAAATAACAGACAAAATCATTATTGTAATGTTAGGCTATAAACCAAGAAGCATCATGCCAAAAAAAACCAGAGATGATAATCTTACTATACTTGGCCAAAATCAGATTCTATGGTAATATGTTCAGTTCTGGAAGTTTGGAATACATAAACTAGGCATCATAAGTTCAAAAGAAATGATTGACAATTAGGATTTTTTGTCATTTTCTTTTTCTTTCTAATTTTATCTCCAAAGTGTCTCCTCCCACCTATTCCTATATGACATATTGAGAAGGCACATAATATAATATTCAGTATATTTATGAAGTCATGCAAAACATTTCACATTATATGGTGTGGGAAAAAAACAAACAGGAAAAATAAAGACAGGAAAAAATATGCTTCAATCCTTTCCCTACATCCATCAGTTCTCTATCTAGGGTCTAGACAGCATCTTTTTTTTTATCATGAGTCATTTAGAATTGCTGTGGATCATTGTATTGATCAGAGTTGCTAAATTTTTCATATCTGATTTAGCTGATTATCATAATGATATTGCTGTTACTATATAAATGTTTTCCTGGTTCTGCTCACTTTAATTTGAATCAGTTTATATAAGGTTTTCCAGGATGTTTTATTTTTCTGACATCCTCAGCACAATTTCATTTCATCACAATAATATACAACAACTTCTTTACTCATTTCTTGATTAATGGGTATCCCATCAGTTACCAATTCTTTGTCACAACAGAAAGAGCTGCTATAAATATTTTTGTACACATGGGTCCTTTTTCTTTGAACTCCTCAGGGTACAGACCCAGTAGTAGTATTGCTGAGTGAAGAGGGATACATCTTTACAACTGTGCCTTTGGGCATAGTTTCAAATTGTGCTCCAGAATCATTGGACAAGTTCACAACTCTACCAACCATGCAGTAGTGTATTATTTTTCTACATCTCCTTTAGAATGTGTAATTTTTGGGGTGGCTAGGTGGTGCAGTGGATAGAGCACCGGCCCTGGAATCAGGAGTACCTGAGTTCAAATCCAGCCTCAGACACTTAACACACACACACACACAAAAACTAGCCATGTGACCTTGGGCAAGTCACTTAACCCCAACTGCCCTCCAAAAAGATAAACAAAAAAAATGTGTAATTTTCTTTTTCTATCATCTTAGCCAATCTGATGAGTATGTAGTGCACATAATTGTTTTAATTTCAATTTCTCTTATTATTAATGACTTAGAGAATTTTTTAAGACTATTGACAGCTTTGATTTCCTCTTCTTGAAACTGTCCATATGCTTTGATCATTTAAAAAATCGGAAAATGGCTCTAATTTTTATAGATTTGGCTCAAATCTTTATATATTTCAGAAATAAGACCTTTATTTGAGAAATCTGCTGTAATTTTTCTAGTTTCTCCTTTCCTTTTAATTTTGCTTTCATTGGTTTTATTTGAGCAAAACCTTTTAAATTTAATGTAATTGAAATTACACATTTTTATCTCTCACGATCCTTTTTGTCTCTTGTTCGATATGAATTTTCTCCAGTTCATAGATTTGGCAGATATTTTTTCCCCTCATACTCTTCTTATTTGCTTATGATATCACTAAATCATGTACCCATTTTGAGCTTTTCTTGGTATACAATGTAGATATTGGTGTATAACTACTTCTGGCCAGATTGTTTTTCCCCAGCAACTTTTGTCAGATCGTCAGGCTTGCCTCTCAAAGCTGGAATGTTGGATAAACATCATCATTGTGTTCTTTTATTTCTGTATATTATATATATGATATGTTCTACTCCTCAACCACTCATTTTTTTCACCCAGTATCAGACTGTTTTCATGATTACTGTTTTGTAGTGCAGTTTAAGATCTGGTACTGCTGCAGCAACTTCCTTCATTTTTTAAAAATGTCTTCCTTTAATATTCTTGACCTTTTCTCCCTCCAGATGAATTTTTCCTAGTTCTATACAGTAATTCATTGGTAGTTTAATTGGTATGGCATTGAATAAATAAATTAATTTAAAGTATTATTACTTTTATTATAATGACTCAGTTTTCCCATAAGCAATTAAATATTTCTCTAATTATATAGATCTCTTTTTATATTTTT
>CM053594.1:135801347-135828131 GCA_028646575.1 Pseudocheirus occidentalis | reverse complement strand
ATTCCTAGTTGCAGGTATTGGAGAACTTTAAATTCTAGATTCTTTCTATTCCTCCCTTGTCACTCACCCCCGCTTGATGGACACTCAGTTCAATACAGGCTATGGATGTGTGATTATACAGGACATCTTCATAGTGGACATATTGTGACAGTGATCGTCTGTCTCTCCTTCCTATCCCTCCATTCCCCCCCATTGTTCTGTTCTCTACCCTGTCCCCGGGACCCTGCCGCCTCCATGCTGCCATCTTGGCTCTGCCCTGTTGCTATTATCTTTAATGAAATTATTGTTGCTATGATTTTTTTACCCCTTTGTTCTTTATGGTTGAATTATTTACTTTGCAATTAATTTTAATCTGTGCTCCAAGGGCTCTTTTTGGAATGCAGGTTTTATTGCATTATGATTTGAAAAAAAGTAAACCTAATAATTATGCTTCTTTGCATGTCTGTAAGGATTTTATATCTTAATGCATTGTTAGTTCTTGTGAAGATGGTATAATAGCTTAGAATAATTATTTTCCTTTCTGTTCCCATTCAGTATTTTCTAGAATTCTGTTATATCCAATTCTATTTATCCCATTAATTTCTTCCTTGTCTATCACATGATTAAATTTATCTAGTTTTAACATGGGTAAAGAGTATAATAGTTCCCCCCACACACATGGTCTCCTATTACTCGTTTAATGTTTCATTCAAGAATTTGAATTATATTCCATTTGGTGCATATATCACTTCAAAGTCTATGGTACCCTTTAGCAAAATGTTGTTTCCATGAATAATCTCTTTTAGTTATGCCTATTTTTGCTTTTATTTAGTAAGACATCATCATCCTATCACAACCTTTTTTACTTTAGCTATAGCATAATAGATTTTGCTCCAGAGCCTTACTTACGTTTTTTTTTCTGTTTCAGAGAACTTTTTGTTAAGGATTTTGTTTTATAATGGATTCTGCTATCTTTTTCTGCTTTATGGTTGAATTCAATTCAGGATGAATATTAATATGCTGAAGGGCACTTGTAATGAGGGTGATAGTAAAGAGACAATCCCTATCTTACAAGAAATAGTTGAAAAGAGGATGTTTATCTTGGAAAAGAGAAGACTAGAAAGGATGAGAGAAGAAAGAATATAATAGCTATCTTCATTTATTTGAAGGGTCATCACTTGAAACAGGGATTGCATTTGTTTAGTCATATAAAATAAAATTATGAGAAAGGGAAAGGGGCTTACAAAAGGCAAATTTAAGTTTGATGACATGAAAAACTCTCCTTAGATCTAGAATGTTCAAAAAGTAAAAGAGACCACTCTTCAAAGTCCTGGGTTTCTGCTCACTGAAGCTCTTCTACCACATGCTAGATGACCATTTATATAACATATAACAATGAGCATTCCTTGATTTTTTATGGGTTAAATTAAATGATTGTGAAATAAAGTTGATCTTTGAAAATCTCAAAGCGTCTATATACATATATGTGTTCGTGTGTATATACACACACACATATGTACATACATACACACATATACATACATATATTTGCATTTCCCATTATGTAAGTAATCATTAGATCCTTGGTAGCCACTATCCCTTAATAATGGAAAAAGTCTTCTATTAGGAAAGCAACAGATAGATAATATATCTGATGAAAGTATACTGGGAAAATTACTCTATGTACTGCATAGATCTGTTTACCATTTTCCATTAGCAGTCTTAATTATTTCCAATAAGATCTATTTATAACAGTTTGGAAGACAACGTGTCTAAGTGCATTAATGTGTGCTATCATTTGAAATCCACACAGGATCTTTTTTTCTACCTGCTGTGCTTAATTTCAGTATTCAGTCTGATGATTAATTTTGCTTTTTCATCTGTGCATTGCATGGCTCCATTTTTTTCTTTTGCATAGTTATGTTATTTATCTTTTTGGGATTTGGTGGACTTTCTGCTTAAAATAAGAGTAATGATAAAAATAGTTTACATTTGCAGACTACTAAGGAGTTTTAAAATTCTTTATAGTATCAATAGATGCCTTCTAGAGAATCTATTACTGAACAAAATAGGACATATAAACACTTAACATTACCAAGATGCTTCAGCCTTTCAGGGTTGCAATTGTCACTTTACTTAGCAATGAATGAATGAGAAAATGTTCATTAAGCACTTACAATGTGCCAAAGCATAGACCTGATCACTAGGTGCAAAAAAAGTGAAAACAGCCCTGTCCTCAAAGCCTTATATTCTAATAATGGCAGATAACACATATAGGGGAGAAATAATGGGTAGGAAAGTTACAGCTTAGCTGAGCTGAGATATAGGAGATTACATTTTTTTTCTAAGAGTAATGTCAGTATTGATTTAATTGTGGTTCCATCAATTTAAAGACACAAGGAGAGAAGGGAGCAAAAATAGCAATGTAGCTAAAGGGAAGATTTTCTAGGGGTTAAAAATTATTTGGTCCTTCCTAATTTTTCCCTTTTTAAATGTATTTCATTTTAACATTTTAATTTATGGAATAAAACAAGCGTTTGCATAACACAGTAGGTATTTAACCTAAAGAATTCCAGTACAGGAGTTCTGGGGATGAAAGGGATGTCATCCAATACTGATGGAACAGAGTTCTTTTCTATGTACATTCATTATCAGTGTTAGATATTATTATAATTAATTTCCTATCCATTATAGAGATTCAGTATGGGATCCTGAATGGACAGTTACCTTAGAATCTAGAAAACGTAGGATCATGCTCTAACTCTGACACATACTAACCATGATCCATCCTCTCAGTGTCCTAGCAACTCCCTATAATTCTAATTTACAGATAAGTTGTCCATCTATATTAGTGGAGAAAATTCTTACATCTAGAATTATTCCACAAATAAAATGTTAGTTCCAGACCCAAAGAAAATTATTCCTGCAACATCCTTCTTCTGAGTTCTATCAAATTTATGAACGTAACAATAAATATTTAGTGAACACTTTTGAATGTATCCAACAACTTGGTGCTAGGAGACAATGATGAAGTACAAGTAGTCTCTTCTTTCAATCAATTTCCTGAGATAACCTAATACGTATGTGATAATTCAGCACTCTAGGATATTGACAACAAATACAAGTTTTCAGGAAAAGGAGATATAACTGTGGAATTAATGTGTTTGAGTAAGATGTCTAAATGGAGATGGGGCTTAATATAAGTTTGGAATTGTGGGAAGATTTTGCCAGGGCAAAGGGAAATATAAAGATAAGTAAAACTTCAAGAAGAGAGGGACAAAGATGGTATGCACAGAGAGCAGAACAAAGAACAGGAGACTGGGGAAGAGAACAGATGCTAGGAGTAGGCAGAAGAGTGACTAATAACAAAGTCCATAAAAAAGGTTTAGCCTTTAAAGATCAATAGAAGCCAATCCAAAACAATTAAATCCAAGGAGGACTTTTTTTTGGGGGAGGGAGCTACTCAGGAGGGAGGCAAGGCAATTGGGGATAAGTGACTTGCCCAAGATCACACAGCTAGTAAATGTCAAGTACCTGAGGTTGGATTTGAATTCAGACCTGTGCTCTATTCACCACGCCACCTAGCTGCCCCAACAGGCACTTTTTAAAATATCTGCTGTGCGAAAGGCAGTACAGAAAGCTGGCCATCTATATCAGTGTAATCAGAAGTCAAATTCCAAAGCCTATCTTTTTAAGCAATATAGAAATTTTCAGTATTCTACCTGAAAATTCACATTTTAAAATTTGATTTGGTATAAAATGTTATTATTAACATGACTAGATTAAAGTGAAAATAGCCTTGAAACTTACCCTTATCAATAAGTTGTATTGCCAACAGACTGTCTTAGCTTTATCAATCAATACATTTCTTCATGTGAGCTTCAGTAAGCAGTAGTATAGTGAAGTAGTCTAGGAATCATGAAAACTTGGGTTCAATTACTACCTCTAACATATATTGACTGTGTGACCCTGAACAAGTGACTTCACCTCCTAATGCCACAATCAACTCCCTAAAACCATAAATTCCAAAGCAGATGCTAATCTTCACTTTAATAGGGAGTTTCCTTAAGGAAAGTTTCTTACACAGTAGAGATTATATATTTTTCTCCTCTATTAACCACTCCTACCCCCCCAAAAAAAATTCCTCAATAAAGGACACCATGTTGCCTTTGTTGTTATTTTCTCAAAAGTTCAACACCAAGAGACAATAATTTGCAGTGTAAATCACACTGTATTTGGAACCAGTGTTGTTTCTAAATCTCTGGTACTATTACATACCACCTGTGTGACCTTGGGCAAGTCACAGCCTCTTCTGATCCTAACTTTCCACTTCTGAAAAATGAAGGGAGTCAATTAGATAAACTCTAAATCGGTGAGTCCGTGATTTCATAGCGCTCTTTCCAGAGATTTCACTCTCCCAGTGAGGGATAAAAGATCAGCTAATACTTAAGATCCCTCTTCCATAGTCACCTGGATTTTCTTTGAGTTGAGCAGGTTTTCTTGCTGGATATATTGTTATTTCTCCCCTAAGTGAGGCCTATAACTTTTGCCATTTCAATTTTCCTGTCATGAACAATGTATGTTGATCCAATTTTCACTCAAACACAAATCCTATGTATAGATGCAAAGCTCAGTGTTACCAGCTCTTTAGGATAGCTCATAGCAATGTTCCTGATGAGTTAGGGGGAGTGTAAATCCAGTCAGAAGCAGCTCTCCCAAGGACGTTGCTGTGAATAACTGTAAGGATCTAAATGCATAGTATAGTGAACTCCCTATTCAGCAATAAACTAAAGCAAAATATTCAAGAAACTAAAGCACAACATTCATAACAATATAACATAACAATTTATTACTAAGGTGACCACATAGTCTTAAACAAAACATCATTCAATAAGTCACAATCTCCTCAATTAACATAAAGTACCCATTTAAAGCTTTCTTTCATCTTGATTAGAGGCTGACTTCCAAACATCCTTAAGCCAGTCATCCTTAAGAGGTAATCATCCTTAAGTTAATCATCCTTAAGGGGTAGTGGAAAGTACAAAGGCCATTTACCTCTAGGTCATAGTAAGTTACAATATCATCAGTCACTACGAAACAACCAAGTAAAGTTCTTTTTAATCTTGACATCAGGCTGGCTTACAAACCCCATGGCTCTTCTTCCAAGCACCTAACTCTTTACTGGATTCACCTAACTGTTTCTTGGATTCACAGGTAGACAGTTCTCCACACCTATTCCACATTGCAGCTCCCAGGGTCTGCTCCACCCCAAGCTCTTCACAGTTTTTGTTTTGAGGAAAACAAAGCTCAAAGGGTCTACAACAATATTTACACACATTGCCAACACTATCATTTCAATTCCCTTTCTGCCTGAGAAATCAGCATAAATCAAGAGACAGAGTGCTACTGTCTGACAAAGTAACACCAACACAGAGCAACAGACAGAGTGCCAACATCACAAACATTTTCTCTATTAGCTCTGCTTGGTCCTAGCTCATGCTGGAGCTTTTATCTGCTCTGCTCCTTCCTGTTCTGCTCTTTTGGCAAATTCTTCTTGCTGTGGGATCCATGTAATGACCTTAGACCTATTAAGGACAAGGAAGGTCTCCAAATGCCCTTAGGCTTATTAAGGGCAACAAGATGTATATTGTTTCTAACAAAGACTTGACCCCATCAAAGGTGAGGCGCAAAGGTACTTGATTAGCTGAAACAAGGAGAAAAGTATTACTTTACTTGCCATTACAGGCAGTAACACTGTTCTGAAGATTTTTAAAGAACAAGATATTTTCAAGAGTTTATTACCTTTAAATTCAAAAGTCATTTATTAAGTGCAGCCCACGTGTTATGCATAATGCCTTGTGCTGTGCATACAAAGACAAAAAAGAAAAGATCCCTGACCTCAAGGAGTTTACATTCTTCTGTGAAGTAAACATATAAAACATCATTCAGTATTGTGCTTGTACTCTCTTGCTGAGTCACAAATAGTTCACAAGATTACTGAAACTCCTGGCCCAAGAAATATTATCACATGCCATAACATTATCTTTCTAGGATGCTGAAATGCTCGGCTCATTCTCCTTATGATGCCAAAACTCATGTGATGAGAGACTTAACGATCTCCTAAGCTATACTTCATATGTGTCTCTCTCTTCTCATGTCCCAGGAAGACATCCAGAAAACAGCTCTGAATCAAGGTCCAGGAGTAGCATTGTGTTTCTCCTAGTTCTCCAACAAAAGGAGATATAAGATGGGCTATAAGCACACCCAGGTATATCTAGACCAGGATTTATGCACTCCCATGTTCCCCAAAGATGAAATAGGAATAAATGCTAATGATAGCTCAGATTACCAAGAAAAAGCTGAAGTTTCTCAGTATTACTCACATTTTTGCCATCCCACATAACTGTGGGATGCAGATTTCCTTTTCTTCATTGCTGTTGCTATAGAGTGAAACAAATGCTTCTGGTCTCCTGATAAGCATTCTATGGCAGCTGTTATTTGTACACATAAGAGCAATGAGCTGGGGACTCTGTCTTAAAACTGGGAATCAGAAAGGAGAAACAGAAACTCCAATATGTTATACCTTACATTTCAATGCCAGGGGTTCCTTGAAAGAAAGTGTACCCAAGGTCAAAAGGTTTAATTTGGTTCTGCTTCATTGCCCTCATTCTTTACCCCAATTCTGCAATGGGAGCTGGAACATGAAAAATAATCCAGAATGAGTCTATAGACTCAAACATTTTGAAAAGCAATGGGCCAGAAGAAGTCACATAAAAGGAGTTAAGTTTCCCACTTCCCTAATTTGACCTCTGTGACAGAAAGGTGATTCTTACACAGGACCATAAATCATTATCCACTTGAAAATGGAGGGTTAAGTCTCTCAGATGGTGAGCCTTCCTATGTTAAGCCAATTTATTCTCTAGTTCATGTAGAAGGCAGTCCTAGGCCACTGGAGAAAATATATTTACCATTTCTGACCCTCAAGGAATGGTGAATAGAATCAGGTAACAACCTGAGGGCTTAAAGCATGATCAATGAATATGCAAAGAATCATTCCCTGGCAAAATTAATGCAGTTACTCTCTACAGAGTCTCTTCTCCTACTTCCCCTGATTTCAGATCAATGTAGAAGAAAACAGCATGTGTGTATGTGTTTATATGAATCTGTGTGTGTGTGTTTGTATGTATGTGTGTGCAAGTCTTTGGAAAAAAAAAGAGAGAAAATTTATGACTGCCGGTTTTCTGATGAATGGAGGCATTAGAATAGCAGATGTAGAGTACAGGGAGTTAGAAAGTGAAAGACTTGAGCATTGCCTTAGAGCACCAGGAAATAGAACCGGCAATGTGCAACCCATCAAGGTACCCATACTGTGCCTGCTTTAATGTACAATAAAGCACTTTGAAAACTACCCTAAAATTTTAAATTAGGAAAATAAAAAAATGGATTAGGTTTTTGAGTGTTTCCTGCAAGAACCACTGGAATATATCCATCAACTAACAGAAAGGGAAAGGGCTAGGCCTACACAATCATTTAGAAAATGGTACTCCATGACCCTGGCAGGCACCATGGTCAATGAGAGACATAGGATATATATAACATGGGATTACAGCTCAGATCTTAACACAGTGGTTGGAGAGAATCAGGAAGGATGCAGTCTTTAGTTTGTGGTAATGGATAATCCAGAAACAGCTGTTTCTCTTCCTCAACCTTCCTTAAACTGCCACTGGAGACTCCTTTGCCCTCAGAGCTCAGTTATTCTTCAACTCTGATTACACAACAGACAAGTTTGGCTTTCACAAATAATCTGTTGTATAGGTTAGGAAAACTTGAATTCCCACTTTTGCCTATAAAATATTTACCTTAAACTCAAAGAAGACATAATTCAGGGAGAGGAAAAGGAATGTTTTTTTTTCTCCCCCTGCGCCTAATTATGTCCCTGTCCATATGGAAAGGCAAATTTTTTCTATCTACATATGTCATATTGTGTTACTTTTTTTTGACCCAACCTGTGATTTCATTGTTATAGGGTTCCCCCAAAGAGGAAATTCCTTCTAATGTAGATCTCTCTGACTTCTACAATTTGTGGTCTTAGTGGCCTAGGGCTATGAGATAGTTAGTGGCCTATCCAGATTTGTAACCCGTTTATATCAAAGAATTTGAACCCATATTCTGCTGATGCCAAGGCTGGTTCCCTATTAACTTTGCCACACTCTTTCTGTTAATTATATGGGGAGAAAATAATCATTTGAAGTTTGTGAATCTGATAACTTCATTCTGTTCAGAAACATATATATTTTCTCCTAATCCTTTTGTGAATGATATTATATGAGAATAGATAAGAAAATAAAGATGCTGAAACGTGGTTGTACCAATTCCATCAATGACACTAATTTCAAGGGCAACTTTTTTTTAACACAGTTTAGTGTCACCTTTGTATGTGATGGATCATATTTTGGATAGATTTTCTGGAATTTTGACCTACAACAAAAGAGTCACCTGGCCCACAATTTTTCAGAGGGCAATCAAACCAAATTAGAACACAATTTCTATCTGATTTTAATATGTTGATGTATTAATTCCTAAAAAAGGAAATATACAAACATGTATAGTTTCTTAAGTCAATATGTGACCTGCAGGTATCCTTGTGTACTGTTTAATGGCCTATATTTCTATTTCTTTGACACCATTTGCCAATAGGATGACAAAAGAAACAATTCCACATGTAGGACTGTCTCACAGTTTAGTAAATGAATGAACTTCCACAAATTTTGGAAGGGACCTAGAGGTCACTTAGTCCAGGCCTGCATCTAATGTAGGACTCTTTCTAGATTTGAAAGGTTATTATCTGAGGTAAGCAGATAGCCTAAAAAACAGCTCACTTTCAGTTGTATGGTTTAATTTAGAAGCAAGAGGAGTATTCTAAGTTTATTTTTAACTGAATTATGCATTCTACAGTTGTACAAGTTTGTCTTTTTTGTTTTTTAAGGATTCTTTCTTCATTTTGTTTTATTTTCATGTTAAACATGCAAGTTGTTTAAACTCAAGGCTATAACTTCAATGCTTTTTCTTATAGGTTTTGTTTTCTGAACTATTAATTTGTTATCATGTTTTGGGGAAAAACTTGTCAACTTCATTTTTTTTACCCTTCTTTCCCCCATATCTACAAAATATGCACACATTTGAATTATGACTTTCCTACAGGAACTAACAGCTGTATGTGCAAATCATGCATATAAATCAATTACCGAGGCCTATGTACTATAAATGCACCCATTAATTAAGCAATGTCAGATGCTATGAACCATGAAGTTCATTACATCTTTAGCATTCAAACCAAGGATTATTTGAAGAAGAAATACTGAGTTTACCTAATAGTTAATGAAATTAAGCCGAGTTGTTGCCAACATTCTGATTTTATGCCTAATTCAGTGTTTAAATGTTTATGAATAAAACACTAACTGCTGAAAGCAGAAATGTTGAAATGTAATTACTGGTAAGTTATAACGCACTTGAGGACTCATTATACCAGACTTGGGAGTTTTAAGATCACCAGTGTAACACACTCTCCAAAAACACAGAATTTTTATGGGCTAAAAGCTGGAAAGACATAAATGCTGGTGAATTTGTCCTGGCTGAATGGAAATTTTGATGATCGTGGTAGTATGATTTATGGGCATAGCATTTTCCAGTCATTACGTGGTTGCATTTCAGCATTGTGACATGATTTGCATATGTGAATATCCTAACAAATTAACTCCTGATGACTGCTGCATCTGCCTGGATAAAGAAGCTCCTATCTTAAAGCTAATCCAGCTGCTACCACCAAAGACCTGCTTAGAAGAGAAATGCTTTGGCCTGATTCTCTTTGAATTCTGTTCCTGGTGACTTTCCACATATGGGTTCAATTTGAGAGATAAATACATACTTGAAATGACAGCCAGATTTACACATCTGCAGACATTTTAACATCCCTTAAGTTGTCTGTTTCACAAAGCCTTCCTGAACAGATCAGAGAAGACCTAACACCCTTTTTCCCACCCCACCCAGTCTGGACAAGGAACTCCCAAGACTGGCTCTCCAATCTGCTCCCAATCATGTGCTTAACCTGGTCTCTATCCTTAAGTCCTTAAACTGTCTTTTCTCCCGACCTGTATTTGATGCATACATCAGAGCCAAAATCTAGTGTTGACTAATGCCTACTGCTCAGGAGAATAACTAATATTTTTTTTCTGTTTACATTTATATTCCTAAATTTAATTCTCTAATGAATAGGTGAGAGCATGATTATAGATCCTTGATAAAAGAACATTTTTATTCTATGCCTTTTCTTAGATTTCAAGTCTTTTATTTTAAACTAGAAAATAGATTCATGTGCTTTGGCTTTGATCAGGTCAGAAGATTTAAATGACAAAATTAGCTTTTGGAATACAAATATGCCTAAAGCAATTTGTATACATGTATACACATATGTGAGTGTACACATACATAAATATGTGTGCACATATGTACACATGTATATGTATAGTCATTATGTCTGTGTATATATGCATACATGTGTGTACATGTGTGAGTGTGTATGCATATGTATTATATATGTATATCTTTCTCATTAACTATTAAGCAACCTCCATATTTGTTCATCAAATAATCTTTGGTGTATATGTACATGTGTACAAACATACACACATCCATCCCTGACATGTACAAATTCCTTCTATGGCATCCATGACAAATAGTTATTTAGCAAAGGTTGAATTATTTCTACTGATGGGAATCTCAATAGTCATTATCTTTCCACTGCTAGAAAGCTGTAACTAGAAGAAAGTTGTTTCTTATATTAAAATGAAATTTGCCCTCCTATGTATCTCATACATTTTTCTTAGATGTGCTCTCTAGAATAACACGGAGAATATATGCTTGGTTTTTTTTCCTATGTGACTCTCCATCTACTGGCAAAGACAGTGGCCATGACCTTCAGGGGGTTGGGGTTTATTTTTATTTTTATTTTATCTCTAAGTTAAACACCCAAAGTCCCCTCAACCATTCCTCATATGATACAATTCCAAGATTTCTCAGGTTCCTGGTCACTGTCCTCTGGATACTTATTAATTTTCCACACTCCGTATTAAATCATAGTGTCCAGAAATAAAATATATTCTCTATTCATGGCCTGACACTTATAGGGCATAGAGCCAACCTTTGAGCAAGTTACCACATGGAAGTAAGACAAAATAAGTAGCAAAGCACACTTAAGTTGTCTTCACTTGTTCAGTAGATTTCACATAGGGTAAACTCATATTGAGTTTCTGATCACATAAAATGACTAGTTTTATTTAGTATGAACTGTGAAGTCTCTGAAAATGCATTCATTTAACTGCACTATTTTTTGGAGTAGAAGAGTACTTGAATGATTTCACTTTTATCTTTGTTGAATTTTCTCTTTTAAAATTTTAAATGTTGTTCCAACCTATCAAGATGATTTTAATTGTAAATTTAATTATAATTTAATTTAAATTTAATTGCAATTTACCTGATGCATGTTAACCTTCCCCTGTTTCACATAATAATAAATAATAACAATAATTAGCTACATACATACATACTTACATATACATATACATACATACATATACATCATGTATATGTAAGTGCATATACCCATGCATATATATGTGGATATATACATACACATACATTCATAAGTAGATGATGATGATGATGATGATGTTGATGATGAAGAAAAATGAGGGTCTTCCAGACTGCAAATCCAGCATGCTCACACATTGTACCACCTAGCTGTCTCTGTCATCCATAATATAAAAGCAAAAAAGTTAAATAAAGATAACAAAGTGTAAGGAACCTCACAGAACATCCAGTCTAGTACACTCCTTTTATTAATGAGAAAACAAAGACCTGGGGAAAGTAAATTAATTGTCCAAGGCAACACCACAAGCAAATGTCAGAATTTAAATCCACACCATTGTAGCCCAGAGTCAAAGCTATTCCACTATACCAAATCGTCTCCATCAAAAATATGAATGGGAGAGGGTCAAAGACAGAACATCAGAAAATTCCATCAGAAACCTTTTCTTAGGTTGCTACCAATTCATTAAGCTTCAGTCTTTAAACAGCTATTGTCTATAGAATTCTACTATCACATGACCTGAATTTTTCATCTTGTCTACAAGGATGTCACAAGAAACTCTATCAAATAGTTTGGTGAAATCAAGATAAATTCTGTCTGCATCATACTGCTGGTCTACTAGTCTAGCAATCTTATTACAAAAGGAAATTACATTACTTGTTGTAGCTTCCTAATGAATCCATGCTGGTTCCTAGTAAACTCCTATTTCTTTTCTAAATGTTTAATGAAAACATCTGTTTTACAGCCCCCTCTAGAAAAAGGCTGGAGAACAACATAAACTTTACTGGACTGTAGTTTCTGAAATCTTTTTCCTCTAGCCTTTGAAAAATTCAAGACATAAATATGTTCATGGACCTAGTTTGTTGTTTTCTTTTTTGTACCTGTCATGGTCACAGTTTCCTCATCTGTAAAAGGATGGTGTGGATGACTTTTAAGGTGCCTTTCAGTTCTAAATAAATCATTCTATAATGTAGTCTTTTAAGATCAATTGAGATGATACCTAGGAAGTCATTGAAATCAGTACTAATGATATTAGTAATAAATAATAAAAGCTAGCATCCTCATCCTCATTATATTAGAAGTACTGTGGTATAGTAGAGAGTGGGTCCTTGAGCCAGGGAGACCTGGGAGATCTAACATATACTGCCCACTACAGTCACTTCATCTCTAAGTGCCTCAAAAAATTCTAAAACTGTTAGTTGCAAAAGTGACAATAATCTCCTTCACTACGTTAAGGGTCCTTACAAGTTCCTTGTATTAGGTAAATTGCAAGCCCATACCTTCCAAAAGTATTTTCTCTAGTAGACTTTTCATATACAAAGAACATGATACAGGCTCCTCCTGCTTTTTTGTTCTTCAACTGTAATCACTTCCAGAGAGTTCTGGTGGTAGATAGTGAAAACCCACTCACAGAGGCAGTAGTTTGGAGATGGTGTCTGAAAAACCTGATACATTAAATCTAGTCTCTGGTCCTGGGTAATAAATCAGAGACCAAGAGAGCAACTTAGGCATGGAAGAAGAAAAGAAAATTATGGGTACAAGTTGGGGCCTTGGTTCCAATGCAGTCATCATGGTTCCAGAAAGAGAGGACAGAGCCAAAGTAAGTATATGAGAAACCATTGCTAGATACTGAGGGATCTAAATTGTGTTTCTATTGGTTTGTCTTAGGCCCTTGAAGATCTTTTTTTTTCCTCTCCCCTTAGGGCCTGGAGGCAAGGGTGAGTCAGTAGGGGAGGGTTAATTGATCCCAGTCAGCAATTAACTTCTCTCTACTTGCTTAAGAATATAAAATAAGTAACCTCAGATTCCCATAACAGGGTCCTCTAGGCTGAATACTTCTATCCCAGTCTCGCTTGAGATATTTGTTCAGAAGAAATAGGTTAAGTGTAAAGGCTTATTTCTTATGTCCTTTCACTTTTTAACCTCCTTTTCTTGGATTTTTGTTTGTTTGTTTTGTTTTGGACCTTGGATTTCATTTGGTAGGGCTTCACATTCTGTACATGTAGATCAGCAGCTATTCAGCATCAGAATAGGTCAATCCGTAAACAAGCATTTATTAAGCATCTATGATGGTTCAGGATCTGCACTAATGCTGAGGATACAAAGACACAAATAGAGTAATCCCTGTTATCAAGGAGCTTACATTCCCATTTATAGTGACTTGTCTAGTGTCACTCAACCAGTATATGACTGAGGCAACTCTTGAACATAAATTTTCCTGTCCCTGGAGTTAACCTGTTATCCTCAATACCATATAACTTTCTACCTTGCATTTAGTAGGTATTAGTTTTTAGTTTTGATTGAACTGGATGCAAGAATTAGAGAATCTTTGAAGGGGGCTTCAGATAACATCTGGGGCCTGTGTCTGATGGAATATATATTCCACATCTAGAATAAGTGGACCTCCAGCCTTTGCTTAAAGAATTCTCTTCAAGAGTGAACTCAGCACTGCATTATATTCCATTTGGTAGAGGACTCTAATTATTATGAAGTCTTGTCTTATCAAGCCTAGATCTGTTTCTTGACTCCACCCAATTTTTTTAACTAGTTCTGACCTCCGGGCCTAAACAGAAAAATATTATTTTTCCACAAGACATTCTTTTAAATACTTCCTACCATCATGAAGTTTATATTCTATTAGTCACATAAAACATTCACACAGCTAAGTAAATCTATTATAATTTGAAGTTGGGATGAAACATTAACCCTTTGGGAAAATAGGGATGTTTTTCCTTAGGACCCAAATAAGACCTGACTGGATGACTCATTGAGCTTACACTTCAAATAGACTGCATTGATCATTTTTGGACTAATCTGAAATACCTGAAAAAATACCTGAAAACTTGATTATTTTAATGGGGTGGCTAGATGACGCAGTGGATAGAGTGCTGGGTTGGGAGTCAGGAAGACCTGAGTTCAAATCTGCCCTAGCAAGGTGGCCTTTGGAAAGTCCTTTAACCTCTGTTTGTCTCAGTTTCCACATATACAAAATGGGGATAATAATAGCTCATACTTCCCAGGATTATTGTCAGGCTCAAATAAGATCATTGTAAACTATTCGGCACAATGCCTGGCACATAGTAATCACTTTATAAATGATACCTAAAATTTTTAGCCAACCAATGATCTAGTTTAGAGGGCTATTTTGCATCCAACTAATGTTTTCAAGTCTGTTATGATCTTCAAGCTTTCTAAAACGTACATTATAATTTCACCAAAGTCACAGATAAAAATTTTGAACAATCCCCTGGGCATTCCAAGGGGAACCTCCCCACAAAATGACATTAGCCCATTGGTGTGCTCATCTATCTAGTTCATTATTACCTAACTTTACCACATTTCCATCCCAACCATAAGAACAGCAAAAGAGAATTTGTCAAATGCTTTCCTGAAATCTACATAAACTGTAGCCACGATATTCCCTTAGTTTACTAATTTAGTAGCCCTATAAAAAAGGAAATTGAGGTTAGTCTGGCACCATATGCTGAACCCTGGTTCTACCAATAACTAGTTATGTGAACTTGGGTAAATAATTTATCTTCTTAAGCCTCAGTTTCCTCATCTTTGAAGTAGGAAACATAATTTTTCACTTCTACCTCTTTGGATTTTGGGAGAAAAATGTTTTGAAAGCCATTTATCTAGAACACACCCATATATAGAATTTCTAACAGCAGCTTTTTGTCTCACAAACACCCAATAAACCAAGAATCAGTGGAGACCTATTGCCAATGCAATACCCACAGCGGCTGCTATGAATATGCAGGCATATTTCCAGGTTTTAACCACAAGATACAACAGACTCTCTTCTTTGAAGACAAAACCAAGTTATTTATTTATATACCAGCAAACCAAATCCACCATGATAATAAAGAAGTTGACAAATATTACCAATGCATGAAGCACTGCCATCCCCAAGTCATCCCTCCCTCAGGCCTCCCCACAAACAAGTTCTCTTAGCTAAAATATCCCTCTCTCACCCATGTTAGGCCCTCTATCTCTTTCTGCCTCCTGTCTCTCTCTATCTCTGTCTGTCTGTCTCTCTCTCTGCATCTCTCTCTCTCTCTGTCTCTCTTCCTGTCTCTCTCTCTCTCTCTCTCTCTCTCTCTCTCTCTCTCTCTCTCTCTCTCTCTCTCTCTCTTTAGGTCCCTCTCTCAGCTGCACCTTGCTCTCTCTTCCTGTTCCACCCTTCCCATTCTTTGCTTGCGCTCTGTGGGGTAAATTCCTCCCAAACAGTGAGCTTCATGTGGCTCAGCTGTAGGCTGGGCCAGAGTTCAAAGCAGTCACATGGGACTATGGAGGGGCAGGGAAAAATCTTCAAATTCCCTCAATATTACAAGACTTCACTCACTTGCCTGTCAGTGGCTTTTCCTTCCTTTTTTGGTTCACTTGAATGACTCTCGCATCCATTTCGAGAATGAGAGTGGATTGTTTTAATTTTAACCATAAACAATTAAGATAAGAGCATATATAAAAGGGATAAAAGAGGATTTAAGCACTAGAGTAGTGGTTCTCAACCTTCCTAATGCTATGATCTTTTAATACTCATTTGTGGGCGTGTCTGTATGTGGGAGGACCTGCATGAAGACAGATAGAGAAGTGTGGTGTCTCAGTTCCTAAAACCACGGGAAAACATTTTTGATCATCTTAAGTGACCCCTGTGAAAGAGTCATTCAACCCCAAAAGGGGTTGTGCCCCACAGGTTGAGAACTGCTGCAAGGAATAGCCCACTGAAGGAATATTGTGGAGGTGATATAATAAATAACTGTTCTATGATTTTAACACTACTCTCAATTCTTCCTCATTTCTTTGTGATATCATTTGGGAAACACTAAATAAAAGCCAACTTTAACCACTTTTTATTTCAGTGTGTGAAAATGACATTAGAAGAAAATTGTCCTAGACTTTTAAAATTTTGAAAATATTTTATCGTTTTTATATCACAAGTGATCAGAAATGTATTTAGCAATAAGACAATCTGTTAAAGTCAGGCCAAGGGTTTAGAGTTGAAAATGTTCTTAGAGCTCATTGGGTCTTATCCTTTTATTTTACAGATGAGAAACCAGACCTGGAAAAGCAAATATACTTAACTGAAGTTACAGAGATTGTAAGTAGCCAATCTAGCATTAGAACTGTTTTTTAGACTCCTTTTCTAATATATTGTCTCTTCTATGCACCACAGTTGATTGCTCAACATATACTATGAACAGCTAAATTATTATGACACCACATATACAATAGATGATGAAAACAAAAAAGATTAATTAATATTCTAATATTTATACTACCTTATATATGATATATAATTATATATTATATGTATAATACCTGAGAATAACTCTACTATGTGCGTATATGTGTATTTGTGTGCGTGTATACACACACATATATGTAATTTGTTGTTCTTCAGTCATTTTTAACAATGTCCAACTCTTTGTGATCTCATTTGGGGTTTTTTTGGCAAAGATACTGGTGTGTTTTGCCATTTCCTTCTCCAGTTCATTTTATAGCTGAGGAAATGGAGGCCAACAGGGTTAAGTGACTTGCCCACGGTCACACAAATAAGCAGTGTCTGAGGAGGCTGAATTTGAACTCAGAAAAAGAAGTCTTCATGACTCTACACCCAGCATTTTATCCACTGTACCAACTAGCTCCTCTAATATATATTTTGCATACTTTTATATGAATAATAATTCTAACTACTACCCAAAATCTGGGGGTTTTTTTTGGTATACAGGGAATTTATCTTCTGTGCACATAATAAACCAGTTTTTCCAAATCTCTGTATGTTAATAATTATAATTAGCAGCACCACCTGTCAACAAAGCCTTAGACATTTTCCATCACAATAGCATTATATCTACAATAAATCTCCAAGGCTAAAGGTTTGGTATTCATGCAGAATATGGAAGAAACAAATCTTTATTAAACACCTACTATGTGTCAAGCTCTGTGCTAAGTATTTTAGAGGCAGCTGGTAGTATAATAAAGAGTGCTTAGCTTAGAATGAAAAGGACCTATGTTCTTACACTTGCTACAGATGTGACCCCTGAAAAGTTTCTTAACTTCTATTTACCTCAGTTTTCATTACTGCAAAATGGAGATAGTAATAGCACCTACATGGAAGAGTTATTATGATGATCAAATGATATATAATAAATATAACAAATAATATTTATTTAAAAAGGGCTTATAGTATAAAACATAAAATATATAATATAAATGTATATATGTAGTATAAAATATAGTGTAAATGTTTATTCACTTTACAAATAGTATCATGTATGTATATATGTATGTGTGCATGAATGTGTATATACACATGGAGAAAGGCAGTGAAATACATGTGTGTTTATGTACATGTGTATTTAGGGGAAGGGAATACACATAGGTTGTACTACCTGTGTGTATATACCCATTTTTAAGTTTACAAAGCAATTTGATCACAATAACCTTTTGAGGTTGGGAATGTAAATATGATTAATCCCATTTTATAGATGAGTCAATCATGTCACAACATAGTTTTATTTAGTCTAAAGTCTCCCTGCTAGTGTCAAAGCTAGTATTCAAGCCAACCTTGAGCAAACACTTGAGGGAGACCCACCATTGACAAAAGCAAAGCAATTGGACAGAATTTCATGATTCTATTAGATAACCAACTGGAGGGTAGCATCAGTCACAGACCTTTTGTAGGGCAGCATAATGACTATTGAAAGCTGAAATATAGGAGGGAACTCACATGTTGTCCAACTGCTATTTTATTTCAAGGAAATGTTCCTTATAATGAAAGATTTAGTGCAAAAAAATTGAATCATAAAAACTAAATTCTACCATGCTATTGTCCAGATCTTTGCTTGTTCTGCCAACTTGGCACACAATGTAAGGTTAAAATATAAAAAATAAAATAAATAAAAACCAGATTCTCAACAACTTGTCATATTTTAGGGAAATACTGTACCAACGCAAGCAGACCAACTCAACAGAAGTGCTTATCATACGATGTCATGAAAAGCCTCATTAGTTTTTCTTTGATAATTAGCAATGAGTGCATTAAAAATTATTAGCCATAATGAAGCAAAGGGACTTCTGAAAGAGGACCACCACGAATACTTATTGTGAGTAAATTAAATTGAAAAAGCCTTGATTAAGCAATATACACCTAATTTCACATAAAAATGCTGATTTCTCCCTGAAGATTAACTGTGGACTCCATTAATGTGAGGAAAGTTTGATATGAATATCAATTAGTCCAAAAATGTATTCCTGTGGTTTCAAGGACCAGAATTAAAAGTATATGAATAGAGACACTCATACAAAGAGAATGATACTTTTCTAAGTATACTATTTATTTAATACAACAATTAATCTTACATACATATATATATATGAAGGATTTGGAACATAAAATATCCCTTTCTGGAGGACTGTGAATATTGGTATTTACTTAGAAATGATTACATGTTAAAGAAGGACTTTTACATTGGCCACCAAATTTCAGGACTTCCCATGAATTATATTTGCATGCATGGATACACATGGGTGTTGTACATCTATAAGAAACTGCATATTTAACAAGATGCTCTAACATATTGTATGTGTGTATATACAAAGAGGGAGATAGTGAATTGAAAAATGGTTGAATAAGCTGTGGGTTGTATGAATATAAATATGGAAAAATTTACATCATTAAAACAACAAGTATAAGGACTTTAAAGAATGAGAAAACATATATACCTGATATTGAATGAACTAATTATAACCCTGGATGTAATATCCACAAGGTAAATGATAAGACCCAAAATGGCAGCAACAATCTGATTAATTGAAAAGCTCAATCTTGATTCAGGATGACAGATAATAAAACGTATATCTCTCCTCTCAGGAAAGAGGTGGAGGGATAAAGGTATGGAATGTTGCATGAGTTGTTAAGGTGTTGTAGGTTTTTCCTTAATGGTTTTTCTTTGCTAGAAGGGAAATTTAAATGAGGGGGGAGGTTTTTAGAGAAATGAATCACATAAAAAAGGAGGCATCAATAAATCTTTTTTTAAAGGAATTAGAGAGAAAAGTCACTTTAACTTGAGTATATGCTACCTACATTTTCTGCCCAACAGTCTAGTAAAATGTATCTTTAATAAGAATTCCTCGCATATTTAAGTACATACCATGATTCTGCATTAACAACTAAATTCTTTGAGGATTACATACCAAGGGAAGAATCCAGATAAATGGAATCTTAGATTTAGAGTTGAAAGAGACTTAAAATGTCACTGAGTCCAACCCCAGAAGGATTGAGGGCCAAAGTCATTGTAATTTACCACCCCTCCAAATAGAATTTAAGCTTCTGGAAGCAAAGAATATTTTGTTCTTCTTTTTTTATTACCTGTCACTAATACATAGTAAAAGAATAAATGTTTAGTAAATCCTTGTTGAATAACCCAATACTTCCAAATTGCTGGGTAAAACTGATAATTTGCAATGGTTAAACTTTGTTGATTTTTAAATATTTTTAAGGAAGCTTGTACGTATACTGTAGGCGCTTAGCACAGTACATAGCACATAGAATGTGCTTAATAAATATTGATTGATTGATTGTTGATGGACTTATTAATTTCACAATAGTGGATGAAGTGGATTTATCCCTTCCATCTGGATATGTGGGAAAGAAAAGACAAAGAAATGAAAGCAACCTTTTTCCTATTGATCTTGATTTCTTCTGCTCAGGTGTCCAAATCTAAATGAAACATTCTGTATTCCTTTGGTGGTTGGTCTGAAGAGTGATGGTTAGTGTTCTTCTGATCAGGAATCACTTATCCAATTACACAAACATATAGTTTTTGTACTAATGTTTCCTAAATTATATATCATAAAAGTCACAACTAAAGTATACCTTTCTAAGAACACAATTCACTTTCTTTATTTTAATTATAATGTTGGGGGTTTTTTTGGTGATTAGAAGTCTTTTCACAATAGCCTAAATTTTGTGAACTGACAACCATAATTCCATATAATAGTTACTAAACAGAGACATGATAATACACAGCAATAGATGTGATAGAATTTACATGGTTTTGGTGAAATATATTCCTTGATTTTACATTCCAAAATAATGAATCCTTCTCTGAACTCCTTTAGCATACGTGGGCTGAAATTCATTCATGCAAACTTAAATTCATTCTTAATCAAAGAGTGATTTGTATGATTTTACTTTCATATCTGTAGTTCTTATTTCTTCAACTAGACCAGAAACTCCTTGAGATTACAATCCATGTCTTACTTTACACAGTAAAATGTTTATTGACTTTCTTTTTCAGTGTTTTCTTGGATCCATGATCTCTCTGAAGCTCTTACTCAAATTGTGCAAAGGTATTTACATGTTCTCATCCTGTGCAACTCTTATGTATATCTTTCCATTAATACTGAACAAGTTGACCACTCCAAATGATTGAGGTCTTCTTTTAATTTTCTTGACATTGTATTGACAGTAAGTGATCTGTGCGCTAAATATACCTTGCTCTCATTGTATGACTCATTGTATGACATAACTATTTTCTGATCATGCATCCCTCTGATGATATTTTTTATGATGCTTCTCTAAAATTATTCACTGGTTAGGTATTTCTGCTTGCTTGTTCATACAGTATGTCTCCTCCATTCAGTTTTTGTTTACTTGCATCTTAAATTTGCCAACAAGTATTATATCTTGTAGCTTATGTTCATATAGCATCATGGATATCATAGTCTGGAAAGCATACACCTTTTATTGATGATTTTTGCATACTGTGAAAATTTAAGGATTACAGATTTAATTTAGAAATTTTTATAGTGTTTTGGGGTTTGATACAATCAGAAAACAGGGTCATAGGCTTATGGTTCTAAAACTGGAACTGACCTCAAAAGCCCTCTATTACTAATGAGGAAACAGAGACGTATGGAAGTTAAATGATTTGTCCAGGATCACACAGGTAATAAAAGGCAAAGGAAGGATATGAACCCAAGTCTTCTGACTTTAGAGACAATGGTCTTTCAGTTGCCCCAAGAAGCATCCAGAGGACCTTGTCAGTAAACTGAATTGATGAAAACCATAAATGTGAACTTCAAAACAGCTCATATCTTTTAAGAGAGACTTTTAGGGGCATACCATGGGTGGATGGATGCATGTCAGTTTCTTTTTGGATTTTGTTAAAATGATAGTAGTCAGTTATTTTCAATCAAACTTGGATCTCATACTACAGACTTTTTCTGTTAAGATATATAAGAAACAATCTCTTTTTAAACTATTTCCCCCTATAAGCTAAGATTCATGTAAATGGAAAGTTTGATTTGCAAACTGAACTACTCTTATATTAAGGATTGACAGTAACACGGGAGAGGGTATAAATAGGGAGTGTCTTTTACTTCTCTTGTTAAAAATTAAGATCTTTTCATTAATCATAATGAAAAATAAATTACTTTGTAGAATGTTTCAATGACTTTCCTTTCAAATTTCCAGTCAAACCCTCATTCCTTTATAACTGATACCATAACTGGAAACATCCTGGCCTGAGCTGTTTAATTTTTTTATGTCCATTTGTCTCAAACCAATGCCCTGGTTCCATTTAAGAAGGATTCCCTTATAGAGGAAAGTTAACTGTGTTTTCATGTGTATGGATTTCATTGGCATTCCCTGCTCTTGAAGTCGTCATTTTTAAGTTGTGTACGGCTCTCCATGACCTCATTTGGATTTTTTCTGGGTTTTTTTTTTTTGGTTTGTTTGCTTGTTTGTTTGTTTTTCACCAAGATATGAGAATTACTTGCTATTTCCTTCTCCAGTTCATTTTATAGATAAGGAAACTGAGGCAAAAGAGAGTAAAGTGACTTGTCCTGGGTCACAAAAGTAAGTGTCTGAGGCCAGAAATGAACTCACGAAGATGAATCTTCCTGACTTTGGGCCCAGTACTATATTCACAATGCCACCTTGCTGCCCATCCTACATTTGAAACCTCCCTTCAAAATGACGTAGGGATTTCTCAAGATTGTTAATTCATCATCATATAAGTTCCATAAGTGGGTACTCTAAAGAGGGCTGAGAAGATGCTCCTTTCTGTCTTTGTTGGGAAGTCAGAGAGAGATGAATACATATGGGAAAATAAGACAAAGCAAAATGAAACAAATACTTATCCTCAAAATTTCTCCACAAGGAAATAGGAATTTCTTTTCCTGCTATATAATGTAGTTCCATAGTGTAACCTAAGCTATGTAGTCTGTTAAAATAGGGAACCAAACAAACAAAAAGGCAAATAAATACAGAGAAGAAATGGTAGACAGTTATCTTCTCTTTTAAGCCTCAAAATAGTTCATTTTATACACGAGTTGAGAATATGATTGACTATATGGTTCAAGCTGACCAGTTATAGGATGGACCCCCTGCCCTCTGCCCTCAAACATCTCCTCCAATAAATCAGATAATTAATTATTTAGTAAGTAAATTGTTAGCCGCAGTGCAAAGAGCTGGGATATACAGACAAACATGAATCAACTCCAGGCTTCCAGGAGTTTATACTCCATAGACAAGGAAAATCAGTGCATATATAAGTAGATACAAAATGAATACAAGGTAATTAATACAAAAAAGGCCATGTATAGAAGATGGTGATTGAGCTGAGTTTTGAAGGAAATTGGGGTTTCTTAAAGCCGGAGGGAGGGAGTAGATTCCAGGCATTGGGGGGAATGTAGTGAAGGCACCAAACTCGGAGAAGAAATCTATGAAGGCCATACGGCCAGCTTGATTGAATCAAAGAATCCATAAAAAGGAGTAAAAATATTTAAAAATTGAAAAGGTAAGTTTAAGCCAGGTCATCCAACAGGGATTAAATGCAGGGCAAAGGAACTTGACTTCAATTGTGGAAATAATAGGGAGCCACTGAATCTTATTGAGGTGGGGAGCAACATAGTCAGGCCTGTGCTTTAGGAAGATAACTTTGACAGTTGGATGGAAGATGTAAATTACTGTAAATTACACATTTAGAGAATCATTCAGTTTAGTTAAGCATCATCATCTTAATATAGCTTTTTCACTATGAAACTGCTTACAGAAGGAGTTGCACATTAGGTTATGGAGGATTCTGAACACTAAATAGGATCTTGATTTGATTTGATCCTGGAGGCAATAGACCACTACTGAAGTTTATTGAGTAGGAAGGTAACATAATTGAACTTGAACTTTAAAAAAATCACTTTAGTGGCTAAATGGAGGATAGATTGGTTTAGGGCAGGCAGACTGATGAGCCAACTATTGCAATATTGCAAGTCTGGGGTGTGGAGGACCTCCACCAGGGTGTTTTTGTTTGCCCTTTGTTCTTGAAGAGGACTAATGACATCAGAAGGATGTTGTCTTGACCTGCAAGTGAATTAGATTTAAGTGAGACAGAGCTGGCAAAATCATCACCCTTACTCTGTCCTTCAGAGTCATCAGAATCCAGTGGCAAGACGTGAGTCAGGACAAATGGTGATGGCTCAAGATGCAGTGGAAGACTTGGCCTTGCACCAGGGTGGTAGCAGCATTGAAGGTAAGGGTATTCAAGAGACTCCATGACTGTCCAAAGAAATCCAATAGATAAAGTTCAAATTGTGAGAACAATACGTGTTTTCTTTTCAGGAAAAATAAGTGAATGAACTTTCTTCAGGAACATGAGAGGACGTAGACATCAAGGTAGTCTACAAAGAAACATGAATACAAGGCTTTCTATTCCCATATCTATAATCCTAAACATATATTAGTGATACATTAATTTTAACTATTAAAAATAGCCAAAGGGGTCAGCTAGAATTATTAACTAACAAACTATAAAATGGCATGATAAAAAAGTACAGGAGTACCCCCCAAAAGAAAAAAAAAATTAGGTGATGGTTACATACTATTATTTTTTTCACTTTGGTAACATAAAAACACCAACATGGAATTTTTCTTAAATGCCTTAACAATGTTCTCTCTCAGGCTAAGACCTTGTATTCCAATTGGGAGCCTGGAGCAAATTTTTACAGCTGAATTATAAACCCCTGAAAATAGAGATTTATAATGGAAACACTCTAAAACCTTAGCTAATGGCTCTCCACTACTCAATGTTGCTTTAATGAAAGGAGGTTCTCTGAGATTTTATATCAGGTAAAGTCACTAATAAGATGAAAGAATAAAAGGAAAAGTTGGAGGTGGGAATTTAGATGAAACATGAAAAGGATCACTTTTTACCTCTTCCCACAGAATACTGCAGATTCTACATTTTGAGAGAAGTAAACAACTCTGCCCCCTAAACTCCCCCCCCCCACATACACATATGCTCAATGCATTGGAGCAGTGTATAAAAATGTAAGATAGGAACCATCCTTTGGGGAAATGATAGGTTATTAAGGTATGGACTTTAATATCATTGTCAATCTATAAAACTTTTACAACCTAGTCTTATTTGCACAGAGATTACATCCCCAAAGCTCAGTGCCAAAGACACATGTTAATAAGCTCACAACTTTTAATTAAGCAATATGTATAAGTAGATTCCCATTAAGCTGTGATTTGTGGGCTAGTTCATTACAGTGGGTTCCAGCCACCAGACATATATTCAATACAAATCAAGCAGTCTGCATATTATCCTGCTTAATGTGAGCCTACTTGGGATATTTTATCGCCAGTTCAGATTAGTGGTTTGTAGAAACTATTTTTTTTTCAAAGATGGGGGCAGACACCAAAACCTAATGACCCCATGTTGCTTATATAATGAAATGACTCATCTGCTTTGTTTATTCGCATTGCATCATAATTACTCATACAGCTAACTACCATTCATTCTACTTCTCTGTCCAAAGGGGCTGGAGTCACAGAAGGCATAGGCCTAAAGAGGGCAGTTCATTATGGGTTTGTGCTTTGGGTAGAGGGAGGATGGAATTTCACCTCTCCGTATAATTGTTCTGTACACCTTTACTGAGGGATACATTATGGATGTCTGTGCCTCCTAACCAGAGCCAAGCCAGGAACTAAATGTCCAAAGGTAATATTTCAAATCTGAATATCTTTCTTTTCCCACGTCCATGAAAGCATAAATATAATTTTGTCTCATGAATAAGCTGTTTATTTCAACTCATATCTATAGCAACTTCAAAACAACAAAGTCATAGCAAAATTAAATGTAAAGTAAAAATTTAATTGCAATTATACTTTAATAATTACAAAATAAGCACCTATACCTTCTAGAAATCAGGATTTCAAAGCATTGAAAAATGTACATTTACTTAAAAGTGATCCTTGTGCTTCTTGGAATGCTCTTCCTGAGGCAATTGCATATCTTTTCTGTATAAAACCCTCTGGTTCTTAAAGGAGCATAAAGGAAGACTCTTAGTTAAACAGGATAGTAAGAGTGGCTAGCTCTCTCTCAGGTCAAACATTCCAGTCTGGAGTTAAATGTAAGCTGACCTCCAGGGCAGAATCTGGGAAGAGATGTAAAGAAAAGTTCTTCTGTACCACACATGCAAAGAATGTGAGTTTTTCAAGCCCAAATAGGAAATTGGGCTTTCTGTTCTTATTTTACTTCCTTTTTTAAAAGATATATCCTGAAAAATAAGAAAGCATGTCCCAATTATTTGTAGAATATTTCTTTCATCTAAATAAACTACAAGAGTCAGCATGGAGTAATGAAGAGGGATTTGTCCTCTGATTGAGAAGATCTGGTCCAAATACTACTTCTGTCGCATGCAAGCTGTATGACACTGAGCAGGGTATTTAACCTCTTACTGCTCCAAGGCAATGTTCAAAAACTATAAATTACAAAGATAATTTTAGTCTTTTTTGGTAGAGGAAGTTCCCTGCCAAGAGCTTAATCAGTGGTCTTAGTATAGGAATGAGGAGCAGGTGGTAGAACAAATAATATGAAATATGGAGGCAAATATACACATATCTAAACAAAATAGCATAGAACACATATTAATAGAAAAGCATAAACTATATAACATATTTAATAAAATGCCATGCTTTAGTAATTTTTAAAAGTTGATATTTAGCTGAGCCAAGATGGCGGCGTAGAAGCAGCAAGGTCCCGCAGCTCCCACAACGCCACCCTAAACACCCATAAAATACGAGCCCAGACAAAGTCTAGGAAAGTCTAGGGCTCTCAGACTCACAAAAATACAGAGAACACAGC
>CM053594.1:135774793-135800847 GCA_028646575.1 Pseudocheirus occidentalis | reverse complement strand
GAGAGGGAGAGATATATAATGGGGTGGATTATCTCAAATAAAGGAGGCAGGAGGAGGCTATTACAGTGGTTGGGGGGTAAGAGCAGAAAGGTGGAAGGGAAAGAATCAAAATTACTCACATTGGATTTGGCTTAAGGAGAGAACAATATACACAATCAATTGGGTATCTTACCCTATAGGAAAGTAGGGGGGAAATGGATAAGAGCTGGGATGATAGAAGGGAGGGTAAACTGGGGGAGAGGGTTGTTAGAAGCAAGGATTTTTTTTCTTTTTTGAGGGGCCAAAGTAGGGCAATTGGATTTAAGTGACTTGCAAAAGGTCACGGTCACATAGCTATTTTTTTGTGTTAAGTGTCTGAGGCCAAATTTGTATTAACATCCTTCTCATTCCAGGGCCATTGCTCTATTCATTGTGCCACTTGGCTATCCCAACAGCAAACAGTTTTTAAAAGGGAAAGGTCAAAGGAGAAAATAGAATAAATTGGGAGCAGGATAGAATGGAGGGAAATATAATTAGTCTTTCACAATATGACTACTATGGAAATGTTTTGCATTACTACACATGTATAACTTGAATTGCTAGTCTTGGCAGTTGGGGTGGGTGAGAAAGAGGAGGGGCAGCACATCTAGTCTAATAATTTTCTGAGTGTATACTTCTTCTTTAAAAATTACCCAAATGGGCCAAGATGGTGGCATAGGAGCAGGAAATCTACACAGCTCCCATATAATCACCTCAAATACTCATAAAATTTGACTCTAAACAAATTTTAGGGCTCCAGAACTCAAAAAATTACAGAAAATCACATATCCTGCTGAAAGAAGGTTGGCAGGAAAGGCTCATTGCAAGCACACTGGGAGCCGTAACCAGTCCAGACTGTAACTGCAACTTGACTGTGTGGGCCTCCAGGACAAGCCACAGCTGGAGCCTTCAAGACTGTGGATCAGTGGCAGCTGTGGCAATTTCCAGACTTATCAAGCCATAAGGAATAAAGACTAAGTGAATGTTTAGTGGAACTTGGCTAAATTTGGGGGAGAGCATCTGGCTGAACTGCCTCCAGGTCAAGGAAGCAGCAGAAGTGGCATCCCTGTGTAATAGTAATCAGTTTATCAGATACTTAGGGCTAAGTAGATAAGATACTTAGGGCTAAGTAGCACCTAGTAACTTAGGGATAAGTATAGAAGGTATGAACTCTGTCCATTGCTGAGAAGGTATGAATTCCCCTGTTGACTTGGAAGAAGGCTATTGGCTGAGTCAGGAGGCCAGTGCTGTATATAAAGAATAATTTTAGAGAGAAAGAAGAGAATTTGGAATTGGCTCCTTGGTGAAGGAAGATTCAGGGAGACTGAAGTCAGCTGAGAAAGAAAGGGAGAGAGAGAGAGAGAGAGAGAGAGAGAGAGAGAGAGAGAGAGAGAGAGAGAGAGAGAGAGAGAGAGAGAGAGAGAGTTCCTCTCCCAGTATCTGGAAGCTGATTGAAAAGATTGAAGTCAGCTGAGAAACTGGTAAGAGGGTTGGGGGGAAGAATGAACACTTGAGGGTGATGTCAAGATCAAAGAAATGGCCATCTATGTGTGAATCTGGGATGTTTTGGAGGATAAAGTCATGGGAAAAGTACAAATGAAAATGTAGGTCTTAAGGGTTTTTAGTGGAGTAATAATATGTATTATAAAGTCCCTTAGTATGAGGGAGCACTGAATTTATGATGGAAATATTCTGGATGTTGGTAGATGACAGCCATCAGAATCTTGACTGAGTGTTAAACATGAGTGACTAAATCTTAAAGGAGGAAAAGTTACTGAATGATGAGATAGAATCTAGAAGAAACATTAGAGAGCTAGGAGCATCCTGATTCTCCAACCAGGATCAGTGAATCCAGGGGTATGTCTAATTGTACAACTAATACAGTGAACCACGGTCAGGGATGTCATGTCACTAAGAGACTGTCAGGTCTCAGTGAATGTAAGAACTTGGAAAGAGTTTTTTCAACAAAGAAGTATTTATGATGGAAGCATGTTTGATACCTTTGGAGAAGGCGTTCCTGAGTGCAATATGAAGGATGGGTAGAACCTTATCAGTATGCTAGGAGGGTCAGGTTGAGAGGGATCAAACAAGGCAGCAGATATTGCTATTTGAACAATGACAGCTGAGTGTTCAGAATCATTAGAATAGATGGTATGTGATGGAATAGGAGTATGCTAATCATTCAGAAATGACTTTATGCAAGTTATCATTGTCCCAAAAGGAAAGAGAATTGCTGTGGAGGCAAACCAAGCTAGAAACTGAGTCATTAGTGGATAGTGAGTAGCTTGGCTGGACCTTCTTATGATATGGAATAACCAGGCAGACACTTACTAATTATTGAGTCTGCATCAGGTTGGAGTCATTCCAGGCCATCAGTGAATATTACAAATGTGGAAAGGAGAGGGATGTGATGTAGCTACCCAGTGTGCTAAAGAGTTGCAGCAAGCTGGGGAGCATAGTGGCAAGACTGTGTGGATGGAATAGTTGATTTCAGTAGCATTCAAGTGAAACTTTGAAAGAAACTAAGAATTGTAATAATCAGACAGGAGAAGGAAATATTTTGAAGATACGGTAAAACAACCTGTGCATAAAAACAGAAACAGGAGAAAGAAAATTATGTACAAGGATTAAGCAGGCCATTTTAATTGGAACATAGATTGCACAGAAAGGAAAAATTTGTAGTAATCCTGGAAAGTTAGACTGAAGACAGATTATGAAGGTCTTGAACTGCCAAGAAAAGAAAAGAATTTACATTTTATTCTTAGAGGCATTGTAGAGTCAAAGGAGCATTTTGAATAAGGCAGTAACATGAGGTTCCAAATTCTGTTTTAGGAATATCAAGTTGGTAATGGTGTGTGGATGGCAAATGAGGGAGGGCAGAGATTTGAGATTAACAGAAATCCCAGCCCTCCCTCCCAGTGTTATTAAATCATCTTCACATGTTACTGAGGTTAGAAAAATGAATAATAGCCAAGCCTGTGATGATGATCCTCTTGAAACTTGGCTGGGCTTCTTCTGGGACTTGTGATATACAGTTCAGATTGGTTGGAACAGTCACAGTTGATGCTTGGAATGCATGACATTTGAGAACCTTGTTTACCTCCATCCCAAGGTAAAGCCTTAGAATATGAATTAAGTAGGTTATTTAGAATATTTTTGTAAGGTAAAAATTTAATCATGCTTTTCACTGGATTTCTTGATAATGACTTATTTTATTATGATAAATGACTGATTAATATTTTTAATAATATTTCTGGAAAAGAGGAAGATTCTCTTCTTTGTAAAAGTCTGTTGTGTCAGGGTGGAGGAAGAGGAAAGGAGCTGCCAAACTCCTCCTCCAAAAAAAAAAAGTGAGAAAAGCAATAGAGTGGATGAGGGAGACAAAAGCAGTTAATTCTTCCATTTCCCACTTCTAACAGACAGACTAATCAGTTGTAATTAAGAGGCAAAGTAGCAGACTAATAAACCACACTTGTCACCAGTTGTCATCTTAGTGATCAATTCGCACCTTTATCCCAATGACAGAAGCCCTTCAAGTGTTCTAATAACCCTTGAATCCTCTGAGCTCCTGGGGATTAGTGAAAGGATAATGTATTGTTAAAGCCCTAATGAAGAGGAGGGTTAGGAGCCTCCTCAGCTGGGAAAAAAGCAAAAGTAAACTTCAGTAGGGATTCAACTTCCTTTTGTTTGGTTTCTCATTTTTGATTAAATGAAGCTCATCTAAGACTCCCTCCTCCCCTCCCCCAGCACCAATTTTTCTTTTCATGGTCTCCCAGAAAATCTAATATTTGTCAAGTCTTTTTTCTCAGTAGGATAGCTTTTTTTGGAAGTCACATTTCCTTTTGTATTTGGTTGATTTGCTTTTAAATAGATGATCTCCCCACTCCATTCCCAAGAACTTATTTAATAGATACTATATGCTTTAAAAACATAAAATAAACTATTGGCTTTCTTTTCTCATAATTCATTTTTACAGATTCATACAAGCAAGTAATAATAAGAGTCGGGAGATTCCTTATCCAAGAAATTATAGATAATATTTCCCTTTTCATGAGGGAGACTGTTTTATTTAAGTCAGACAAAACAAAAAATGATAGTCTCTTAGATGCTAGAAGTACATTTCAACATCACTCCTTTTTTTTGCAGATTCTAATGACATGCAAGGAAAATCGTTCTGATGACTCATATTTCAATCACTGCATTACGTTATTAGAATGTTAAACAACTTATTTCACATACATTGATATATGCAAAAGGGGAAAAGGTGAAGTAGAATGTCCAAAATATAGGAACACTTACAAAGCATTCCCAAGTACATTTGTTTTTTCCTTCTATGATACGTGGCAGGCTGCAGTAAATAAAATGGAATCCTAAAATTGGAAAATTACACAGACTATGTAGTACAATTCCTTGCTTTGTGGCAAGATTATATCTTCATGACCCATCAAAATCTATTTTCTTAAAAGGCTTCTGTGACAGGGATACTATGCTCTCTCTTGGTAATGAAGCTCAATACTTGATAATCCTCAGTTAGAAAACTTTCTTATATCTCATGTGAATGACCCCAATTGTAGCTTTTAGCCTTTTTGCTTTAGATTGATATCCTGCAGTGATGGAGACAAGAAGAGTCCCTATAATCTGTATGCATAACCTTGGTGTAGGTGTACTTTACACTGAATTTGAGCTTCTTGACAATTCATGAAAAGATGAATTGTTTGAAAATAACTAACTCCTATAATCTACCAATATTTTGGAGTAAGGATTTGACCATGCATTATGTTTTCGAAAATAAATCTAGTTTCTTCATCCTAGGGACTGAAATTATTCTCTACTTAAATAAGACTAAGACCAAATCATTCTGCTCTCTGCTGAATATCAATATGTATCAGAGGAAAAGTAATTGCATGATTACAACAGATGTTTGTGTATTATCAATAGAGCAAGACCAGAAGATAATATAGTCTTTTCATTAAAATAAATGTTTATTGAATTGGTTTTGTTGACTTGTCTATTTGAACTAGCTTTGGAACTTTGCTGTTTTAGTTTGACTTTTCTGAATTGATTTTCTTAATGCTCATTCATAACAATTTTTAGATAGCTAGGTCTGATACAGCAATGTATAATTAAGCTAAGTTAGAATCTATACTTGAAATCAGAAATCAATATTTCTTTGCTACCTAAGAATATCCTTTTAGCCAGCAAGTTGGGGGCACAGTCTGACTTCTCAGTATCCTTGATGTGTTTCCTTGTTCTTTTTCTACATGTGAATACTAGGGGACATGCGGTGGAGTTTTTGATGGAGTCTATTTCAAGTTAATTGTTTAAAATTCTTTCTTGCATTAGATGAATTCTGAGATTCCTCCCTATCTTCTTTCTGTTCCCCAGATTTCTGCCCCCAAAGAGCAGGCCATGGGTCCATTTTTAAAAGAACAACATTCAATACTACATCATCATTTATTTATTTATTTTCCTTTTGTGCTCAACAGATTGTTGTCTGCACAATGGCAAACTTGAGTGAACATGAGCTCTGCTTCCTCTTAAGATGTCTTGCTGTGAAATATTAGAATAGCAAAAGGCTAATGTATGCATACATGGGGCAGAGGGGAACATTTCAGCCCACATTTCACACTGCAGTAATCAATTCATTGGTTTGGGGGGGTGGGGTTGGGGGAGGGAGCCAGCTCTTTCCCTGTCCAGCTGCAGCAGGCTGGAGCTTGAACATATGCCTGTCTGAAAGAAGAGGAGGGGAAAAAAGCCCTCTCAGGAGTAGCCAAACAAAGAAAGCCAATCCTCTCCACAAAGCGTGGAATGACTTAAACACTCCATTGTATTAAATATGAATGAGTCTTTATTGTGGAGCACAGTGTGTGGGGAGCCTTGGTGTCCTCCGATTAGCCACATGATTAACCAGATTACACCGGGAAGCTGCTAAGGTAAATAAGCCAAGCCTTCTGTCACTTCCTCCCTCAGGCCTGCCAAACAAGGTGCCTCTGAGCTTGCCCTATTGTAGTTGACTGAGGAGCAAGGAGAAATAGCCATGAATGCCATGCTTGGTAATAAAACACAGAGGGTGAGAGAAAGAAAAGGGGTATCTCAAGGGACATTCTATGAGAAACAGTGTGAAAACATCTTTCTGGTCAACTAACATGTCAGTATTGTTCCCTTTGATCGGTGCAAACTAAACTTACCCTCTGCCTAAACAGGGTACCCTATCCCTTTTGTAGGGAGCAAGTAGGGAGGAGATGGAGGGAAATGACAGGCATTAAAGCAGCCTGAATCAGGCTCATTAGGGGTGAGACACAATCATTCAGTGCCTTCAAATCTGCTAGCCTATTAACCCTGTTTCCATCGTCTTAGTTCAGCCAGGGTTTTCTCCCTCCTGTAGTCGTTCACTTCCTCACCCCCTGCTCATTCTTGTGGACAGATTGATGCCCACAGTTTAATTGGTTTATGAAAATTGCACGAAAGTTACAATTCTCTGACCAGCTTGAGCTTTGGGAAGATACAAGGAATTGGTCACCATTTAAAATAGGGCCTGCATGCAAGATCTTTGGGGATTAAGATACTGGAAAGACAAATGGACATTTTCAAAGCTTGGAACTGGAAAATAATTCATCAACAGAAATAAAATTTATCTGTAAGATCAAGGGATTCTGTAAGTTTTGGAAGAAGCTTTTTTTCTGTGCTTTATACTGAGCTGATGCTTTGTGGGATCTAAGTGTAATCATGAATTTCAATTTAGTGTTAACTTTCATTTTGGTTGACAAAAGTTTGAGTGCCTCTGATAAAGCAGAAAGTGGGAGTTTTAAATGGTTCATGAATGTCCCAATGGAGTTATTGGACTTATAAAAGAATATTATGAGAAACTGAGTGCAGAGAAATGCAAAATATGTGATTCAATTAATCTGAAAGTCTACAGACAGTAGGGCATTTAGGCAGGAAACATTTTAGATATTGCCAATCTTAGGACACTTAGAAACTAAATTTGAAGTGCACATAGGAAACAGGTCATATGGTTCCCACATACATAGAGACTTTCAAAAATATATTTCAGTTAAAATAATTGTAATCAGAAATGGGCAGTAGTGTGGAGAATATTCATAATCTTGAGTATAGGAACCACTTAAAAAGATTTACATGCTTTGATCACACTATTGTTTTTTTTTAAGTAGGGAAAAAAATATGGCTCTCCACTAGTTAGCATATAAACAAAAAAATAAAATAAAATCTACCACTCAAGGTTGTTTCTGGAATCTTATACTCCTTCCATTGGAGGCAGTTTTTCCTACACCCATATGACCACTCTGTGTTCCAGAATATTGTTCTACTGCCTGAAGCTTGTAGTTTTGCCTCTTTCAAGATTCACAGAATCCATGCATACAACTCTCTTTTGTTGTCTTCTTACTGTTTTCTATGGGCTACCAGAGTACATTTTTATCTTTCTTGGGGCTTTAGCTTCCAGTTATCTGTTTTCTTATATTGAAACCTTTCTCAAGATTCCAGAATTCATTCTGTTGACTCTTTTAACACCTTAATCTCTCAATTCCTCAACCTTTTCAGTTCCAAAGACCTCTATTACCTTCAGCTAGTCAGTCATAGTCAACCTTTAGCTCCCATACTTCTGACTATTAAATTCCACTTTTTGCTCTGGACATCTTGTCTTCCCACTTTCCTTACACCTTCACTATCATTGAGTTTACTTTTCTACTTATCATCCTTTCTACTTCTTCCTTTTCTACCAATTATTTTCAGTCATCTATCACCTACGCTCTGGATTCATTCACCTTTCTACCCAGTTCTGAATCTCTGGTCAGCCTCTATAGTGATTTTTCCCTTCTTCCTAATTCTAATCATCTTTAAAATGAACTAGAGAAAGAAATGGCAAACCACTCCAATATCTTTGCCAAGAAAACCACAAATGAGATCTTAAAGAGTCAGACACAACTGAAATGAATGAACAACAATCAATTTACCCCTCTATTATGCATAACCTCTGCTAGCTAATTTCTCTAAACCTTATCTACAGGTCTATGCTGGAGACAGTAATGAAATCTTGCAGAATTATGCTGCATATAAAGAAAATATGTATAAGAGGTCAAGGAGGAGAGGAGAGAAGAGGAGGGGAAGGGAAAGAAGAGGACAGGAGGGGAGATGGGGAGGAGGGGAGGGGAGAGGATTTATGCTGAATAAACTGGCTTTTGTTGTTGTTTAGTCTTTATTTAGTCATATTCTGACCCTTTGTGAGACCATTTGGGGTTTCCTGGGAAATGATACTGTAGTGGTTTGCCATTTACTTTTCCAGCTCATTTTAAAAATGAGGAAATTGAGGCAAACGGGGAAAAGTGACTTGCTCAGGTTACATAGATAGTAAGGCTTTGAGGCCAGATTTGAACTAAGGAAAATAAGTTTTCCTGACTTGGCACTCCATCTACTGCATCTTCTAGCTTCTCGTATAGTAGCTAGAATGCTGAATTAAAACCCAGAGATATTGTGTTTGAATACTAGATTTACTAACAACCATTTGTGTGACTTTGGGTAAAATTTTATTACGTGTGGACCTCAATTTCCCTCATCTGCAAAATAAGAGTTTAAGTTTCCTTAAAGCACTAAAACATTTAACACCTTGAAAACAATTAGAATCTTAATACTACTCAGCAATTCTTTTATCTGATTTGTTTTATTTAGTCCTGACCAATATATTCCAAAGTTGTTTTTCCTCAGTCTTCCCTTTTTCACTCATCCCCAACTTATGACAGCTACCTTTTATCTATCTGTCTCTACATTTCCTCAAATGTAAAATGTGTGGTTTAGATCAAATGATTTCTAAAGTCACTCAGCTTCAAGTTCTATTATTCTCACCTCTTTCCTCCACATTCTAGGATTGTGTGTTTTTATTAGAAAACTTTCTGAGGGATCAGTCCTTTTCTTTCTGTTTTTTCTTTAGAGGGGGGAAGGTAGGGCAATAGGGTTAAGTGACTTGCCCAAGGTCACAGGGCTAGTTTTTGTGTTGTGTCTGAGGCTGGATTTAAATTCAGGTCCTCCTGACTCCAGGGCCAGTGCTCTATTCACTGTGCCACCTAGCATCCCTTCCCTTTCCCTCCCCTCCACTCCCCTCCTCTTTTCTCCTCTCTGCTCCTTTCCTCTCCCTCTCCCTTGCCTCTCCTCATTGACCGCTTATACAGTATTTTCCTTATTACTAGAGATTCTCACCTTTGATTTTCCCTAACTTCCCAGAGTAGTGCTATTCAAGATCCCTTAATTAATCCTTTTATAATGATTAAAAAACAGAGCAACCACTTTTCCAGTTAAATTCCCTTGTCCCTTAAAGTTTGTAAAACCTCCAAATTACATTGTAGTTGCTTAAGGTTTGACATTCAGGAAAATATGCTTGAATGACTAATGATTTCAATCATTCGTCCTTTATCTATTCAAGAAAAAAATCCTTGAAATTTCTCCTTCCTTGAATTGTACTGTTATTTTAAATAAGTTTTGAATAATGAATGAGTTGTTTTTAATCTCAGATTTCATGCATTCTGGAAACCCTGGAATAAAAAAAATATTGAAATGATAAACTATGATATTCCTATGTGTTGTTCATATTTAATACACTTTTTGATTTCCAGTTATATCACCACTGGCATAAAAATTCACATGTTATTAAAGCATTTGTCAGTCCTTATGGAACCTTTCATCCCCTCCCATTTGGAACACTTGTTTTACTTATTTATAGCCCAGATTCAAGTCATTTATCAGACTGTGAATTCTACATTTAAATTATTTTAATTTCTCCTTGGTAAACACTACTAAACAGAGTCATATTAATAAAATTATTTTAAATGCTAGAAGTTAAACATGATGTCAGTGAAGTCCTGGTTCATTGTGTTTTCATTCTGGCTAAGCTGACCTAAGCAAATTTTGATTTTCTTTGTAGTTAAGAGAGATTCATTGAACAGAGTACACTCGGTCAGTTCTGTGTATCCTACTAAATTCAAGTAGCTAACACAGCAGCTCTCCAAGGTACATTGATTTCAAGGTGCAAAGCTAATCCCCTTCTTGTAAGAGGTTTTCCATGTCATTTTAAAGAATGAGCTATATGTGCACCATCGTATTCATAAGACACAGTATTTTATCCAAATTATAACCAAACAAATGGTATTATGTGATACTTTATGAAAGAATTTCATTGAATATGAAAAAAAATCTTCACTGAATAGTGGCATATAAATATAGTTTATTGACAAATCAACGGTATTTTGAAAGAAAGTCTCCATGAAGAGAGTCAATGAGGGAAAATATGGTGGAATTTAAAAAGAGGTCAAAATAGAGAGTTATAGGAAAATGATGAGAGTATGCTCATAATCTTTTTATTATCAATATGGATTTTAGGTGCATGAAAGTGGGTTCCACTTATCTTGAGACAAAAATATAAATAAAAAGAGATCTAATTTCATACTTGCAAAGGGTTTTGATGAAGCACTTGGTATTTTACTTCTCCCTATAATTGTTCTGTAATAGGTGATATAGTGGTGTTAGGATGTGACTTAGTTGACAATATTTAACTGGTGGGTTTTCTGATATAATATCTACAACCATCTTTTGGCATGTTTTTTTTAAGATGAATCATACAATCATAATGATGACTTTGAAAACTTGAGAGACCAATCAACTACATTCTCTCTGCCCATGGACAATGCTTCTATTCCATCATATCAGAAATATATAATATTATATATTCAAATAAATTTGAATTTTTTTTCAAAATTATATGCAGGAAAAACAGCACGCTTTATTTTGCAACCTATCACTTCAGTGATCTCTATTTAGGTAAAATTAATTGATAGTTGTTGAATGCTTACTACTTGCTAGCCCTAAAGGATAACCAGCATACTTTTCTGACAGTTAGGGCATTTTCCAGTGTTTCAGTGAAAATGGAGGTGAATTATTCTTTCTCATAATGCTTCTTTTATTGTAGACTAAGATTTATGCAGCTCTTTAGTCTTTTTTTCTGGCTAATAAAACCAAATTGGTTGCTCATTAGTTATATTTCCTAATAGTTTTTATTTGTTTGGGTAAATTTTACCATTGTATGTATTTCTTGGAAATTTTGTAGACTGAGGGGGAATAATTTGTGTCATCTATGTTTACTATACACCTTAGTAATTTGTTGTTGTTTAGTCATTTAAATCATGTCCAACACTTTGTGACCCTATTTGCAGGTTTCTTGGCAGAGATACTAGAATGGTTTGCAATTTCCTTCTCCAGCTCATTTGACAGATGAGAAAATTGAGGCAAACAGTATTCTTGCCCTGACTCTGGACTCAGCACTCTATGCACTAGGCCAGCTTGCTGGCCATACCTTATTAAAATACCTTTTTCTTAATATATATGTATAATATATGTATATATACATATACATACACATACATATATATATATTTATGTAAGTATGCATGTATACACATATTTATGTATTTCAGTCTAACTGACAATTATTCTTAACTGATAATTTCAGTGGGGAAGCACACCAGTGATGATTTGAACTAATGATAATAGAAATTCATTTTAGATCCTTTTGCTACAGGTAGTTCAAGGATTCTAAGAGCAAGCAGGCCAAACTCTGGGGCCCTAACTCTTCAGTGGAAGTGGCAGATGGAATAAAGAGTCTAAGAGAACTAACATTATAGCTTTTAAGTGTTCTTTCCTGATCCTTTCTCTATTTTCTACGTCTTGTTCATACCATCTTTCCTTTGCTGAGCTACCTTCTACCTCACCCTCTTCACAACCTTCTTTAAGGCCATTTTGTGTCTTTTTCTGTTCTTCAATATCCTAGTTTTCTCAACTGATAAAAAGGAGAGAGACAGAGAGAGACAGAGAGAGACAGAGAGAGAGAGAGAGAGAGAGAGAGAGAGAGAGAGAGAGAGAGAGAGAGAGAGAGAGAGGCACAGAGACACAGAAAGAGACTAACAGGTCCATGATAGAAACCTGGTGAATTTCTTTTGTTATACCTCCTGTTTCAGATTTATTTCCTAAAGGCATTTTGGAAATGGCATCTTAAATACCAATGTAACCAATCAACATACATAATTATAAAGCAGAGGATCCTAACCTTTGGTTCATATTTTCAAAGGTGTTATTATTATTTAAGGATCAACAAACTAAAAAACTTATCATGCATTGCCATTTAGATATGTGTTTAGGTCTGGAAAAAAAAAAGCAGAAATACTAGCAAGAGTGGATGTGGAATCTACTCCAAAACTGAAACTTATCACTCAACCAGAACTCTAAATTATCAAAGCTAGAAAATAGTATTAACCATCTCTTCTAATGGCTAAATACAAAGTATTTAACGAAATGAAAGTATTGCCAGCCAAGTCACATGGCAATGCCTCTATACCTCTATAACAGTAAGCAAACATTGTCTGTACTTTAGACTGAAATCCCTCTCTCTCTCTGTCTCTCTCACACACACACACACAGTGTGTATGTTATGTATGTGTATATATATGTGTATGTGTATATATACACATATATATATATATATATTTCATTTTAGCTATTTTTAAATGAATGTAAGTCCTGCAGTGATCAGCAAGACATCAAGTCATTTGCAAATGTTCTTGAATCTTGGGTGGCTTTTATCATTTCATGTTTTTGCAGTCAATAGGTACTAATGGCATAAGTTCTAACGTAGGGTTCTGTGGAATTTTTCAACATTAAGAATTCACATAAACACACTCTTATTCCTTAGCATCATTTTTAGAGGTAGGGGATAAGTGAGAAGAGTCACTTTGGTATGAAGGGCTTTTAATTCTACTTCTATGATATATTCTGCCTTGGCTTTCCCCTTTCTGTCACCTTTGTTAAGCCATCATCCTTTTTTCTTTTCTTTTCTTTTTGGTGCAGGAACTGTGATAATTTCTGATTTCCATTTCTCCTCTTTCCAATCCATTCTGCAAAGACTGACAAATCACTCTTTCTAATGTTCACATCTAACCATGTCTTCATTTCAACCCTCCCCCCCTTTCAGGAATTCTTCAGGAGTTCTCTGTTGTTTATAAGATAAAATACAAGCTCCTTTACTCAACTCTCTTTTTAGGCCCTCCACATATGTCTCCAATCTACCTTTCGAGACTTATGTCACACTACTCAACTTCATACAATTGACTTTCCAGACAAACTGGAATATGCTTTGTTCCCCATAACTTCCTACATTCCTATGGTTCCATATGTTCACTTAGATCTTTTCATGCTTGAGATGTGCTTGCTCAATATCTATTCATTAAAACCCTCTTCCTTCAAGGACAAATTCATGTGTCATCTTATTCATTCAGATATTCCTGTTGCCCCCAAATAAAGATGTTCTCTTTTGTCTTATTTTGTTTTAAAGACACATTGTGCTTCTCTACCTTCTTGTCCTTCTAAAATCTTATCATCTATTATAGTGGCAGTACAATGTAGTGCAAGAGAGCTGGCCTTGGAATCAGTAAGCCCAGGGTTCAAGACTTGCCTTTGACATATATAAGCTGTGTGATTCTAGCAAACCACTAAACTCCACCCATGCCTCTAAACAGCTAATAACTGAACTTAAAATAAGTTGCCCACCTTTATCAGTGAAAGGAGGTTCTTCTTTGGGAGTTCCTTTACTTGATGAAATCACAGGTAGAGACCAAAATATTACTTATTTGATTAGATGTGTCATCATCCTGTCTCCCCAGACCCTAAACTTTGCAAAGACAGAGAACATGCCATTTTTTCACCTTTTAAACTCTAGTGTCTTGCATAAATTATGTATTTAACAAATGTTTGCTGTTGAACTGAAATCCTTTACTTTGGCCTAGAAGCCTTATCAGTCTGGCATAAGTTAATGTGATTGGTTTATTTTATTTTTAAATGTGTTAGGTTTTATCTACTTAAAAATTATCTTTGTTTACAGTGTTATATCACTGTGAGCTATCTAGAGACTGCACAAAAATACCCCAAGAGGAAGTAATTGCTAAGTATTTTAAAATGCTATATGAACAAATTAACGTTTCTTTCTCTCTTAATGTAAAGCCACAAATGTTCCTTTCCATAAACTGCCAATAAACTTACCTTAGAAAGGAAATTAATTTGCAAAATGCCCCTTAAGAATTTAGATACTTAAAAGACAGAGAAAAAAAACAAAACAAGCACACTAATAGAAATGGTCTGTCTTAAATGAAACCAACTTTTTAAAAAGCCTAATTTTCTTACCATGCTCAATGTTTAAATGGCATCAGTGGAGAAAAATTATTTCAGGGTTGTTTTCACAGCTGGAAATGATATTTAAATTCAAATGGTTAATGTAAACCTTATTAAAAAAATCCCTTAAACAATTTCACTTTTACCGAAAGGTGAGAAAAATCAAATGATTATTTAATACATAAAACACATTGTGGTTTAATGAAAAGAGTGCCCAGTTTAGAGGTAAGGAATAGTATATTTTAACACCATCTTTGAGACTTACTGCATTGTATTCTATACCTCATTTCTTCCAGCTATAACATTAAATGGAGAATAACTACGTCTTCTATAGCTCCCATCCATTCTTAATGCAAACCAAGAACAAAAGCTTATAAGAATGAATCAGTGTTTTGGAATTAAAAAAGACATTAGTGGTCAACTAGTCCAAACCTCTACTAAACATGTATCCCCATCCACAACATGCCCAATAATGAGTTATCTTGCATTTACCTGAAGACCTCCAGTGAGAAAGAACCCTAAGGCTATTTTGGATAGCTTAGATTATAGGGACCTTTTGTCTTTTCCTTACGCCTTTCCTGAATTTGCCTTTACACCTTGGTATCTCTGCTCCAGGTACTACATTGAAGCCAAACAGAACAAATTTAATCCTTCTTCCATGTGAAAGGAAATGTCAAGTATTTAAAAGATTATTTATTTTCTTCCCTTTCTTCCAACATATCTTTATTTCTTCAACCCAAATTATCCTTGTTGCATCAAGCAATCTTCAAATAGCATGAACTTGAGGTACCTTACCCTCCTGGTTTCCTTCCACTGGGCTATCTACTATTAATCAATATCCTTACTAAAGTATGACATCCATAATGAAACACAAAACTTTATTTACAGTCAGATCATAGGTAATTACATAGGGTCTAAGTCATCCTTAATACTTGACCATATGTTTTGGTAATATAGCCAAAGATTTCATTGCCTTTCTTGCCTTAAGTTGGTAGCTCACTTTTGGTTCCCTCACCGCCACCCAATTTCTTTTATTATAAGTTTGTAACCATACTTCATCCATCTGGAAATTGTGAATTTGATTTATTCAATCCAATTGTAATGAATCTTTATTTTCTCTCTTGTATTAACCATCCTTATTGGCTTTGTGTTATTTGCTAACCTGATAATCATATGTAATGGTACTGTGATTTGAAGATCTTCCATGCCCCTTGAACTTGCTGATGTAGCAGGAAGGGGGGGAGCAAAAGAAAGCCAGAGCCAAGACAGTGTCCCTGCGGTGGTGACTGGAAGCAGTGGCAGAGGCAGAGGCTGCGATTGCTGCACAAACTCCTTTTTTTTTTTTGAGCCAGCCAGAATATCTGCTAAGGACTCCTGTTGAGGACTGCCAGGGATGGGAACTGCGGGGGGCTGGAGCTGCTGGGATCAAGCTGCTGGGACACTGAGTAGTTGTCATTAGAGAGGAGAGGAGGATCTTTGCATGAGGTAGCCTGTCCTGTTTTGAAGGCTTGAGAATGTGGATGTTTACTACTTTAACTACATGTGCCAACTTCATAACCACTGTGTTGGCTTTGACTTTCTGGTTTTGGGACTCAGTTTTCGGGTATTTAAATAAATGTTCTAGCTATATTTCTCATGTAGAAAGCCTGTTACATTTTATGATTAATAACCATATCAGTATACTTATAGTTGCTGTACGCATTGTGAATACTGCGTTGTTGATACAGCATAACATTTTTACATTTATCCAAATCCTCAGTAGAAATGTTAAGCAGCTCAGGGCCAACTAAGGACATATTCATGTGGACCTTCCAGATTGGTATGGAGTGATCAATTAAGTTCTTTTAGTCTATACTTTCAGCCAGTTTTGAATCCACTTAATTATGCTTTCAGCTTGTTCATACCTTTTTATTTTTTCCATAAGAAAATAGAATTTTTAAAAAATCTTTAGTAGTAAACTTTATCTATAGCCTGCTTCTATCCACTGTTTTTATAATCTTATCAACTAACAATATAAATTGTGTTTGACATTCTCTTTTGTTACTTCATTTTGTTACTTGAGTTTGACAAATATACAAAGAATATATATATATTATTGAGATATGTAAAATGTATTATATGTGAAACTATGAGTCTATTACATATAGATTATTTTTAAAAAATATTTACATTTGCCATGATAATACCAACACTTCGCTGCTTCTCTGTATACCATCTGAACTTTCATGTACAATCTTGTATATAATTTAAGCAGTTCATCACAAATATTTCTTTCTTTTCTTTTTAAATTTTTTAACTCCTCCTCATGACTCACAGTTATGAAATCCCTCTCATAATATATAAATATAGTCAAGCAAACCAGTTTTGTTTAATGGTTGTATCTAAAAATGTATATCTTATTTTGTGCTTATTTTATCACCTCCCTCATGAATAAGAGGAAGCATGTTTTAACTTCAGTTTTTTTTGAGACATGGTGATCATTACATTGATAGTAATTCTTGTCTTTTACAGTAGCTTTACTTTACACTGTTATAATTATAGCTCTTAGTTTTTTTCCCTAATTCATTCTGTATCATATCTTCAAATAAATCTTCCCACATTTCTGACTCTATACATTTCACAATTTCTTGCAACACATTAAAAAAAATTTCTGACATAATTTTAATATATGAAAATTTTCAATCTGTCTTGGCTCTCTTTAGACTATTATTTATAAAAGGTTATTTCCAACTAAGTAACATTCTGTGTATAATGTCTAATTACTTTCAGAAATATTTGAACTGTCAACAGTTCATTTGTATGCCTGTCCTTCCATTGTTTACATACTGATCATTATTTTCCTTTACTATCATCTGTATGGGTATGACAAGAAACATCAAAGTTGTATTAATTTGAATTCATTTCTTTGATTATTAGTGATTTGGAGAATGTATGTTGACAGCATGTATTTCTTCTTTCAAGAATTGTTTATACCTATCTTTGACCATTTATCCATTGTTAACTAGTTCTAATATATTTGTACCAATTCCCTACAAGTCTTTGATATCCAATTTTTATCAAATATGTTTGCTTTGAATATTTTTCCTAGCTCACTCTTTCTCTTCTAATACTAATTTTTATTATTTATATGAAATATTTTATTTTGTTTCATTAAAATTGTCTATTTTCTCTTATTATAATCACTTTTTCCATCCAGAACACTCAGACATCCACAATTGTGAAAGTCATCCCTTTCTTTTCTCCCCAATTAATTAACTAATTAGAAATATAGATCAATTAATACTTAATTAATTAATATAGACTAATTAATTTTCTCCCCAATTAATTAGATAGATAGATAGATAGATAGATAGATAGATAGGTAGGTAGATAGATAGAGATATAGAGATATACACCATTTGGAGTTTATGTGGTATATGTATGATGTGACATTTTGATCTAAATTCTTAGCCTAATTTCTACCAGACTGTTTTCTAATTTGCAAATAATTTTCATCCATCATGAGCTCTTATAATTATTCTAATCATTGAATTTTATAGGCATTATGCTACTCATTGCTTCTGTGTATTATATACCTAATCTATCCTTTAATATATATTTCTACTTCTTAACTTGTACCAAATAGTTTTCATAACTAATGTTTTATAGTATATCTTGTGATGTTATATTGTGAGGTACTTAAAGCATTTTTTCATTACTTTTTGAGAGAATGTTATTCCTTTCCTCTTTCAGATGAATCTTGATTTTTTTTCATAGTTATTCTTTGGCATTTTGTTTTGATGTGGTAATTTAGTTGAGACTGAATTGTCATTTTTAATCATATAAACATGGAAATTTTCTTTATATGTTTCTTTAAAGAATATTTTATAATTGATTTCATTTAATTGCAATTTGAATCTTATGGAGTCACACTATAGGAATTTTAAATGGAATTTATTTTTCAATCTCATCCTGCTGGGTTTTATTAGTAATGTACAAGAATGCTAATATGATGTTTATGTTTCTTTAATACACGGCAACTTTATTCAAATTATTTTTTCAAGTAATTTTAGATAACTGTCTAGGGTTCTCTAAATAAACCACCATATCTTTTTTTAAAGAAGCAATAGTTTTCTTTCTTCTTTCTGTTCATTCCCTCATATTGTTCTCGTCTTTTTGAGATACTTAGCATCTCCAGGACTACATCATATATCAGTAGAAATAAGGGACATCATTGCTTTATCCCTGATCTTATTAGAAAGCCCCTAGTATGTTTTCCTTAAAGACAATGGCAGCTCTTGGCTTCCTGTACACACTATTTATCACCATAAAGAAAAGTCCAATTATTACTGATTTTTAGTGTGTTAACATTTTTTATATCTCATCAAAGGTAGTTGTATTTTAAATAAGGTTTTTGTTTTTTTGTAGGTAGTTGATAAGAGAATTTTATCTTGTCTATATTTCTAGTTTTCCCATCATTGAACTCTGTATTGCTGATACAAATACAAACTTGTCAGAGTCTATAATGACTTTAATAAGTTATTTGTAGCAATATTTTCTTCAATATTTTGCGTTGATATTCATTAGGAGTATAGGGCTATAGTGTCCCTTCTTTGCTTAATCTCTCTCTAATTTGTATCTTACCTGTTCTTTGAATATTTTATATAATTAACTTGCACATCATCCTTTTCCTAGGTCCTTCCTTTCCTGAAAAGCTGCCCATCTTTTCATCAATTTATTTCTTAAAAAAACAAACTTGATGTTGTGTTATATACAGTTTCTATTTTTGTTCATTTATTATGAGGACTTTATATGTTTATGAATGTTTTTCTACTTCATTTAATATTTATGCATGTATGCATATATACACATATACACATATGCATGAATATATGTGTATGAAATAGTTTTTAATGTTTTCCTTCATTTACTTTTGATGCATTGTGTTTCATAAGTTTATATTCTTATTTTCAGTATCTGGTATCACCATAGTCGTCCATATATTCTTCAACATTCCTCTGTAAGAGCCATTCCCCCATATGACTATAGAGAGAGAAAAGAAAGTAAAAACCACACATCAATACAAAAAGTTTGTATTGATGTATTGAAAAGGTTTGAAAACATTTGCAGCGATAGCATCTCTGGCCCTCAAATTTCAATGGAAGGGTACATTGGGGTTATATCGTCAAATCCCTCCATTTAAGTTCCACTTGATCTTTGTAATTTTTGTTCCCTTTTTGTTTGATATTTTTTTCTTTGTGTCATTGATATTTTCATTTACATTACTGTAGTTTTATGCATATTTTTTTTCTCTTGGTTTTGCTTATTTCACTGCATCAGTTAATATTAAATTTTCCATGCTTTTTCTGTACGCATCACACATAATTTCTTACAATACAGTAGTATTCTATGGCATTCAAGTACAACAATTCGTTTATCCATACTGATGGGCATCTGCCTTATCTTGAATTCTTAGCATTTTATAAAGTGCTGCTATAAAAATTTTGGAGTATTTGGGGGGGGTTTCTTTTTTTTCTTATTATTTATATTCTCCTTAATGGAGTCTCTGGTTCAAAGGGTATGGATATTTTAGTCACTTTATTTCCATAATTTAATTTTCCCTAAAATGGATGTAATATTTCACTGCTCCATCAACAATATATTTATGTGCCTATCTTCCCAAACTCCACCAGCACTGACTTTTGTCATTTATTGTCATTTTTCCAGTTTTCGTGTTGTGAGGTAGAAACTTTAGGGTTTTATTGCTTTACATTTCTCTTATTAGTGATTTGGTGCTTTGTTCCATGTTCTTGTGAATACTTCACAATTCTGATAACTGTTTTATGGTATCATTTAATCATTTATTTACTGAGGAATATCTACTATTATTATTATTATATAATATTTGTTTATGTCATATACATGATATTTATCAAGTACATTATTTATTTTATATAACTTGGAAACTAAGTCATTATCAGAGAAATCTGATCCAATGATTTTTCCCCCTTTCTTATTTGTTTAAGATTATATCTTTTATGCAAAATTCTGAGAGCTACATGATCTATTCCTCTTCTAGTTCTGTTAATGTATTGTCTGGATATCATTTTGGAATATATTGTGGTATATGAGGTAAGATGTCTGTTTGAGTCTAATTTCTGCTAAATAACTTTGCAGTTTTCCAGCATGTTATAATTATTGTTACTAATATTATTAATTTTAAATATGGATTTTGCTGTAGGCAATGTTCTCCACTTTATTGAACACTGGATTATTGAGCTTTATTATTTCTGAATCTCCCTTGTCTAGTTTGTTCTATTGATCTGTTATTCCAATCCTTAAAAAATATCAGATGTTTCCAGATTTATATGACTGCTTTTTGAGGTATGGAAGTGCTATTCCCCTTTTATTCTTACTTCTTTTAATAATTTCCCTTGATATTCTAGATACTTTGTTTTTCCAAATAAACTTTATAATAATGTTATCTAGTTTTTTTTAAAGTATTGTCTTGGTACTCTTATTGGTGTACCAGTAAACATAAATTTTGAAAGTATTACTATTTTTATTAAATTGGCACTAGACAAACACTGAATATACTTCAAGCTACATAGGCTATTCTTTATTTCTTTCAGGAGTGCTTTATAATTGAATCTACATATCTTATGCGTGTTTTGGTAAGTTGGTTCTGAGATGATGCAGTTTATAGTTATTTGTAATGGTCTTTCCCTTTCTATTATTGTTTTGTGATTTGTTATTATCATGTACACATGCTGTTGATCTTTACGGAATTATTTTGTAGTTTGAAATTTTGTTCAAGCTTTTATTGCCTCAATTACTGTCATTGCTGATCCTAATTTTTGTTTCCCCTCTATTTTTATATTTCTTTTGTGCTTGTTTTCAGTTTGCTTATTGTATTATTTTCAATTTTTAAATGTTCATTTAGCTCACTAATCTTTATTTTTCTATTTAATTGATATATGATTGGAAGGATGCAGTTATTTTCCCTGAAAACTATTTTAGCTTCATCCAATAGATTTTGGCATGCTGTTCCATAATTGTAATTTTCTTTTACAAACTTAATAACTCTTTATATTGTATTACAGATTCAAATTTTTCTATCCATTATTTTGGCTGTGCAGGAACTATATTATTATTTAATAATTCTAATTTTTCTTTCCAGTTATGTGGAAGCAGTATGTTATAGTTCCATATTCTCCTAAAATTCCTCAGGGTTCTGCATCTCATCAAGTGTTGAATCATTTTCCTTCATTTTCCAGTATTGTTTCATAGTCCTGAACTTATTTCGTAGATCTGGAGTTCATATTACCTTCTATGGTTACTATTCTTCCTCTTTATTCCTCTATTTATATGTAAGGTCTTTGACATTTCTTTTTCCTGAAATCTTTGGTACTTTCAGTCTCTCCCCCCTTCCTATTTTCCTTATCACTCATTTTCTTATTCTCTCTCTTCTGACTGTTTTGTTGGGGGCTAGTTCTCAAAACATCTTGGCCTCCTCCCATAGTAAATAATACACTGATCTGTATCCTCAGTAGACTTTTGTGTGATTAGAACTGAATCCTCTTAGATTCTCTGTTCTTTTCCTTAGTCTGAATGAAGTACATTTTCATGTATTGTAAATTCAATTTCTCATTTTTTACTTTAGCAAAAGTATTCTCTTTCTTTTAAAATTAAAGTGGCCAAAATTGTAGGTGCATTCACAATGGCAGAATAAAAGCAGACTTGCCTAAACTCTCCCAAAATCTTCTCTCAACAACTTTATAATGACCCCTCAAAATGAATTCAGCAGAACCCACAAAAGAAGATGATGAAATACTTTTCTAGCCCAAGGTAACTTAGAAGGTCAGAAGAAAAAAACATTTCTTACTAGAGTGAGAATGGAGATGAGTCAAATGAAGTTCAGACCTCAAAAAGTCAGCAGAAGGCCTTGGGGGCAACTACTCTCAGTCTACAGAAAGTATAGGGGTAGAATTGGTCAGAAAGATATTTCAGGGGAATTTTTGTTGACACTTGGTGCAAAACTCTATTCCACTGCCCAAATGCAATTCCAGGTCGCAGTTCTTGGGAAAGAAGTAGCATTTGTACATTAGAACTTGTGACTCAAGGATATCAAAGCCTGATCACTATTACAAGGCAAATAACAGTACTTGTGGTAAATTGTAGAACAGAGGCCAGGCCATAAGAGCAGTGATATTATTTCTCCTTAGATTATACCACCCTGGAAGAATTAAAAACTTATAGACACCCTACCCCCAAATTAGCTCTGAAATGATGCTGTTCTTGAGGCATCTCAGTCATGTCAGACTCTCTATGACCCCATTTGTGGTTTTATTGGCAAAAAAAACCAGGAGTGCTTTACATTTTCCTTATCAAGTTCATTTTACAGATGAAGAAGTGAGGTAAATAGGGTTAAAGCGACTTTCTGAGCATTACACAGCTAGTAAGTATCAAAGGCTGAATTTGAACTCAGATCCTTCCAACTTCAGAGCTGGTACTCTATCTGCTATGCCACATAAATGCCTAATCTGAAAATAGCAGGACAAAAAAGGCTGAAATTTGGGGAAGCACTCCCTTCACCATGGCAGCAGAGCCCAAATTAGTATAGAGTTAAAAATTGTGGAATAGGCAGGAAAATGAGCAAAATAACAATAACAACAACAGAACTTGACCATATGAAGTTAGTATACTGACCAGGAAGATCAAAACAGAAAATCAGAAGAGAACTAAGTCAAAGCTATTAAACTCAAAGCCTCAAAAGAAAATGTGAATTTGTCTCAAACAAAATCAAGAATTCCTGGAAGAGCTCAAAAAGAATTGTAAAAAATCAAAGAAAAGAAATAGAGGAAGAATTGGGAAAAGAAGTAATGAAAAAAGAATAAACATATTGGTAAAGGAGGCCCCAAAAATACTGATGGAAATAACACTTAAAAAACAAACAAAAATAAAAATTACAATAGGTCAAATGGTAAAAGAAGCACAAAAATCCACTGAAGAGAAAAAAAATCCTTACAAACACATAATTGGACAAATGGAAAACGAGATATAAAAGCTCATTGAAGAAAATAATTCTTTAAAATTAGATTTTGACAAGCAGAAGCTGATGGCTCCAGGAGACACCAAGAAAAAGACAGCAAAATTGACAGACTGAAACAATGGAAGAAAATGTGAAATATCTCATTAGACAAACAACTGACCTGGAAAATAACTGGAAAAGAGATAATTTAATAATTGTTTGAAATCCATGATCAAAATTAACAAGACATCATCTTTCAATGAATTGTCAAAGAAAACTTCACTTAAATAATTGAACCAGAGTGTAAAATGTAAATAAAAAGAATATACCAATCACCAACCTGTAAGACATCCTAAAATAAAAACTTCCAGGAATATTATTATTATTATTGTAGGGTGGAGGTGAGGCAATCAGGGTTAAGTGGCTTGTCCAAGTCACACAGCTAGTAAGTGTCCAGAGTTTGTGGCCATATTTGTATGCAGGTTCTCTTTCTCTATTCACTGTGCCACCTAGCTGCCCCTTCCCAGGAATATTACAGCCAAGTTGCAGAACTCCTAGGCCAAGGAGACAATATTGCAAATAGTCAGAAAGGAACAATTCAAATGTCATGGAATCATAGTCAGAATATCATAAGATTTAGTAGTTTCTATATTAAAGGATCAGATAGCTTGGAATATGATATTCTGGAATGCAAAGAAACTAGGATTTCAACACATAGTCCCCTTCTCAGCAAAGCTGAGTAAAATCCTTCAGGGGAAAAATGGATGTCCATTGAAATAAAAGACCTTCAAGCATTGCTGACGAAAAGGCTGGAGTTGAATACAAAATTAAACTTTAAATACAAAACTCAAGAGAAGCATAAAAAGCTAAACAGGAAAGGTAAATCATAAGGGACTTAATGAGGATAAACTGTTTACATTCCTACATGGGAAGTTGATATTTGCGACTCATAAGAACTTTCTCATTATTAGGGCAGCTAAAAGTAATATGTGTATGGGTGTATGTGTGTATACATATACATATACATATACATATACATATACATATACACACATATATGGCATGAGCATGAATTGAATACAATTGTCGATATCTTAAAAAAATAAAACAAAATTAAGGCGTAAGAAGGAAAGAAGTGCTGGGGGACAGAGGAAGGGAGAGGTAGAAAGAGATGAATTATTTCATATTGTCATTTGTCCTTGTAACAATAATGCAATATTCATAACACCCATGGTGGTTATGAATATGCTGGTATAGTTGTGAATCACAAAATGTAGCAGACTCTCCACATGGAGAGCAGAACCAAAGCCTTTATTCAAATACCAGGAAACCAAATCCCAGAACCAGGAAGCCAAAGTCATTACAGTAGTCACAAAGTTGATACACATGGTTAATGCAGTGAACGTCCACATTGCCAATCTTCACAACAGAACAGGCTCTCTCAAGCAGGGATCCTTCTCTCTCACTCATGGTAGCTCCTCAGCTAAGATCTTAGAAGTTCTTGGCAATAGTTTCCAGAAGGAAGATCTCAGCAAAAGTTCCCAGAAGGAAGTCTGAGCAGCCTCCAGGTGCTCACTGAGAGAAATTATCTCTCTCCAGCAGAACAGCTTCTTCCACCACATTCTTGTCAGGAGAAAATTCTGTCTGCTTCTCTCTGGGGCTTTTCTTATATAGACACACACAGCATTGGCTTCTTGTTTCAGCCCACCCCTTCCTGTTATGTCAGCAACAGAAGACAGAGTTCACAACTTCTGTTTCTTTCACAGAGGTTTGATCAGTTACTAAGGGCTAAGTACCTGCTTAATTGACATAACAAAAAGGGGTCTTCAAATTTAAATTAATTACCATTACAATCCTTCCTTCCAGAAAGGATCAATGACATCTAAAGGTGATATCTTGACTCACACATGAATGGGATATGAAACAGAAATGCACAAATTCGTCAGCCTCACACTCTCTTCAAAAGTCATCAGAATTCAGTGGCAAAAAAAAGTAAAGATGACTAATAATGGCTCAGAATACAATGGATGACTTTGGCATCTTTGGTGCATCATCAAGCTCCAAATGCTCCACAGTGCCTGTTTCAGGTACCTTCATGGCCTTCAGAACAAATTATTCTAATCTGCCCATTCTGGCAGGGAAAATCTTCACTTATTTGGAGTAAATGTTTTCCTAACTGACTTACAGGTTTTAGGCCTATTGTTTACCCTTAGCCTGGTTTAGTCTGCTGGCTGAGATGGTTTTACTTGGTGTGGACACTGTGCATGCTATAGCTTCTTGGAGTCACAGGTGAGAGTTGAGTGTCAGGTAGACATCAAAGGTGGAAGGATGACCCTGAAAAGACCTCAACAAACACTTATAGCAAAGGTGTCAGTCCTCCCTAAACATGCCATACATCTCATTATCTCAAATAAAAGTGGTGTGAAAGAGCTTTTACAGTGGAGAGGAAAATAGGTGGAGTGGCAGACAATATTTTGCAGACAATTCTCAGTAGAATTGGCTCAAACATGGAACAATATGCATGCTCAGCTGCTTAGAAGAATGTATCTTTTCCTATAGGCAATTAGTATGGGAAAGGGATGAGATGGTGCAGGGCAGACAGAAGGGAGGGTGTATCAATAATGAGATATTCACAACACCCATGATGGTTATGAATATGTTGGTGTAGTTTTGGATCACAAAATATAGCAAACTCTCCACATGGAAGGCAGAACCAAGGTCTTTATTCAGAAACCATAACACTGAGTCCCAAAACCAGAAGGACAAGTCCCAAAACCAGAAAGCCAGAGTCATTATAATGGTCACA
>CM053594.1:135759276-135774293 GCA_028646575.1 Pseudocheirus occidentalis | reverse complement strand
TAGCTTTATTTCTTCTGGCTTTATAAATGAGGAGATTGCCCCAGGTGTTTCCAATCCACTCTCCTCTCAACTCCAGCTGTGATTACTCCTAAGGAGTTAACTGGAAGTAAGGAGCTAAGCCTTTGAGGTGCCAAGTGCCTTCAGTAGGTGCCAATAGAAAGGGGCATGGAAGATCTTCTGATTTCATTAACATTACAGAGGGTAGATTGACAGAGTTGGTGATCTTTAGAAAATCACTTTTTTTTCATTTTTCAAACACTTCTTTCTGAAATTACATGTAAAATTTTTTTCTATCATTTTTTGATTCTAAATTTTGAGTTCCATATTCTCATTTTTCTACTTTCCATCTTTCACTGAGATGGAAAACTATCTGAACATGTTATACATGTGTGATTATGATCATGTTAAGTTTAATTTGTTTAGGGTACATCTAGTTTGAGATGTTTGATAGAAAGTTGGAAATGTAAGTCTGGATGTCAAGAGATAGATTAGGATTGGATAATACTTGAGAATCTTCATCAATGACAATCTTGATAAATTTAATATTTTGTTTTCAATAAATTGATATTCAACAAATAATATGTTGTGTATATCTTTAATAACATTCCCTGGTAAAAAAAATACATGTGATAAAAACAGCTCATAAACGTGGAATATTAATTTCTTCATTAGTAATACAAGTAGAAATTTAAAATCTTTAAAGCTCTCTTGTTAGTTATGGATATCTGTATTTGGATTTTGTCAGTTTTTCTCATAAGTGCTGATTTCATTCATTTGATAAAATTTGATATAAAGCTTGACTGAGCATATTATACTGAGTGTTGTTTATTAGGTGTTATTTCAGTCCTGAAAGCCTATTTCAGTTTTCCAGATAGCAAGCAATCAGGGGATAGATAATAGCTGTTATCAGTGACAGAGTTGATTCTAACTTAAACCCTTTGTCAGTGTAGACAATTTAAGATATATGTTCTTGAGAATGTTTTAACTATTTATTTTTTTAAAGATATAAAGTTATAAAGATAAGTTACAGTTTAAATTGTCATTTTGGAGCTTTCTTTTATTACTCATAAAATATCTTTTCTAATTTGTAAACAGATGTTTTTTTCAAAATTATGTGCTCTCAGATTGGTGGCATTGAATGCCATTCTTCATCAGTCAAAATTTTCTTATCCTTCACTGTCCAGTTAAATGTCATCCCTTCATGAAACCTTCTGTGAATCCATGTGACTAAGTAATCTTTCTCACTTTCAAATTCTCACAGTGGCTTTCTTATATTTCACAACTCTTATATCCACAGAATTTCTTCCAACTCTTAGTTGAGCAGGAAATGCTTCTAAAATTATTTGGCAAGCAATGTATTTATAGCTTATGGATCAACTACACTGATGTGGAGCTTATTACCTCCATAGTTTGTCCATTCCACTGTTCAACAGAACAATCATTAGGAATTTTCCCTTTTCTAGCAAAGCAGAATATGAACCCCTTTAAAAGATCCTACTCATTGACCAAGAAGAACAACCCCAATCTTTCATCTTTACAAGAACCTTGGACCAGATATCCATCTGACTTCTCTACCCAATTATTTTCTTCTTATCTAAGCAAAACATCCCCAATTCCTCCACCCAATATGCCTTTGTAAGGGTTTCCAGTCTTACTATCATTGTGAATATTTACTATGTCCCAGCTAGTCACTGTAATTCCTAAGATGAGGTACATACAACTGAATTGCACAATGCAGATAGGGTTAGATCAGGACACAGCATATTGGAACTATGATTGTTCATATGTATTTTGGTTATTATGCAACTATTCATCATAAATTCTGTGATGACACTTTATTTCCTCCCAAACGCAGGATAACAGTGGAATTAGGAGTAGAGTTGGAGACAGGAAGACATAGATTTGTATCCTGCCGTAAATATTTGTTGTGTCATCTGTACAAGTCATTTAATTTCTCTAAGCCTCCATTTCTTCACATGTAAAATAAGAGAGTGGAGCAGTTGGTTTTTAAGGTCCTTTCCAGACATAAATATTTGATACTAATACTCATGCTGAATTTTTGTGCCAGTAAATGCCCTAGAGCTTTTTTCAGATAAACAAATTTAGTAGAGACCACTCATCCTTTATTTGCAGTCTATTTTTTCAATTAAAGCAGAATTTTCCCTTTCTTTCTATAATTTCATTCAATGAGACTCAAAGTTATAGGGTGTAGAAATCTTTTAGGACTCTTTTTAGTTTTCAAATATATATATATATATATATATACACACACATATGAATTCTACCTCCTGACTTTATGTTATCAGACAATTAATAAAAATGTCATATTTATTCTGCCCAAGTCATTAAAAAAAAAAACAGAAGAGAGTCAAGAGCATCTTAATGCAGTAATCTTCTCTTTCTTAAAAAATATTTAATGACATACAAATTCACCTAAATTTATAAACTTTCTTGTCACATCCTTTCATCTTATCAAGTAATATATTTTAAGAGTCTTTGCTGACTGTCTTGTTGAAATCTAGGCATACTATGTTTTTAGCATTCCCTTGACTGATTAACACAAGAAACCAGTCTATAACTAAGTGATTTTTTTCCTAGAATATCTCAACATTTATTAACTTTTTTTCTCTTTGTAGAGATTGTTGCTTGCCTTTCTAAATGATCACAAACCATCCCTTTAATAATACGATATTTAATATCGCTAGAAACTGACATAGAAATATCTGTGACCACTTATGAATCTCTGTTAAAGAATAAAGGTTTTACCTTGACAATTCTGGATGTACCTATTAAAAATGTTCCTTTCATAATAATTGCATTTCATTGAATAATTATAGGTGAGATAATGTCATCACTTGATTTCCCAATAGATAATTTTCACTCAATATCTATTTTGCAAAGTCAAGTGGAAAGAGTAATTTGAGTGCATAGGTAGAGATAATGGGTTCAAATTCTACCTATAATGGTTATTGCCTGTGTGACATTTGATCAGTTATCCATTGCCATACAGACTAAATTAGCTCATCTATCAAAAAAGAAGATTGGATTAGCCAGATTTTGAGGTGACTTGAAAATGTGGATATATAATTTTGTGACCTCAGATTATCAGTCATTTAAATCTTTTCTCTTTAATATTAGTTCTTTTCCCTTCATTTTTCCTTTTTCTTCCTGTTATTTCTGATTTACAAAGTCTTTCTGTGATTTAGAGCAAATTGTTATGTTTTTATACCTCACTCTTCCATCACAATTTGTTTTGGTTTCCAGGAATCATCCAACTCTTCCATTGTCTATGGCATAGCTGAAGAAAGTTACTTCTGATGCCTGAGAGATATTTTTGTTTTGCTTGCTCACAGGTTGACTGTTAAATTTGTACTGTATATTTGTCAGGGATGCTCTAAATGGTACTAAAGCTGACAGAATACAAGCAGGAGCTGACAGCTTTACTCCAGTTATAGCTGATTAAAGGCTATAGAGGCCTCAGGGCCCTGTTTCTAAAAGAGGACCACTACAATTCCACCAAAGCTCTTCCAGCCTGCATATTTTACATTGGTTAAAGTGTAAAAGTCTTTATTCTGCATCATTATTTGAACTGGGAGAGAATAAAAACCAATTTAGATATGTTTTTATGAATGAGTAGTTTCATAAGCAAAGAGAACTAAATCCTCATGCTACATATATAAGCACATATACAAATTGGATCACTGAACTATACACATAAGGCTTGAAGGCACTTTAGAGTGTTTTGTACATTAGACTTGAAAATCCAATGTAGGTGATAAAAATTAATTTTAGAGAGTACTTTAAATATGCAAATTATGTTTATATGTGTTTATGTATTTTTAAAAATTAAGCTTTACAATAGTCCTTTGACCATTTTACAAAAAAAAACAGTTTAGTGATTGATGATGATTAGCTAATAATTATGAAACATCTAAAGTCTTTAAGCTATTTTATGTATATTGCCTTATTTCATCTTCACAACAACCTTATAAAATGGGTCAAAGTATTATTAGCATTTTATGATGAGCAAAATGAGGCTTGCCTATGACTGACTAGATATAGCAGGTATCAGAGGTGAGATTTGAAACCAGGTTTTCCTGACACCCAAGTTCAACACTCTATAAACTCTACACACTGCCATTAGGTTCCTAATGATCATTCTTCAATTCAACTCTATTCAATCACATTTTGTTAAATCACCTACTATGCATGAGGTACCACTACTTTAATAAAAAAAAGCATTTATCATAAAAGTATACAATATTATAATAACCATAGTCACTTGACTTGAATGGTAATTATGGTTTTTTTTAATACAGTGGTATCACCTTTTAAAAAATTTTTCTTTCCAATGACACTGTAAGATATGTAGCCAGATCTTAGTGTCTCTGTTTTTTTATGGTAAAGAAACTTACACACAGTGATATTAAAATACCTGTACAATTTCATGCAGTTATTTAAAAGCAAGGTCAGGTCAGGAACCCCAGTTTTATAACTTTCAGGTCTCTATCACCTTTCAAATAATTTAATCAGTAAAATAAATTAAATAATTATACTCCATATTGGTTTACCTACTTCCAGACTTTATGTATTTAATTTTTCCTGCATGAAAATGTCAAAATAATCTTCCAAAACTGTGTCTCATTGGTCAGTCTCCTCCTCATGACCCTTTAGTCGATCCTCGTTAAACAATTAAAATCCCTTACAGTTTGGCTCCTGCCTACCTTTCCCATTCTGTGTTCTTCCTCATCTATCCTATTTGTCCTTCTCCTAATTTGGAATTTCCTCTCTTCTTATTCCTGCATGAGTTACCTCCCCTATGGTGAATGTATTGTTTCTTCATCTTACCTCTTGGTATGCTAAGCTTTGTTCCAAGTTCAGATAAAGTGCAAGTACTAAAGGAAACATTTTCCTAACCCTCCTAGTTATTAGTACTCTTTACTTCTTCAAAGTATTTTGTATTTTCTTATTTGATTGCACATTATCTTACTCAGGAGAATTTAAGTACTTTGAGGGCAAGGGTCTCATTTGCTTTGATGTCTAAACCAATACTTTCCACACAGTAGGTACTTAATAAATACTTCCATAAATACTTAACAAATTCTATGAATGTAGATGTAGGCATAGAAACCTTAAGTAACACTAGACAAAGTACAGAATTTCTAGGACTTAGCCTATATAATACTAGAACTAACATATATTAAAAAGCAATTATCACACCTAGTTCATACTTGGACTTCAGACCCTAATTGTATATGGGATATAATGATTTAGATGGTCCATTGTTCCAGCAAATTTAATAAGGCACCGTTTTTTGTATTTTTGTACCTTTTTATCTTGTGTTGATTTATAAAATACTTTATACAACAATTATTTGCGTAAGCACTGATCACTTAGTACTTATTCAATAAATGCTTTTGATTGACTGATACAGTATACTGTTCTTCAGGATGCTAAGTTCCCTGGGAGTGGGCTATGAATTATCTAAATTGTTACTCTTCCCCAGTGTCTAGATAATTGTTTTACAAGGTGTTAATACATGTTTTATCATATTGTTGTTTGTCTACATGTAGACAGATAACTGGTTTGACATTGATTTAAAAAGTTATTGATTCCTTCTGATTTTCCTTTCATTTCCAGATATAGCCCATATTTCCTGAATCACATCTTGAAGCAAAGAAAACAGTCAAGCAAAACCAGGTGATGCTGCCCACATATAACAGAATACACAACATCCTGAACCCGTAGATTTTTATTTCTTCAATGAAAAGAAGCAAATCAATTTATTCATCTATTATCTAGGATTACAGTTAGTTGTTACAATTACCAGATGCTCACATTCATTTTATTGTGTTGTTCATTTATATTTTTGTAGCCTATGAATATATTGTTTCATTGTTTCTACTTATTAAACTTTGTATCTTTTAATACAAGTTTCCCAGAATTTCTGTGGTTTATACTAATTGCTTCTTACACTTTGCCAATACTGCAACTGTCCAGACTAATACTTGCCACTCTATTCCCCTAGCCACCATTCACTATGGTGTGTTGTCTCCCCTATTAGAACTTAAGCTCATTGAGGGTGGCAAGAGACTGTTTTTACATTTTTATTTTTATCTTGAACATATACACAAAGCCTGGTGCATAATAAGTGATTTTGATTTATGTATTCAATAATTTATTCGTCCATCCATTTATTCATTCATGTTATTGATTATGTTCGTAGACTATAATAATGTTCAATTACAAATTAACATACTTGATTTCTAGTTATTCACTACAATATAAAATGTGATATATTTGGTTACTTATGGTATTCTTCTTTTTGTCTTTGACATTTGTTCTTGGATTTAAACACACACACATCCATACATAATGTGTTTATGTATATATGCACACGGATGAACAAATATCATATACACACACCACACATGCACACATGTACACATACATACACACATACACACATATATACACATACACACATGCATGCATGCATGCATACATACATCTAGAGTTAACTAGGTGATGATAGCTCCAAATAAAACACTTGTAGTGAGGACAATCTGAGTTCAAATCTGGCCTCAAAAACTTGCTAGTTATATGTTCCTAGAGCAAGTTACTTAACCTCCACTTGCCTTACATTTCTCATTTATAAAAATTGGAAGAATAAAAGGAAATAATATTTTCAAAGCTTTATTTTATAGAATTTTGTGATTTTATTTGTATGTGTGAATTATGCCTTTGTTAGATTGTCTCCTACATATTTTGTAGTTATTTTGAATATTAATTCTCTATCATTTCCTTCTTTTATGGCTATGTAGAAATATAGATGATTTTTCAGAATTACTTGAAATCATACAATTTTACTAAAGCAATTATTGTTCTTAATTAATTTATTTGATGATTGAGTCATAATATAGGCGTGAGGAGATTGCAGCCTCAAGACCACTTGTAGCCCTTCTGGATGCTTAGGCAAGACCTTGTGACTGATATCAGGCTTTGCAGAACAAATCCTTTTATTAAGGGGATTTGTTCTGTGAAGTTTGGATCAGTCAAAGTGCTGTGCTTGAGGAACTAAAGGGCCACATGTGACTTTGAGGTCACAGGTTCTCCTCCCTTGTGATAACATTTTCTGCAAATAGGAATAATTTGTTGTCTGCTAATATTTACCCTCTAAATTTCTCCCTTTTATCTGATTGCACTTGCTAGAATGTCTAGAATGATACTGAAATTATAACAGAGGCAGAGCTTACCACTCTAATATCTTTGCCAAGAAAACCACATGAACAGTATAGGTATGATATGATCCACAGGGTCACAAATTGGGGGACATGACTAATCAAGTTTAGAATTATGAGTAGGGACCATCTTGATTTTTTGTGTCTGTGTGCTAAAGCACAATACCTGACATATAGCAAATGCTCCATAAATGCTCTATTTACGTACCTATTTACTTATTCTTGTCTATCATCTATAACTTATTTATTAGTTTTAGATAATTTCCAATAATAATGTTATTCTTTATTAGCTTTATTCTTCTTTGGATAGTTATTTAGTCACAATTTCCTCAAAAACAAAAGATTTCATATAAAGAAAAGCATTCTCAAATACTGAGAATAATAAAGGTATTAATTTTTTTTAATAGGGAGAGGAGCAAAAATGGTGGGGAGAGAGCAGGGACCTTTTGAGATCTCCCCCAACCCCTAAGATACCTGTAAAAATGACTCTAAACAAATTCTAGAGCTACATAACCAACAAAAGAATAGAATGAAACACATCTCCAGCTCAAGACCATCTAGAGGGTTGACAAGAAGGGTATATCACATCAGCTATTGAGTGGAACACAGTCTTGGGGGAAGGGGGAGATGTCAGCACAGAGTTAGAGCAGGACTCAGGGGACTGAGTGGCTGGCAGTAGTGCTGGTTTCCAGACTTCTTAGAACACAAACATCAAGGGTAGCATGGAAGGTCAGTGGGGAGCTCTGTAGGACCTGGGTGAAAGAGGAGCACAGTCTGGCCCCAGGCCCAAGGCAGTGGAGGTGGTTGTTGTAGGAGTAGCAGCAGCAGCAGTTGCTTCCAGAGCTCTGGACACAAAGATGGTTGGAGATCAAGCGGTTTATTAAAAAGCCCTAAAAACTTGGGCAGTATACCCACTTCCATCTCTACCTACACTGGAAGCAGAGTCTTACCCTGAAAAAGAGTTAGAAAGCCAAATATTGAGCTGGGAATATGAGTAGACAACACTTTAAAAGTCAGACTATAAAATCTTACTTTGGTGACAAAAAAGATCAAAACATACAACCAGAAGAAGACAACAAAATTAAAGCTCCTGCATTAAAGCCTACAAGAAAAAATATGAATTGGTCAAAGGCCATGGGAGAATGCATTCAAAAGGCATTTTGAAAATCAAGTAAGAGAAACAGAAGAAAAAATGGGGAAAAGAAATGAGTGATGCTAGGACATCAGGAAAAATGATTCAACAGTTGTAATGCCAAGCAAAGGCAACTTCCAAGGTTCTGATTATCAGCATAGCAAACTCCATTTATTCAGTGACAGATTAAGGCAAAACATTGACAGAACAGAGAAAATCAACTCATTTAGTAAGTTCTCAATTCAATCCAAGTACTACTCCACCCCTGGACAGTACATTCATTTAGTCTGTCAAAGTCTCTTTTCAAATGGAGATTAGTTTCCAAACATGAACAAAGTACATTTATTTAGTCAGTCAAAGAGCACAAAAAGTCAAAAGTTTCCCTACCCTGGATCACAAATGAATTACAGTACCAACCATTAATGCCAAGTAGTTTGTCAAAAGGGACAGGAGAGCACAGAAGGCCATCTACCCTTAAGCTACAACAAGGTTAAAATATCATTTCAGCATTGAAAACCCAAGGAATGACCCTTCCTTCATCTTGACAGGAGGCAAATTTTCAGCAATCTCTGTTCCTGGGGAGACAAAGCTTAAGAAAGCCACAATGTACATTGCCAGTGTCCTCATTGATTCACTGTCTAACTGCAGAACAGTCCCAGAACCCCTGTAAAGATCAGCAAGACTCTCTTCAGGATTTCTGTAAACATGCAACAAGAAAATCCTCCTGGAGGGCTTCTAAATCAACAACAAGATTCCAGGACCTCTACATCAGCAGCACTGTCCTTCACCAGCAGATGAATCAGGCAAAACAACATCAAAACAGACAAAATACTGGCATCACAGCCATGCCTCCTCAGTTCTCTGCAGCCCTGGGTGGCAGTTCTCAAAAGTCCTGGGCAGTTCCAACAGACCCTCAGCAGTCTTTCCCTCAGCAACTCTGGCTCCCAGCAATTCTCCTTTCTTCCTCCATGATACTGCTCTCCAAAAGTACTTCTGGCCTTCTCTGCTTTGGCCTTCTCTCTAAATCCACAACACCAGGTCCTCCCAGTTTAGCCCTCTCTCTTCATATCAAAAAGTCCATCCCACAAGTGGGATTCACAAGCACTGGGTTTTAACACTCAACCCAAAAACCAAGCCAACACAGGGGGAATCTCCAAATTCAATTACTGTTACAGTCACCTAACAAGTATTTATTAAACACTTACTTAAAATTCAGTCTTAGAATCATAGAATCTTAAAATTCACATCATTTTTGACACTTGTTATCACTAATATGTATTATCCAGCTTCCACTTAAAAACTGCAGCTTCTAATAATTGAAATTCATCTACTTCCTATGCAGCCCTTTTCACTTTTGGACATTTCAGGGGAATCTTTAAATTTCATTATCATTAGAACAATTTGCTAAAGGTGACACACACACACAAATAGTAAAGATAATAACACCTTAAAAAGTAGGCTAATCCAAATGACAAAATTGGTCCAAAAACCCAATGTGGAGAAGAACGCCTTATAAAGCATTTGCCAAAATGGAAAGGGTCCAAATGGAAGAGGTCCAAAATTCATTGAAGAAAAAAATTCCTTCAAAATTGTAATCAAGCAAATGATTAGCTAATAACTTTATGATAAATCAAGAATTACAAAACAGAATCAATAGAAGACAATGTGAAATATCTCATTGGAAAACCACCGACCTGGAAAATCGATCCAGGAGAAATAATTTTAAAAATTATTACACTACCTGAAAGCCATAATAAAAAAAGAATCTAGATGTCATCTTTCAAGAAATTATCAAGGAAAACTTAACTGATATCTTAGAACCAGAAGGTAAAATAGAAATTGAAAGAATCCACTGATCACCTCTGAAAATTCCTAGGAATATCATTGCCAAATTCTAGAGTTCCCAGGCCAAGGAGAAAATATTTTAAGCAGCCAGAAAGAAACAATTAAAGTATTGTGGAAATACAATCAGAATAAAACAAGATCTAGCAGCTTCTACATTAAGGGGACTAGGGATATGATATTCAGGAGGTCAGAAGAGCTAGGATTAAAACCAAGAATTCAATAATATTTCAAGGGAAAAATTGATATTCAATGGAAAAGAGAACTTTTAGTCATTCTTGATGAAAAGACCAGAGCTAAATAGAAAATTCATCTTTCAAATCTAAGAATGAAGAGAAGCATGAAAAGATAAACAGGAAAGAAATCATAAGAGATTTATTAACATTGAACAGATTACATTGCTACATGGAAAGATAATATTTGTAAATCAGGAGATGTTTCTTAGTATTAAAATAGTTGGATATGATAGATGACACAAGGTGAGTTAAATATGAAGGGATGATATCTAAAAATAAAATTAAGGGATGAGGGAGGAATATATTGGGAGAAGAAGAAAGGGAGAAATAGAATGGGGTAAATTATGTCACATGAAAGAGGCAAGAAAAATGTTTCACAATTTTTGTGAAAGAGGGAGAGGTAAGAGAATGAGTGAACCTTACTCTCATCAGAATTGGCTTAAGGAGGGAATAACATACACACTCAATTGGGTATCTTAAACTACAGGAAAGTAAGGGGGAAGGGGATAAAGGAAAAGGGGATGACTGAAGAAAGGACAGATTGGAAGAGGGGGTAATCAGAAGCAAACACTTGAAAAAGGACAGGGTCAAAGAAGAGAATAGAATAAGTGGAGGGGTGGGATGAGATGGAGAGAAATATAATTAGTCTTTCAAAACATTACCATTATGAAAGTATTTTGCATAACTACATATGTATAACCTATATTGAATTGCTTGCCTTCTCAGTAAGGATGGGCAGTGAGGGAAGAAGGTAGAGAATTTGCAACTCAAAATTTAAAAAAAAATGTTAAAAGTATTTTTACATGAAACTTGGAAATAATATATACAAGCAATGCAGGATAGAAATCTATCTTGCCCTATCAGAAAGTAAGGAGAAAGGGGATTTGGGGGTGATAGAAGGTAGAGTAGACTGGGGAAGGGATAATCAGAATTCATACCATCTCAGGTTTGGGGGAGAGGGGAGAGATGGGGAGAAATTTTGGAACTCAAAATCTTGCAGAAATGAATGTTGAAAACTAAAAATAAATTAATAAATAATAAAGATAAAAGGGGAAAAAGGAAAAAATCTTTTAAAATGTGAATGAACTTATTCAATTAAAAGTCTCCTTGATTGGCAGTTTCCCATTTCTTTGTGACTTGATCAGTTTGTTTTTGAATCTCTCTTTGTTACTTTGCTTATTGATTTTCTAGTATATAATATGGGAGAAGAGAAAAGAGAATATGCATTAATATTGGGTGTACTATTTGCCAGGCATTGCTCTTTTTAAAATCAAATATTAATTCTATAATAACCTTCCAAGGTAGCTGCTATTATTATTGCCATTTTAAAGTTGCAGAAGCTGAAGCAAATAGATAAGTGACTTGTCCAGAGTTAGATAGCTAATAAACATCTGAGGCTAAACTTGAACCCTGGTATTCCCTATTCTAGGCCCAGAGCTCTATACTCTGTGTTACCAGATACCTCTAATGTGGATTGTAGATACTAATTCCTGTATTTCATTTCTTCTTTGTTCATCTTTATCTTTTATTTGGACAATTTTGATTCTTTTCCTATTGATTTGTTGCAAAAACATCTGCATTCAAATTCTGTTTCTGTCACTTACTGACTATGTGAACGTGAACTAATCATTTAATTTTTCTTGGCCTTTTTTCTCAATTGTGACATGATGGGGTAGAAAAGGTAAGCTCTGAGGTACCTTAGATCTCTACATTTATGATCCTATAAACTGAACCCTAAACTCCAGAGATGCACTGACCAAACACACAGCACTAACCCCTCCTCGTTCCTAGAAACTATGGACTTCACTTTTATTTCTCTGGTGGGTTCTCCTTACCCCTTCCATAGAACATATTACAGTTTCTCTAAACCAGAGCTTCATAAACTTTTTTCACTTGCGACTCCTCCAGTGCTTCAGTAACTGTAGATTGCAGCCGTATATGGGGACATGACAGAATTTTTGCCTGCCTGAATGGAAAGTGCTGAATTTATATTTTCAAAAACAACTTCTCCAACATTGAATAAAACTGCTACATTTTCCCATATTTCTACGTTAGTCATAGCAACTCTTATAGATTGAAATTTCCACCAATAACACAAAGTATGCACTCTTTTAGGACTTTCTCAGTTTCCTGTTCATTACTATGGACAGATTTCAGTGTGCTGATTTAGCAAGCCAGATATTTATTTGGGCCTACCTTGTCATTCTAATGCAGATAACGGTAACACTGGAGCAAAGGTACTTTGTGACTCTCTTCAGGCACAAGAAAACTAATAATGGTAATGTAGTTTGCTAAGGTTTCTCTCAGGTCAGTTTTATTTGGTTCGGGCCACCTGAATTTTTCTCTGACATATACATAATTTCCAAGGGTACCTACAAGCAAGTATAATTATTTCAATTTTTATTTTTTTCTGAAATCATTAGTGATTTTTTTCTTCTATCCGGGAGCTTTTGATGAAAGTACATAATTACATTTCAGTCTTCTAAATTCTGAGGTCATCTATTAGTACACAGGGTTTAATTCTCCAAAATGCTGATAAAAATATAATCTTTGCTAAAGTTTCATTTTGTACTAAACTTTTAAAACGTTTTTCAAAGGTTTCATAGCTCACATTTGAAAACAGTGCCAAACACAAGTAAATTACACCAAAGTAATGAGTGTCACTATTCTCACTAAATATTATTTAAAACATGCTTGTAATTGTTTTTCTAAGTTTAAGCTTTCATCAAAAGGCTAAGAAAGGAAAATATTGAAATTATCTACTTTAATTTATATGAAATTATGCAATATTAGTGGGCCTTGAATGCTATGACAGCAGTAGTGGCAGCTCTGGGAACTCTTAGTCCAGAGTTAATAAAGTGGGCCAGACAACTGGTCACAGAGTGATTATATGTGACCCTTTGCTGGCACTGGGTACAGCTTCCACTTATTGGCAACTCTGTTATGCATAAGCGGGTCAGGGTTACAGTTTCTGTACAGAGAAGAGAACTTATGATTGGTCACAAGGTAGAAGGTGCCCTGGTAATAGCTCCAGCTAAAGTAATGTTAAACCTTGTAACTGCAAGAGAGCAGGGGACCTGGTCACACTTCCAGGGCTAAAAAGAGTATTAGTTCATGCAGCTGCATGGAAATAAGAACCCTTCCCTTGTGAAGATGAGATCTCAGACTAAGAAAGCAGTGACCACACCTCTTTAAGGATAACACCCCCATGGAAGCACCAAAAACTTGCAGACCACAAGAACTGGCTCTGAAAGCAGCTGTTGGGAAAAAAAAAACTGAAGCCTGGGATATTGCCTTCATATGCTAAGTGAGCAGAAATCAACTTTAAATATAAAGTTCAAAGTCAAGAAATAGGCTGGGAAAATGAGAAAAAAAGGGAAAAAAATAATGACCAAAAAATTCTACTGTGGTAGCTGGGAAGACCAAGACATAAATTTAGAAGAAAGCAACAATTTTTAAAAGAGCTAAAAGCAAAGCCTCAAAAAAAAGCTAATTGTATACAAGGTTAGCAAGAATTCCTGGAAGATTTTAAGAAAGAGATAAAAGTGGCAGAGGAAACTTTGGAAAAAGAACTGAGAGTAATGCCAAAAAACCAAACAAACCATGAAAAAAAGAATTAACTACTTGGCAAAAGAGGTTCAAAAATATTGAAAAAAAGTAATAGCTTAAAAGCAGAAGAGGTCAAATAGAAAAGAAGATGAAAAAATCACTGATGAAAACAAATCCTTGTAAAAACACCATTGACCATATGGAAAAAGAGGTACAAAAGGTAACTGAAGAAAATAATTCCTTAAAAATTATAATTAAGCAAGTAGAAGCTATTGATGCCATGAGACTTCAAGAAACATTAAAACAAAGTTAAAATGAAAAATAGATGAAAACATGAAATATCTCATTAGAAAGACAACTGACCTGGAAAAAAAGGTCAACAAGAGATAATTTAAGTATCACTGGGCTATCTGAATGCCAGAACTAAAGGGAAAATAGAAATCAATAGAATCTACTGATCACCTCCTAAAAGAGTCCCCAAAAGAAAATTTCCAAGAATATGACAGCAAAATTTTAAAGCTCCTAAGTTCAGGAGAAAACATTTCAAGCAGCCAAAAAGAAGCAATTCAAATACAGAGTTACAGTTAGGGTCACCTATGATTTAGCAGCTTCCATGTTGAAGGAGTGGAAGGCTTAAGATATGAAATTTTAGAAAGCCAAGGATCTAGGGTTAGAACCAAAAATAACCTGGACAATAAAACTGATTATAATATTTCAGGGGAAAAATGGATATTTAATGAAATAGAGGATTCCCAGGTGTTACAGACAAAAAGACCAGAGCTGAAATAGAAAATTTGACAAACACAGGACTCAAAGGGAAAAAAAAGGTAAATCTGAAAGAGTAATTATAATAGACTCAATAAATTTGAACTGTTTACATTCCTATATTGAACCATGATACATGTAACTCTAAAGAACTTTTTCATTATTAAAATAATTAGGAGTCAACCTAGAAAGAGGTCCTAGGTATATGTTCATCATGTTGGGGTTATCTCATGAAAATGTAGGGGTGAAAAT
>CM053594.1:135727831-135758776 GCA_028646575.1 Pseudocheirus occidentalis | reverse complement strand
TGGGAAACTATTGGAACAAAGGGAGCTAAAGACTTGGGCAGAGCCGCATCTCAAGGCCCATGACCACAGGCAAATGTCTTCCCTGGGAAGGTTTACTTTCCCAGAGCCTGTACCTCAAAAATCAAGGAGAGCTCAAAAAGGGGGGAGGGGTCCCAGAGTCTACACCTCATCACTTTTTCCCTCCTGCATATCACCATACTATCCATCTGTTATTCCTCTCTCTGGCTAAATGACTGATCCACCTTCTTTTTCTGATTGTGTATTTTCTTGATTTTGTCTTTTACACCAATTCTTAAGTATAAATTATCATCAGATACAAACAGGTGTTTGTTAGTAAACATTTTAAAAAAAGTTTTCTGAAAAAAACGCACTGACATTCTCTTGAGTTAAATCTCCTTTAATAATTTCTCCATAACTTTCTTATGTCTATATAATCAGCAAAACAATAAATCAGTCCCTAATTTGACATTTGTAATTGAGCATTTGATACTCCGGAGCCAACTTGAACAAACTCCTGTTAAACATCAGAGCTTCTATAGTCCTGAGCAATAATAACCTGAGATTATGTGTAAAAGGACTGAGCTCTCCCTCTGCCAATGGAAGGCTACCTATCAACTATGCTCATTCAGATAGTGGGAGAGAGAAATATTGCAGAGATCCAAAAATAAAGTAGTAGAGGTAGATGTGTGCAGTAGAGGATTGTGTAGTAAAGGAACCAAACTTAATGGAAATAAGCCAAGGACACTGATGGCTCTGTAGCATCAGAGGTGAGATTTGCTCAATGAACATGTGTGCTATGTATATGTGGTTCGATAACTTGGAAGATAGCATATTCTTATGTGTATGACTCATAAAAGATATATAATTGTGGGATTCATGAGCTATAGCTTTCAAAAGCGGCTGAGACATGCCAACAGTGTGTTCCAAACTTGGGATATTGTTCAAGAGTCTCATACATTGGGGTCAAGGCATAGAGTGTTGGCATGGACTCTTGGGTGTTGTAATGATAATAATTTTTTTTTAAAACTCCATATTTGGAGGCAGCAAATCTCTGGTCAAATACTATGGTTGACACTACTAAAGCATGTTATATATGATTAAGTGAATGCTATATTATTAATGATATAAAATAATAGCAGTAAGTATAATTGTGGTATGTATTTACATATTTCCTATGTACATATGTAAAATGTATACACATATATTTGCGTGTATATTTGTACATGTGCACTTATATTAGTGAAATCATATATATACATATATAAAATCATAACTAAAATCACATATACCAAATATTATACATATCTTTCAAAACATATTATGTGTATACCTATACATATATGTATATGTGTATATAGTATGCATATTTGTGATTTTATTAATGTATTGAGCTTTTGGTAAGGAAATTCTGTCTACCAGTACATATTGATGTTTTCTCTGCAATGTAAAGCCTTAGTGTGCTTCCTCAGGCATTGAGAGGTTAAATGTCTTGCCTTTAGTCACAAAGCTAATATATGTCAAAGAGTAGTTGTTAATTGTTCAAAACCAACATGGCAGGAGGTAGTATCTAGTAGATTATCTCCACATTCTATGCCTGACCCCTGTGCTGTTTAGCATTTTTATCAATGACTTCAGTAAAGGCAGAGAGGAAAGGCTTATAGAATCTTCATTTGATATAATGCTGAGAAGAAGAGTCTGCATACTGGATGACTAACTCAAAGTCCCAAAAGAATCTTGACAGGCTAGAGTAGTGACCTGAATCTAATAAGATTAAGGTCAATAGGGGTCAATGTAAAGTCCTTGCCTTGGGTACAAAGCATATCAGCTTCTCACATATAAGATAGCACATGAATCCACAAATAGGAGTTGTTCTAAAATAGAGCTGGTTATCTTAATGAACTGCATGATCAATGAGAGTCAGTATTATAATATGGCAGCTGTGAAAGTTAATGGAATCCTGGACTATATTAATATGGGTACAGATTCCAGAAGTAAAAATTATGATAATCTCATTGCACTTTGCACTCACAACATGTAACCCCAAGTATTTTGTTCAATTCTGGGCACCATGATTTACAAAATCCTTGATAATGTGGAGTGCATCCAGAAGACGGTAATCAGAATGCTGAAGCACATGGCATACTAGTGTAGATTGAAACAGTTGGGCATCTTTAGCCTGGAGAAAAAAAGACTCAAGGGAGACATGTGCTTGAAGAACTGTCACATAGAGGAGGGATTAGGCTTCTTTAGTATGGTTCCAGAACGGAGAAGCAGAAGAAATGGGTGAAAGTTGCATAGAATTAAATATAGGCTTGATAGCAAGAAAAAACTTCCTAACGACTGAATCCTCTCTACAGGTTCAAAGGGCTCCCTTGAAAGTTGGTGGCTTCCCCCTCTTTGGAGGTCTTCTTTAAGTAAAGATTAAATATTTACTTGATGTATATATTATACTAGTGAAGCCTTTGGTGTATGGCTTGGACTAGATGGCTGCTGAGAATCCTTGCACTCTTAAAATACTATGTTGTTTATGAAGTGGCATTTGATCTCTCTCTGTCTCTCTCTGTCTCTGTCTCTGTCTCTTTCTCTGTCTCTGTCTCTGTCTCTCTCTGAAAAAGAGAGAAATATATACAGAGATCTAGTCTTACCTTTCCTTCTCACTCAAAATTTTTAATCCTCTCAATAATATCTTCTCTTAAACTAACATAAGAATAATATAAGAAGTGGGAAACAGTGTTTGTTATAGGGTAACCAATCATAGGCAATTCCAAGATCCATGGTTGGGGGGAAAATGAATGGGAAAATAGAAAAAAAAAGCATTAAAGTGGTGATAGCTAGAAGAAAAGGAAAGTTTCTGCAGTTCCCTTAACTACCTTCCAGAGTCAATCATTTTATTGGCCATTTGTAACTTGGATTTATATCAGTCACACACTGATTGAGCCATATAATAAAAAGTAATATTCATTATCATGATCTTGAAGCATTTTAAGACTTCAATGATTAAATAATGTTTGAATTATCTCACTCATTTACTCATTCAGGGAGGAATATGGACTAATACATTTTAGGAAGATTTTCAGCAAGAAATTTCAACAAAATTCTATGAATAGGAATATTCCATTCCTTACACAGTTGGAGTTAATCAAGATTTTACTATATAGTACCTACTTATCATGATGCCATAATTCTTTGAAACCTAGGTTTCCTCTAACAATATACCTCTCCCCAGGCTCTCAATGAAACTCTTGTAACCCCAGAAAAGCAAGAAACACATAATTTCCACCACTAGGATAGACCACAGTGAACCTATTTTTTTCTCCTCTTTTCACTATTGACCACAAAGCAGCCATTAGCATTTAGCCCTGCTATCCTTATCCCACAGAACAGATCACATAGAGAAGATTACAAATGATCATTGTCATCATTCAAAAAATCTTAATTTGGGGGAGTCACTGGTCACTTCTTCATGTAGTCATCTGACCTTAATAACCATTTTGTTTATGGTGGATGCATTCCCCAGTTCTTTAAACACTTCACTCCACGTTTCCTTAAACAAATAGGCAAACAAACTCTTGGAAATGTATTTTGTGTAAATTACCATGATAAGGTGCTTCATTGTACAATTGACCTTGTTCTACTCTGCAATAAATGTTCAACCATTTATGAACCTCTCGGTTTGCCTGCATTTGTATTGACCAGTAGGTGCTTGTACAAAGACAAATGATCATTCTTCTAGTCATGAATCAACAAAGCATTTATTATAAGATTGACATTAAAGTTTCAATCCCCTGGCAGGTGGCTAAAAAAGAGGGTGTAGTTGGGTCATAATAGGACAGGACAGCACCTACAAAGAACTATCAATTAACCCTCTCGTGCTTTCTTGCCACTGTAAAATGAGAGTTAGGGTGGAGTAAGTGGTATTTGTTGTCCAAAATTAAAGGTTTATTATTTCTTGGTACTCCAGCATCTAGAAACAACCTCTCTGGTAGATAGTACACATCATGCCTGCTCCAGCAGTGCTCTATCTCAATGCTTTCCAGTCATTCATAGCACCACGTCACACCATTGCATCCATCCTTGCTCTTACTCTTAGGCCCAAATCTTTGCATCTCACTAAGGACCTACTATAATGATGGTTGATGGGGATTGGGCCTTTCTTAGAAAGTTAACCAGTACTTTTTATCTGACACCACAGATGTTTAACAAGATTTTTTCTAGTAAAAATAATTTTTAACATTCTTTTTTAAATAAAATGTTGAGTAGCAACTTTTCTCCTCCTTCCTTCCCTATTACCACCCCCCCAATTTCATACATGTTAGATATGTGTAATCATGCTAAATATATTTCCATCTTAGTCATGCTGTTAAAGAAGAATAAAAGAAAAAAAACTATAAAAAATAAAGACAATGAAAACAGTATACTTTGATCTGCATTCAGTCTCCATCAGTTCTTTCTCTGAATATGGATAGCATTTTCCATCATAAATATTTTGGAATTATCTTGGATCATTTTATTGCTGAGAAGTGCTAAGTAAATCACAGTTGATCATTGTGTAACATTAGCAGGATTGTATTTTTTACTTTACTTTATTTTTTATTATTTTATTTTATTTTTTTAAATGTTTACTTAGCTTAGAATAGAACATTGAATAGGAATATTCAAATAGAACATTACATTGATTCGGTTGAGTATAAGTTCCTAGTATTAGTCGTACTATTGGTGCATGGGCAGCAACCTCTAATTAACAGGAATTCATAAGTGCCATGGCCTCTATCTCCTACCTCACTTTTGATTATTCCTTGACTTATGGGGTCTGAAAGTCACTGACTGAGATGTAGGATTCTGGGTCTAACTATTTGAGAAAATGGCCATTGATCTCAACCTTGGTCATATCTGTCTTAAAATAATCAAGAAATATGTACAAGTCATGCATGAAGCCTGTAAACCTGGTCATAATGAAGTCATGGGATTCCTTTTCAGTGTGGGCCCTTCGTGGCAGCAATTAGTATATTATGGTCTCTGCCTCCCCACCACAGGTCAGCACCCTGGGAGTTTCCTCCCCTCATAGGGATTTGTGTCCCAAGATCCAAAGTCTATCCTCACCTCTTACTAAAATGGTCCTTAATAGACAATTTAAGAATGATGGTCATTCTTGTCTCACTAGACAGAATTGCTGATCAAAGCTCTGTTTGCACCTCAGTTTCCCTGACTTCTCTATTTTCTAAGTGAATCAATTTTGTCTGTTCTAGCAAGTTCTGAATGGGAGAATGATTCTATGTATTTGTATAAACATATGCAGATCAGCACAAACAGGTGAAATGAGAAATCCGTGAATGGTTGAATATGTGCTGTGGAGTGAAATAAGGTTATTTATGCAATGAAACAGTTTATTAGGAAGGACTTAGTCCTTCCAAGACATGAGTATTTACTGCAAGAGCATTCATTACACATATCAGACTTCAGCATAAGACAAGTCTCTCTTGAGTGCCATCCAAGGGGGTTTAGTTGTTGAAGTATCAAAATATTTAGTCAATAATCATGTTTTTATAAGATGTTCTCAACTCTAAGACACATGACAATGTGGTTATTGTGTGAATGGGGTTGATTCTTTAGAATATTCCTTCCTAAAACTTCTTTGCTGCTCGAGGAAGTCTAATTTATCAGTAAGGATGAAGTAGTGACCAGCTTTGTTATGCTTACATCACACTTGAAATGTTCATTCACCTGCCATCAATAACCATTATAACAAGTCACATGACACTTTTGAACTGATTTACTAAGAGAAAGGAAATTAACACAAACCTATATATTTATTCCATGGAGTACCATTATGAGTATACTGTATACTGGGTGTCCCAAAAAATCTTAGTGTTGTTTTAATCTATTAAAGCATAAAACAGCACTAAGACTTTTGGTACATCCTGGGTATATCTGTTTCTTACATATCTATGTTTTGGTAAGGTGAGAATTTTTTTTATTTGATAAGTTTGAAATGACATTAGAAGTTGTTTTTAAGTTGACTGTGTCTACACAGAAAAGTACAATGGAGATTCATGGCAAATATATGTATACTTCAAACTATCGACCACTAGAAAATATGTGATTTGGGTAATCATTGTGCTTTAAGTGGATTGCAACTTATATTTCTTCATGGAATTATTTCCTTATTTTCCACAGCATCTATGCTTTGTGAATATAAATCAGAGGATTCAGTATGACATGATGAGTAATTAATTAGCAGATACTTAGCCCTTAGTAACTAACTTAGGGCTAAGTACCTCTTGAAAGAAAACAGAGAGTGTGAACTCTGTCTTTTGTGAAAGAGGCAGAGGGTGTTAACTCTGTCTCCATTGCTGACATGGCAGGAGGGGGTTGGCAGAGACAGGAGGCCAATGTGCATATTTAAGAAGAGCTCCAGAGGACAGACAAACAGAATCAGGAATGGACCTCTTGGTAGCTCCTGGTGGAGAAAACAGGATTGTCCCAGCATCTGGGAGCTGGGACTGCTAGACTGAGAACTGAATTGGAGTCTTTCAGAATCTTGTGAAGGCTGCCTGGAAGGCTGAAATTTTTCCTGGGTCCTAAGGACAGCCAAACTGCTGGAGGACTGAAGAAGCATGATCAGGATAAGACTTTGTTTGTTCATATCTTGGCTGATCCTTGAGTTCCCGACAACAGAAATGGTGAAGGTTTTGAGATGTGCCAGACCCTGTGAATTTTCATTGTGTACCAGGAACTGCCTGGAGGACTGGATGAGGACCTGGGAGCTGTCTGCCCCTGAATCCAGATGCCTGTTTGGTGGATTCAGAAGGGAGCTGGGACCATGGAAGTTGATCCAGGGAACCTGAGAGACTACCCTGAGTCAAGATGAAGGAAAGGTCTCCCCTTGGACACATGATGAAATTGAAGACACTAATGGGTGGAGGGTTTGTGTAGTTTTCTAATGATTGTGTTTAGTGATTAATAGTACTGACTTATTGCTAAATGAATGATTAAGTTAATCTATGGTTGCCCCATGAGTGAAAGATTGATTATTGTATTGTGAGTTGATTGAATGATTAAGCATTGATTATTGTGTTGTGAGTGATTGTGAATGTTTGCCTTGATTTGTAATGTAATAAATGGAGTGTTCACTATACTGTGTAATCAGAATCTTAAAATCTGTTTACAGTATCATTCTTTTGGGAATCTCCTTGTGCATGGTGTTATACATGGTAAGCATGTAATTGGTGGCTATTTTCCATTAGTTCTTCAAATAAGTTTTTACCAAGATTAAAAAAATTTTTACAAAGAAATTCATGACATGTTTTAATAGCAATTCTAGTTAAGCATCAGGCAGTATCATGATACAGTGGGCAAGAGCTCCAAATTAGGAGCCAGAGGAATTGAATTTCAGTCCTAGCTTTGTTACTTACTATTTGTGTGACTTGATTGAGTCTCTTGGGTCTTAGTTTCCCTATCTGAAATATGAGGAATATGGACCAAATTGCTTCTAACATCCTATGAGTCAATAATTGAAGTTTTCATCACAGTAACTTTCACATAGTGAGAGCTTAACCAATAATTATTGGCTAACTGACTGATTAAAAAAATAGTCACTGCATCTAAATCAACTTGAAATCTTTATTGTCCTTATGATTAAAGATGTTCTTATTACCCAACTTCTACTCTTTCAAGTACTTGGGAAGTTGCTGTTTGTCCTTCATTCTTGAATAAGAACATTATATCTGGAAGCAGATGTCATAACTTGCAAGAGAATTGGATTTAAGTGAGGCAGGGCTGTGCAAATTCAGCTTGGAAGTAAGGATGAACTAGATGGCCAAACTTTTCTTTATATATTCATGCAAAATTGAACAGAATGGTCCATGATATCCAAAGGCAAAATTTGCATAATATTGCCATGATCCCTTACCAGTTTGGACAACACAAAAATTTTATGACTTATACATTGAAGAACATTTGAAGAGAAATTTCAGTACAGGAAATTAAAAAAAAATTAGGAATGTAATTCCATGCAGTCATCACATGAGGGCTTAAGGGTTTCCAAATACAGGAGGTCTGTTTGGGTTTCTTTTTTCTTTTCCCTCATCAGAATGCATGAGGTCAATATTCGAATTGCTAGCCCTATCCCTTATAGTCGCACATTACATTCTGGTGTCATTAACCTATTAAAATCTCGAAAAGAAGGAAAGAAGAATGACTGTCATGCAGCTACATTAAGAATATTGTCCGGTCATTCATTTAATTTGTCCTCTGGGATAGAATCCAGGACCAAATTTTTCACATAAGTCATCAATAATGGAACTTTATCCAGTTGTTCCTCTCTCACAATTTTTTTTTCACTTCTTTTCAGGCTTTTATTTTAAACCCTTGACAATTAGGTCAAGAAACAGAATCTTGTTCAGTTTTGATAGAATCAGGTATGGCCACATACTCTCAGATTTTGTTAATAGTGGGCTGAAAGATTACTGAAGTGCTGAGCTGTCCTGTTTCCTGAAAATGTCACTGTTTCTACCCGCAATTCCCTGACTACAAAGATGACATAAGCAGCCATGGTGCTTGTGTTTCCTGGCAACCATCCCATTTCTTGGCTCTGGTTCCAGAGAAAAGCCAGTGGGTCCTAGTCACCCTGCACAATTTCAGTGTAGCAAGCAGACAGAGGTTCAAATTTAATCTTGTTAGCACAATGAGGCAGTTTTCAAACATTGCAGCAAATCAAATCATCCCTAAGGACTCTGCAAGGGCGGGAAGGAGGAGGTTGCTGAAAGCAGGGAAGGATCTACATCAGAGATAATATTCAAATGGACTCAAGCTTTTTTTTTTCTTCTTTTTTTAAGCTGGCTGCTGTCAGTCTGCATGCTTGTCTAGTTTCTCTCTCTCTCTGTCTCTGTCTCTGTCTCTCTCTGTCTCTCTCTCTCTGTCTCTTTCTCTGACTCTGTCTCTGTGTCTCTCTCTCTGTCTCTCTGTCTCTCTCTCTGTCTCTGTCTCTCTCTGTCTCTGTGTCTCTGTCTCTCTCTGTCTCTGTCTGTCTCTCTCTCTGTCTCTCTGTCTCTGTCTCTGTCTGTCTCTGTCTGTCTCTGTCTGTCTGTCTGTCTGTCTGTCTCTCTCTCTCTCTCTCTCTATTTCTCTGTCTCATTACCCTTCCTTCCCACCTCATTCCCACCCTCCGTCCCCCCCTTCCCCCTTCCCCTCTCTGTCCCTCCTCCCCAATTTGACTTCCTACAGACTTGGCTGTTCTGCCCCTTCCCCTTTTGCCACCTCTGCACCAGGCTTCCCAGTGAAGTCAGCAGTGGGCAATGACAGAGAAAGAGCTCATCTATCTGTGAGGAAAGAAGCCGCTTTGACGGTTCCCTAGTGGATGTAATTGTGCTCATTACTGCCCATTTACATTTCATCACTCGATTATCACAAATGCCTCATTACTGTTGAGGAAGGCTTTCTGCAGAGCCGCTTGCTAACCATTCATTCCTGGGCTCCTATGTCACCAGCCAAACCCCACGGAAGAGAAAGGGGGAAGGGAGGAGCACAAGAGGGGAGGAGGTGAAAAAGGTCTTCTATCAGATTTGATTAAAGGCTGTGATTTAAATCGATATTTAATAAAGTGGCTGCTGCCACATAACACGGGCAATTCCCCATGCAGTCAGAATCATGATTTGGAGGCGCTCACCACTGGCTCCATAACTCAATTGGGTTTTGTGCACTGGTCTGGCACCTGTGTCCCTGAGCACAGAGCCTCCAAGGTAATAGGTTTATGAGCCGATGAACAGAGCTGATAGGTTCTAAATGGATTAACTAGGTGTCTGCAGCCTGGTGATGAATACATCAGGGGAGAGGGGTGCAGGAGTGGTTGGGAAGCAGTACCTCTGCATAAGCTAGGCAGTGCTAGGAAGTGTTGACAGACACCTTGCATGTCTCCAGCCCCACAGGCTGAAACACTGGCTTGGCTGCTGTCTGTCAAGTGTCCTCTTTCAGAGGAATGGAGGAAGATGGTAGACAGTACTGCCTAATAAGCCTCCAGCTTCCAGGAAGCAAAGGTCCGATGATGAAAAAGACTACTGATGAGGAGCCTAGCTCATTCTGTCAGTTAGAGCCAAAATGAGGAATATTCTGCAAAACCCTGAGTGGTACTCTGTAGGAGGTCAGGTCCCCCAGCAATCCTTCTCTTAACTATCTTTTTTTTTTCTTTTTACTCTTATGGCTGTTTGGCAGTCACCTAAATAACAGGCTTGCACTGTGGGATACTATATATGGAAAGTAGGAAATGAAATTAGACACATTCTAACAATGTCATGGTCCACTATTGCTATAGACTTAGACATCTCAATGAATATCCAAGAACCTTCTCAAAAAGGGGCAGATAAGATGAAAAGCTTGATTCTCCTCTTTGGGTTGAGCAGAAGTGTCCTCCAAAAAAATTGTCTATTTTTTTTCTTTTTGGTGATCCTTGGTCTTCAAGGAAGGACTATTTCAATACAGATTTCTCTGTATTTTAATTCAATTCAATGGATTTTTCTTAAGTGGTTATTAATTGCAGGGAACTGTGCATGGCACTGGAGATAGAAAAAAATGATCAATCAATCAACCAATATTTTTAAGTATCTGCTGTATGCCATGTAACTAGGGGTGTTGCTGTCAGAAGAAAGATAAAGAATCTCTAACTTCTAAGAAACTTACTACTACAGAAAGTTGCCAAGGGAACTAATTCTGGGTATAGTAACTTAAGAGTAGGGTGTTCTAAACAAAATTGTTCCCACTTCTAGAAAACATAGGTGACCACTGGCATAAGTTATATAAGAACTTCTGGGGATACATTCGTAGTCAGAAAATATGTTTTAAACTTTGCTGTTATGGTACCCAAAATAACCCCGTTAAGATCTCCTCTTTTTATATTTAGCATTTCCTACTCCCCAGGTTCCCCTTTAAAATGCTCATCTCACTGAGAGCAGAACAATAATTTCTCTATTACAGATCCTGGAATGAAGTATATAGGTAAAACTCATCTAGAATCTGTGGTCCCTGGATGTTTTTATCTACAGAAAGTAGGAAGGGGAGTACAAAATTTGGTTAAGGGGAAATAATGCCATTTATCCAAACGAGCTGACTAAATAAAAGCCATGTTTCTAACAGAGCTACATGTTTAAGCATGGTGGATATAAATTATTATGCAAGCTATTTTCTATGAGCAAAACATACAAAACATAGAAAACAGGATGGACTGGACCTTAATAATAATAATAGCTAGTATTTATGTAGTGCTTCAAGGTTTGCAAAGAACTTTAAAAATATTTCTTTTTATCCTCACAACAGCCCCATACGTTGGGTGCCATTATTATATTCTTACAGATAATGAAACTTATGATAGGAGAGGCTAAGTGATTCGCTTAGGATGATACAACTGGTGAGTATCTAAGGCCAGAGTTGTACTCAGATCTTCCAGCCTCCAGGTCTAACCACTGGGCAACCTAATTGCCTTATTCCTCTTGTGGATATGCTCAATTCTCTGCCATGCTTTAGCTCTTCTTCCTGAAGCCCTACTTCAGGTCTGGAATTTACACAATAGAAATACCCTCACACTATTTGGCCTCTCCTTCTGACTGGATGATTTCTCATAACTTCCTTTTAAGGAGGGTAGACAGGCCAGTGTTCTCCCATTCCTCTTCAGGCTATGCTCAGGAAATTCTCTACCATACCTTCTTGTATCTATTGTCTTCTTCCAATGAAGGTAAATGATTTGAGAACAGGGAATATATTTTTACTTTCTCTGTATTTTCAATTCTTAGCACATTGCCTGGTAAATAGGGTTTAATAAATACTGGTTGATAATCTAGTCTAGTCTCCTTATTTTACAGATGAAAAGACTGAGATTGGGAGAGACTTAGACTTAACCCATATTATCAGGGTAATATCAGATTCAGGATTATAAGCTCAGGTACTTTGAATACAAATCTAGTGCTTTTCCCACCACATCACTCTGCCTCTCTAAGTGATTATGAAAGCAACATTCAAAAGCTAAGACCTAAGTAAAAGAATATGGTATGTGTCACTGTGTGGAACTGTTAAATGTGGAATGTTTCATGATCTAATCAAAAGTGTTGAGGAGTCAGTTCTAAATTTGGTTTGCTCAGAAAATGAGAATTTGGTTTTTGGAATGAACAACATAAATAAGCCAAGAAATTAGTTTCAGAGTCCTGTTGGGGCTATTTTTCTATAGTATCAATAACACCTCCCAGTAATGGGACATTGGTTTTTATTGCTTTCATCGCATTTCTGAGTACGGCCAAGTGCTTACTTGGACATTTTTTTTCTTTGATTTCAGTTTTCTAATACTCACTGAAAAATTAACCACATGAAATTAAAAGTGGACATATGATGAAAACAAGTTGTCCTGATGTTTTCTTGGGTGGCATGTTTACATTTTATACCTTTGAAGATAATAAAAGAAAAGAGAAAAAGAGGGGCCCAAGGGAAAAAATGGGGGAGAGGAGAGAAAGAGGAACAATGTAAAGATAAGAATGAGAAGGAAAAGTGTTTTGTATAACTGGGTATTTGGAATATAAATGTGAAACCCTAGTGGTTGGAGATCATTGACTAAAACTCTTTTAAGAGGAAGATACTCTTTATCTATCTTGAATTAACAGGTTTTTAAATATAGTAAGAAAACCATCAAAATTGTTTAATGAATTTTAGTTTTTTTCTGGACTTGGCAGTAGTGCCAGAACATTAATCACTCATTTAGTTAAAGTCATTTCCAAAGACTAGTCATTCAAAGTTATGACCAAAGTTCATCTGTTTTGCCCTGATGCTGCTGATCTCCAAGTAAAATGACCTCTGATTCTCCTCAAGACCCTTTTAGGGAAACCATGTGATCAAAATTATTTTCATAATAATGCTAGGATGCTTTTATTCCAAAGCTATAAATACTAATTCACACACATAATTTTTTTTGTTGCTGATCCTCAATAATTTTTAAGAATATGAAGAAAGGGCTCTTGAGAACAAAAAGTTTAACAACTACTGCCCTAGAGATTAGTAATAGGGACTGGCCTTGTGATTTTTTTGATATAAGGGAATCTACAGTGGTCCATACTAGGTCCATTTCCTAGTGGCCCATAGTCTTAAGAGAGTTGCCTAGAGTGATAAGAGTATGGGACTTGGTTAGGGTAACACAGTTGATTATGTGTCAGAAGGAAGACTTAAAGCCTAGTTTCTTCTTCTAAAGACCAATAGCAAAAATGTACAATTAATAATAATAATAATAATCCTTTACCTTTGTAAAATGTTTTAAAATTTTAAGAGTTATTTTATATTTTATCTTGACAACAACTCTGTGAAGTAGTAGATATTTGGGGCAGAGTAGTTCAGGTATTTATCCAAGTTCACCTGGCCCTTAAGTGACAGAGGAGAGACTAGGATCCATGCATTCTTACTCCAATGCTCTTCCACCAAGTTCTGAATTCGGCTTTTAAAAAACAAAGATTAATAAATCTCAAAATCCTTTCCCAAAACAATGAAACTTTCAGAGTTTACAGAACAAGAGATATTTTTACAACTAAAATGTCAAAAAGGCACATAAAATAAACATTTATTATATGTGTTTTTCATCTTTTTCCAACTAAATATGCATTTATTGTGTATTCATCTATCCAGTTTAAACATCAGTTTGTCTTTGGTCCAGCCAAATTATACTTTTTACTGTTCTGCATATACAATATTCCATTTCTCATATGCTGTTCTCCAATAAATTACTGGAATGTCTCATCTCTTCCTCCCTATCCCTTAGAATGTCTAATTAATCCAGGGCTAGGGAACTTTCAGCCTCTAGTTCCTCCAATACCCTCTATTACCTTTTATTTATTTTGTATATGCTCATGTTCTATACATTTACAATTTTATATATTCTCTTCTCATGTAAAAAGTAAGTTTCTTGGGAGTGGGAACTATTGGATATTTTGTCTTTGCATCCTCAGCTCCTAGAACAAAGAAGGCACTTAATGAATACTTTTGGCTTGATTGATTTGGGAAGGCATCCAGAAAAATGTAAAGTCTGTATTTTCCCCTAAAGTGGTCAGGCATATTCAGGTTAAATAGACTGAAATTTAAAAAATCAACAAATTATAATAAAAAAGATGGACCGGTCACATGGTGAGAGTAAGGAGTAAAAGGTGCATGATCATAGTATTCCATTGCTATCCTTGTGCTAATAGGAGAAATTAAGGCAGTTAGTATGTTGGGTTTAACCCCCAGTGTTAAATTTTTAGGAGGACAGTGTCACATGTTAAGCAGGCCAAATTGGGTTACAATTTGCAAGGGTTGAAATTTTGAGTAGCAGAAGTTAGAGGGTTGGACCTGGAGTCAGGATGGCATGAGTTCAAATTTGGCCTCAGACACTTACTATGTGACCTCAGGCAGGTCATACCTCTTAACCATATAAGCTTCCCTTTCCTTGTCTGTAAAGTGAGGATTATAACATCTACCTCGTAAGGTTGTTGAAAGAGTCAAATGAAATAGTTATTGTAAATAGCTTAGCACAACCGACATAATAAATGCAATAATAGTAATAATAACAATAATGGAAATATTTATTTTGTGCTCTGACATTTACAAGATTACAGATCATTTTGAGTATGTTAATCATGACTTTAATGTCTTCCTCTATAATCTATCCCCTACCAAAGGTGCAAAACTTATGGCCCAAAGGCCAGAAGTAGCCCAAGTGAGGCTTAAACCAGATTAAAATGTAATTGAGGAATATTTTTATCAAAATAAATCAAAATAATATATATAGATTATGATGATTTGTGGTTTTCTAAGTCAATATATTCCCCAGTTCTATTTAAATTTGACATCATTGACATTGCATTTGACTGCTCTACACAGTACATAAATCAATATCCCTAAGAAAAAAGATCTGATCTTGACCCTGCATGCACAAAAATTTTCAGGTTTTCTCCTATCTGATAGGATGCTATATTTTGACCTCAGGATAAAATGCAAGCTCCTCAATCTGTCTTCAAAGTCTTCCATAATCAGGTGCTCATCCAGTTTTCAAGAACTGATCTATCAGTTACTACATACAAGATATTATACTATGTTTTATAGATAAACAGAAAATGAGCTATCTCCTACTCTCAGCATCCTCATTGAGAATAATATGACAACATGTGCCTGGAGAAGTAATAGCAAAAAAAATAGATATAAAGTAATGTCAAGGAATGAATAATATTGATAGTTTTGTGAGTCAGGAAATTACTCTAGTAGGATGTAACACTTGAACAAAGTCTTGAAAGGAGCTAGAAATTCCATAAGATAGAGGACAAGAGAGAAAGCATCCCAAGTATGGGGGACAGCCTTTGTCAAGACACAGAAATAGCAGTGGAATATCTTGCATTGGCATAATCAAGCCAATTTGACCAAAACATGCAGCTTGTGAGGGAGAACAATGTCTGTTCAGACAGGAAAGATAGGATGTGGCCAGATTGTAAAGGATCTTAAATACTAATAAGGAATTTCTATATAATTCCAGAGGAGATCAGAATCTAATGAAGTCTCTTGAGCTGAAGAGTAAGATGGCCAGATCTATTCTTTAGATATTTCATCTTGGCAGTTGGGTAAAGGATGGCTTGGAGAGGAAAGGTACTGAAAGCAGAAAGACCAGTAATGAAGTTCTGACAACAATGAAGGCAAAATTTGATGAGGATCTCAATAAGTATGGTGGACATGTAGACAGAGACACAATGATGAATGTGAGAGATTTTGTAATGGAATTGTCACGTCTTAGCAATTAACCAGATAGGGAAAATAAGGAGAATGAAGGGTCAATGGTTACTCCTAGATTTGGGTGACTAGAATCACATCATCCTTGACAGAAATAGAGATTCTAGGAGTAGGCAAGGGTTTAGGCCAGTAGAATGCTGGTACATGTTTAACAACTAGGTCTCCAAAAATATCTGACACATTTTAAGGTTTAATTTGTGTTGTAACCATTAATCTTTGTTAAGTTTAGATAATCAATAAAACAAGCCTTGATTTGTAGCATACACCTTTTCTGAGGTATAAATGCTCATATTGAAATTTAATAATTGACTTTCAAGGACTAATTCCAGCTATCTCCAAGTACATGTTTAGAGGCTTACGTAATTAGCTCTTTTGTAGGCATGTTAAGTTTCAAATGCTTGTGTAACATCCAAATAGATATATCTATCAGAAAGGTGGAGAAGTTGGATGAGAGAAAGAGAAAGACAGAGACAGAGACAGAGAAACAGTAAGAAACAGAGACAAAGAGAGAGAGAGATGCATACACAAACACACAAAAACGGAGAAACAGAGACAGTGGAACAGTGGCTGATAAACAGAGAAAAAGAGATTAAATCAGTGTCCTGGTAGTCATGAGTAATAAGAGAACCTAGAGAGAGCAGTGTCATGAAAATTGGCACAATAGAAAACATGGAGATAAAGAGAATAATCGATAGTGTGAGTGGTTCAGAGAGTAAAAAAGGATGATTAAAATTTCCTCTTTGCAACTTCCACACATTGCTGCTGGTTTTGCTTTTAGGCAAAAAAAGAACATGTCTAACCCAACTATCATCTGACAGTCCTCCAAATGCCTGAAGACAGCAGTCATATCAGCCCATCCCCCAAATTTTACTTTGTTTTTCTAAGTTAAATATTATCCATCTCTTTGGATGATCCTCACACAACATGGGCTCACAGAAATTCATCATCATGGGCACTTATTCTGGATACTTTCTATCTTATTGATATTCTTTAACATTCAGAAACAAACAACACTTTAGACATAATCTTATGACAGCAGAGCTCAGTGGGGCGGTCAACTTTTTAATCATGAAGGCTGGCTCCTCTTAATTTATCCCAAGACTGAATTAGATATTTTGGTGTCTCACCTCACTTTGTCAGTTGTGACAATCTAATACAGAGATCATTAGTGACTTCAAAAGGGGTAGTAAACAATGGAGTGCTGGGGTCAGAAGCCAGGTTGCAATGGCTTCAGCAGTTCAGCAGTTCAGTAGTGAGAAGTGTGATTGGGAAAGCTAATGAGTATAGACAATTTAATTTAGGTGGCTGGTTACGAAAAGTAGGAGAAATATAGGGCATTAGCTTGAGGGGATGGTAATAGAGTCAAATGATCCTGGAAGTTATTTTTTTTTTCTTTTTACACTAGAAGGACTAGAATTTAAGGCTATTTCAAAAGACTAAGCTGCATTGATTGACACAGTGATTTTTTTTATTCATAAAGCAAATAAAGTAAATATAGAATGAAGAAAATCTTTATTTCAAACTAAAATTATATTCCTGTTTCTGATAGTGTTAAGGATAGAAGAAATTTCAACCAACACAGAAGTGGCAAGAAAGGAGCCAGTGGATGAGTGATTGAAAATTGGAAAGAAAAGGGTGATAATTGATAAGGAAAGCCCCAGAGAAAACATGAGGAGATGGTATCAAGGGTGCAAGTACAGGGTTTAGCTTTGTGGGAGGAAGGACCACCTCTTTCTCCAACATGAGTAAAGGGAGAAGAGAAGTAATTTGATACAAAGAATTAGGGAGAAGAGAAAGATCATGAGATAAGGTATTCTGTTGCAGAATAAGGGAGGACTGCTAAAGGGGGTTTGAGGAGGAAGAGTACAGAGGTGGTGGGGAGTTTGAAAGGCATTCAGGAAAGAATAAAAGATGTGTGTTTTCAATGATGATTGAGTTGAGAATAGATATCATGTACTAATAGTAGATCTAATTATAATGATTGTATGGCTCTCCTGGGACCCTCATAAATAGGTGTTTAGAAGCAGAGGAAGTAATCTAAATTTATTTCATATTATTCTCCTCAGTTCACCAAACTGACCATTCTGTCTCCCATCTTTGTACCTTTGGACAGGCTAGCCCTCATACATGAATGGCACCCCTTCCTCACTTCTGCTTTTTAAAACGACTATCTCCTTTTTGGCTCAATTCAAATACCACCCACTTCCCTCAAACAGACTTTCTGTATTGCCAAATATTCACATTCTCCTCCTCATTGTTGATGCTCACTCCTTTCCCAAATTAAAGTATTACAAGAGAGAGAAACAAAGATACAGAGAGACTGAGACAGAAACAGAGACAAAGACAGAGGAGAGAGAAAGAGGAGAGAGATAGTAACAATAAACATTTACCAAGTACTTACTACATTTAGGAAACAAGACAGTCACCTCTCCAAAAGCTTCCCTTTTAATAACATGCTATTTTCCATGAGAGCCTTTAACAGAAAGTGGTTCAATAAACAGTGTTGGACTTGGAATTAGGAATATCTGAATGCAAATCCTTCCTTAAGAACTAATTAGCTGTGTGACCTTGGTCAATCAAGGACTTGACCTCTCAGCTTCAGTTTCTCCTCTGTAAAATGGGAAGGATAATATCCCTTACTTCATAGAGTTGTTGTGAGGATCAAATGAGATGATATGAGTAATGTGTTCTGCAAATCTTATGCTATTGTATAATAATAAGTATACACATACATATATACTTGTGATATTGTATAATATTGTATATGTTATTGTAATATAATAGTTTTTCCATTACACCATAAGGTGTGTAAATTATTATAGACTATAATGACAACATTTGTTTTAACTGTTATTATAGATTATAAGTTCCCTGAAAGCTGGGACTGTTTCATTTTTGTGTCTGTGTGCCCAATACCTAGAAGGGCACCTGACACACAGAAAATACATGGTAAATGTGTGTTGAACATATAACTAAAGGGAATCAATTATTCCTTTACTTGATTCCAGTCAATAGATAATTGAAAATTTAACTCAAGTAACCTTAAAAAATCAGACTATTTATATCCAAGAAGCCTTGCTATAAAGCCAGCATAATCATATACTTCATCATCCCTTTCATATTTTTTTACAGAATGGTAGTACTCAATTGTTTTTTTAAAGATATAATAATTTTAGAAAATTGAATATTAAAGTGAAAATTGTACCACCTCCTCTAGAGTTTAATGAAGGTGAGCAGAGAAGCACAACCAAATCCTTGTTTCCCCTTTTTGCTCATGTATTTGTCTTGCACCTATAGCTTTCTGGCCATCTCCTAGGTGTGAAGACACCCAAGTGCCAAGCCAGGCATGTGTCTGTGTGAGTCTCTCCACATGTGACTTCGTGTTTGAACTGCTTTTAGGTCATGATCATGCAGAAGAGAAATAGGCCATAATAAGAGCCTTGGCCAGCCTAGTGTAACCACTTGCTTGTGAGCAAAGCTGAAAGCAGCAGTCAAGACATATAGGGAAATTACATGAGATTTATTTACAGAAACCATTTATGTTGAACTAGCAGTTTTCGATGGTGTCAGCAATTCTCCATTGCATTTATTTGTTACTACAGTACTCGGCAAGAGTGCAATCCTATTAAACCTGTACAATACATTACACAAAATGGTAATCATTTCCTATTTTATAAAATAAAAAGGAGTGTGAAATCCACACAATTGAAAAGTCCTAATAGGCTTTCAAAAAGAAAATGCATAGTCTTTGCCAAGCCACTCATAAATGCACTTTTTTTGTTCTTTTCTTGTCTCACTTCCAATGTTTTCTCTTTAGTTGATAAAAACCATACCCTCCATGTGATACCTGACTTCATGAATCAAGATGAGAAGAAAATAGCCTAGAAACAGTGCTTTGGGGTATACATTTTTTCATTCCTGAGCACTAGCTTAGCTTTTATTTCACATAAATCAGCTATCTCAAAGCCAAATCACACCTTAATAATCACGAGTTCCTTGGAGGCATTGTGCTTTTCTAGATATTAACAGTGATAATACTTTTAAATAATGAATATTAGATTTTAAAAAATTCTTTTGTGAAATCATCTGGTATTCCCTATTTCCATGGGGCTCTAATCTTTAGGAAAGGTAAAGAATAAAACCAGTATGGGACAATGGAAACAGCATGGGCCTGCTGTATATGAGACCTGGACTTTAGGCCAAGATATGCCTCTAAATCCTGTGTAATCTTGGATAAATCAAATATTTCACCTCTAAATCTTAGCATCTACATTAGTAAAATGAAGGAATGGGATTTCATTCTCTTTAAGACCCATTTCCAGATTTCAGCAAGTGATCACATGAAGAGATAAACTCTATAATCCCTATTCATTCTTAAACTCTCTGCTTCCAGTTTAAAACCACATTAAAATGTCCCTATGTGGGAAATATGAAGAAGAGAATAACACACACACAGCTACACAGAGATGTTTTCTACAAAATCATAGAATCTCAGAGACAGAAGTGACCTCAGAGACAGACCATGAAGTCCAACTTGTTCTAGAGCAAGAGACCTCACTAGAATATATATAATAGTCATCCAGATTTTACTTCAAGGATTCCAGAGGCATCTCCATTCTTTTTCACATATGTTTTGAGAAATACTACTCAGTAAAGAAGTGAAGCTCAGGATAGAGAAGAGATTCAGAGTAATCAAAGTACTGTAGGGAAAAGAGGCCCTGGACCTGACATCAGGATGAACTGATTTCAAATTGAGCTTCCTACACTTACTATCTCTGTGACTCCAGGCAAGTCACATCTGCCTCAATTTCCAAATCTGTAAATATGGAAGGCAATGGCACCTGCCTCCCAGGGTTGTAGTGAGGATAAGATAATATGTTCAAAGTACTATGTAAATAATTACTTATGATTAGCATTATTGTACATAGAGTATAGCACTGAAGATTGAGTTATTTCTAAATAGGCCTAGAAATCCCAGGGCCTATGAAATATACTCAGGACAGCTGCTAATCTCAACAACTATTTTCTTTTTAAGAGAGCTGATCAGTCTTGGGACATGCTACCTACAGCTGTTGGGGAAGACTTAAATGTTATCCTTGATTAAAGAAGAAAGGACTGGCAAGCATTATCATATTTCAATAAAACTTAAAGCTGACACAAACTAAAAGCCAAGCCATGTGAATCTATATATACTTTTTCTCAATCTTCTAAGATTTCTCAGTTATGCCCTTTATCTTCAATAGTGAATATTATAAATCATTTATTTGAAGGTCAACATGCCTTATGGGCAGGATTTGGGCCTATTCAACACATACTGCCTAGTCTATTGTATTGTGGATATTGTGATCTCAATATTTTATAATTATAATAATATTAAAAAAGTGAAGTGACATGGCATACTGAATCTGAGCCCAAACTACATATCTATAAGCATAAGATATATTTACATTTAAATATGTAATTGTATGAATTTACACATGTTACATATATTTACATTTAAAAATTCAGATATGTGAATATATTACTTTGTATTCAAATATATAACTAGAAATGATATTACACAAATTTATCCCAGTTCCCTCAGGCATTTTAGCTCAGTTTCTTGTCTAAAGGGTACAACTAAACTTTGAGCATTACCCTAAAATATTTTAAACCTATTTGCAACTACCTGAAATGAATAAAAGTATAACATTTGCTTCTGAGCAGAGAACTACATACATGAATATTTTATCTTGGCTGGGTAATGTCCACACAAAAATTCCATAATGATGTCTGATGGGGTAGTTCAAGGAAAAGATTGTTAAGCCACAGCTTCCTCACTTTTCCCAGCATGCCCTTTCAAGATCCAGAGTCTTTTCTAATTTTTTCCCAATACCACCCTTCTGTTACTCTTTCCTGCAATCCTTACTATACCTCATTTTTTTTATATGATCATAGGGTTTGGGATGAAAGAGGCCTTAGAGATCACTGAGTCCAAACCCATCACTTTCCAAATGAGCTAACAAGAATACCAGAGTGAAATTTAACCTCTCATCCATGTTATTTATGTGACCATGGACAAATCATTTAACCTCTAGAAATCTCAGTTTTGTCACTTGTAAACAGAGGTATGAGGATTAAATTATATACAAGGTTACTTTGAACTCTAAATCTACCATCCTAAGACTAAAAAATAGAACCCCTCATCAAATCCTGTTTTTTTGTTTGTTTGTTTTGTTTTTTTTTAGTTTGTTCCTTAGTAATGTACTTAGAACTAGAATTTCAAAGATCCTCTTTGGAAAACACTACTCATACCCAGCCTCAATCACGCATGTATTATAATATATTTGGTCATGTCATATAGGTTGTCAAGAAATCATATTTTAATCACAGATCTTTTTTATGAAAGCAGCAGTAAGAAACATGAGCACTCTCAGCTCTATGTGAGGATTTTGAATAATTATACATTGTAAGGGAAGAAATAAAATTTTAAGAAATTTAGAAGAAACTGTATTTTATATTATATATTTATCTAGTTTATCTAGCCTTAATTTTGCTTAAAGACTTTCTATGTGAAAGATTAAATAGGGATGGGAGTAATTGTAAGTAAACTGAGTCACAAAAATGTGAATTTATATTTCATCTTAATTTCCTAGAATTTTTGTGTATGAATGCTTATATACATGCATGCCTACATGTATATACATATGTATTTGCCAAAATATACATATATGCACATATACATGCAACAAAAATAATAACTAGTTTCCCATTGATGAAGAAAAGGAAAACATTGTTTATTTTTTATGGACATATTATGGCATGGGGAATTGGGGACCGTTTAAGGTACAAAATTTGATACATGCCGAAAAATACCTGGTATGTTGAACACATAACAAAACTTGTGAAATGGAAGTGTGAACAACTATAATACATCTTATAAATCATATTTAGGATTGGCTATCTTTGGTTTCTAATATTAAGGGCTCATAAGGCAATGTTAAGTTGTTATGTCTGGACTCATAAAGATAGACTCTAAAGTTACATTAATTGAAAACATTAGCAGCAGGTGTTTTTCCTGCCCCATATCTGTACTATGGTATTAAAATTGCTAGTCCAAATATTCAAATAGTTTTTCTCCAGAGGTTAACTGCTACACACTGAATAGTATTTAACATAGACCAGATTGACCTTATTTAGTTAGTTCCTTTTTCTTTAATGAATCATTATGCAAACCAAGGTGAGGGAACATGTGTTTTCTCTATTACTACTTTTAAATGTTTCAAAACACTTAGAACAGTTTGGAATGTTAAATCCCATACGGAAGAAATAGTTATGTCAGCATTTAGAGTATTTGCAAACATATATTCTGTGAATCTCATGTGCTAACATGATAATTGTTTCCATACAGGCACACTATGGTGTGGTTAGTAGAAGTCGGGGCAAACCTTATAAGTTTGAATTTCTTCTTAAATAAGTGAATTTATTAAACTTTTTAAAAACAAATTTGGGAAAGGAAGGGTAAAGATAGCAAGGCAAATATTATAGATTAAAAGTTTTCCTTTTCAAAATTTTCATTCGATGTAAAAATTAATCAGCTCCCAAAGTCTCTATATAGCTGCCGATTTTACTCCAAAATGATGGAATTAAGGGGGGAGGAGGGGAAAGCTAGTATGCCCTGAAATTTAATCAATTTGTCTTTGAAAGACTAAAAGAAAAAGGGCACAAGAGGGGTATTAGAACAATACTACCTACCATCTAGATATGTGACAGACTCAATTTTCAAAATGAGATCCATTTCATGAGAATATGCTTTTAAATTTTAAAAAAAATTATTTATTTTGACATTCTTTTCTTTTAAATTTTCAGTTCCAATTTCTCCACCTCCCTCATGCTCCCTCCAGCACCCACTGAGAAGGCAATAGATATATCAATTATACATATGAAGTCATACAAAAAGTATTTCCATGTTAGCCTTTTTTATGAAAAGCAAGAAAAACAAAGTGAGAAAATCATATTTAAGTTTATATTCAGAGTTCATCAGTTCTCTCTCTGGAGACAGAGAGCATTTTTTCATCGTGAGCTTTTTGGGATTGTCTTGGATCATTTTATTGATCAGAGCAACCAAGTCCTCAATTGATGAACATCCCTTCAATTTCCCAGTTCTTTGCCATTATAAAAGAGCCGTTATTCTTATAGAGATATGTTCTTCCCCTCCCCTTTTAAATATCTTTGGGACACAGACCTAGCAATGCTATTGCTGGATCAAAGGATATGCGCAGTTGTGTAGTTCTCTCTTCATAGTTGCATATTGTTCTCCAGAAGGGTTGGATTAGTTCACTACTCTGTCAACAATGCATTAGTGTCCCAGTTTTCCCACATCCCCTCCATCATTTATCATTTTTTTGTCATGTTACTAATTTAATAGCTGTGACATGGTACCTCAGTTATTTTAATTTGCATTTCTTTAATCACAAGTGCTTTAAAAAAATTTTTTCATATTACTATGCACAGGTTTATTTTTTTATCTGAAAACTGCCTTTTCATATTCTTTGACCATTTTATCAATTGGGGAATGACATATGCTTTTAAATTGACTCAGTTCTCTATATATTTGAGAAATGTGGCCTTTATCAGAGATAGTTGCTATAATATTACACCTCCTTTCCTCTAGTTTTCTGCTTTCCCTCTAATTTTGGTTGAATTTGTTTATTCTTGCTTAGTCTTAAATTCTTCTCTTATCCACAGATCTGACAGGGAAATTATTCTATGCTCTCCTAATTTGCTTATGTTTTCATCATTTATACCTAAATCATGTACCCTTTTTGATCTTATCTTGGTATATGGTATAGGATGTTGGATAGTAAAGTAGTTTCTGACATGTTGTTTTCTAGTTTTACCAGCAGTTTTTGTCTAATAATGAGGTTTTTTTTTTCCCCCAAAGCTTAAGTCTTTGGGTTTGTCAAACACTAGAGGACTATGGTAGCTTAACTACAATGTATTGTGTACCTAAGCTCTTCTTCACTTAGATATAAGCACAATTGTTGTGTCATGAAAGGAATTTGGGATGACTCCTTCTTTGTCTTTGTTTGTTTGTTTGTTTTCAAATAGTTTATGTAGTATTGGGATTTAAATATTTGGTAGAATTCACTTGTGAAGCCATCTGTCCCTGGAGATTTTTTCTTAGGGACTTCATTGATGACTTGTTCAATTTCTCTTTCTAAGAGAGCATTATTTAAGTGGTCTAAGTGGTCTCTTCTGTCAGTCTGGGCAATTTATATCATTACTAATTTCATCCATTTTGCTTGTATTGTCAGATTTATTGACATAGATTTGGGAAAAATAACTTTTTTAATATAAATTTTTATTTGTTTTCTTGTTTCCATCATTCATTTCCATGAAATTTTTGAGTTACAAATTTTCTCCCTGTCTCTCCCCTACGCCCAACCCCCAAACAGCAATCCCACCGTAAAGCCCCTCCCCTGATCCGCTCTCTTTTATGACGTCCTCCAACACCCCTCTAACTTTCTGGTAGGGCAGGGAGGGTCTCTCTACCCCAGTCCCTGTATATCTTGATTCCCAGTTGCATGTATTGCAGAGCTTTACATTCTAGATTCTTTTGGTTTCTCCCTTGTCACCCACCCCCACTGGAAGGACAAGCAATTAAATACAGGCTGTGCATGTGTAATTACACAGGACATCTTCACATTGGACATATTGTGACAGTCTGATCATATGTCCCTCCTTCCTATCCCTCTTGTTCTGTTCTCTACTCTGTCCCTTTCCCTTTACTAAAGTGTGTGCTTCCAGAAACTCTCCCCCAGACTCTGCCCTCCCCTCTGTCATCCAACCTCTCATCCCCATGCCCCTTACTCTCCTGTGTGGCACGAAACCCAGTTTAGAGTTTATGTCATTCCTTCCCTAAGCCAAATTCAATTAGAGTAAATGAAAGTAAAGTTGTAACAGTTATCCCTTGCCTCTTCTATATGGGATGATTAAACCCATTTTGTCTCTCTCTGTCTCCTCTCATTCTAGTCCTCTCTCAAGTCAGAATTTCACCTTTTAAAGTATCATCCCTTCATATTCAATGGCAAAATAACTTTTAATCATTGTTTTAATTTCCTCTTCTTTGATAGTGAATTCATTGTTTTCATTTCTGATACTGGCAATTTGATTTTCTACTTAACTATTTTCATCAAATTAACCAATAATTTATGTATTTTATTGTTCTTTCTCTCTCTCTCTCTCTCTCTCTCTCTCTCTCTGTCTCTCTCTCTCTGTCACACACACACACATGCACACACACAGAGTTTCTAGTTTTATTTTTTAGTTAAATTATTTTTCTTACTTTCAGTTTTATTAATCTCCCCTTTTTTTGGATTTCCAATTTGGTGTTTAATTGATATTTTTAATTTGTTCTCTTTCTACCTATTTTTTTAGTTGCATGTTCATGTCATTGATATTCACTTTATTTTATCAATATAAATGTTTAAAGAGTGTAATGGTAACATAATTTGAATTTGAAGATCTCTTTGTATTGGCAAAGGTAACAGGTACTTAACACTTATTAATTAATCAAGCCTCTGTTAAAGAAATAGAAATGAACTCCTGTCTCCTGTCACTGTCCTAACAGGGATAGGCTGAACAGGCAGGGGCCATACTGTATATAAGGAAAAACCCCAGAGAGGGAAAGTCTGATCTTCCTGGAGCAAACTCTGTGCCCCTGGGGAAACTGAAGAGGAGTGAAGGAGGCTGAAAATGAAAGCCCCCACACCCACACCCACACCCAAAGCTGGAGAGAATGATTTTTATTTTGAAAACCTGGATGGAGTTATTTTGATTGTGGTAACCAGATGAAACTTTTGCTGAGTCCAAGGGCTAGCCAGAGCTGCTGAAGACTGAGAAAGCATGACTGTGATGCCAGTACTTTGTATGAGCATGTTTGAGACTTTGTTAAGCCTTGTCTTTCCAGGAATAGAGACTGTGAAGGATTTGAGATGGACTGGACACTGTGAGCTCCAAGGTGGAGCAGGGACTGCACAGAGAGCTTGACAAGGACCTGGAAGCTGTCTGCCTTTGAAACCTGGTGACATTTTGGTGAATTCAGGTAGGATCTGGGACCATGAAAGGGGATCCAGGGAATCTGAGAAACCACCCTGAGTCAAGATGAAAGAAAACTTTACTTGGATACTGTGTACTAACTGAGAAATTGTAAATTTACTAGTGACCTAGAAAGGGAGGATCTGTGTATTTTCTGATGATTGTATAGTGAATGATGAAGGATGATTGAATGACTGAGTTGATTGAATGTTTGATTAACTAAATGACTGTACTCAGTGACTGATGACTGAATAAGTGATTGATTGAGTTACCTTAGTGTGCCCCATGAGTGGAGAACTTTGACTATTATATTTTGTCTTCCTTGAGGAGGCAAACTCCCTTAAGGATGATTGAATGATTGAGTTACTAACTGATTGTTCTTTGTTGAAAAATTTGTGACCATTGTGATGAAATCTATGTGGCCATTTTTCTGTGATAAGTTGTTGTGAATGCTTTATTTTGATTTTCTTTGATAAGTTGTAACATTGTGAATGCTGTACTTTGATTTACTGTGAATGTTTTCCTTTGATTTGTTATGGAATAAATAGAGTAAATAAATAAATAAACAGAACCTTAAAAGCTGTTCACAGCAGCATTCTTATGAAAAGCTGCTCCTGCTTGGCTCATTAAAGTTGTCCTGCACTTTAAAAAAATATTTATTTGTTTTCTATAATTTGTTCTTTGACCCTCTTCTTTAGGATTAGATTAATTATTTTCCAATTAATTTTTAATCTCTCTCCTGCCCTATTGATAAACAACTGGGTGGGTCTCACTGTTGGTGAACACTGGGGGTGAAGCCTAGCTGTTATACAGGTCTTGGATTGCTGTTTTGCAAGAGGGCACAATCATACTGTTGGATTGCCCCGGGGCTCTGATCTTTGCTGCAGACCCCCTTCTGTTGCAGACTGTTGTTGCTGCTTGTTTACTGGTCTCTCCTTTCAGGGCAAGTGAAACAGACCGTTCTTGCTATGTTGATAAGTTTCTTCTCTACTCTTAAATTGGTTCTGAGGAATTTTTCAACATTGTTTGAAGGGTAATTTTGCAGTGCTTCAGGGAATTTGCTTTTCACATTGACTTCTTGGAATCAGAAATCCTAATTTCAAATTGTTTCCCAGAATGGCTGTCACTAGTTCATCGAGAGTTCATTAGAAGTATATCTGTTTGCCATTGATCCTCCCCAGCATTTGTCATTTCTGATAGATGTGAGGTGGTACTTTAAAGTTGTTTGAATTTGCCTTTTTAAAATGATTACTGATTTAGAACCTTTTTATTAATATGATAGTTTTTATTTCTTCTCCCAAAAACTGTGTATTTATATCCTTTCACTAGCTATCGATTGGGAAATGACTTTTTCTAAAAAAAATGAATTTGACTGAGTATAACAACATAATGTTGGATTCTGGTTTCTAATTAATTCTGCTGTTTGCTTTCATTTTATGGGTGAGCTCATCCTGTTCACATCCACAATTATGATTACTGTTTTCCCTTCTATCCCATTTCCTTCTATATCTTCACGTCGTGCTTTTAACATAATGTTCCTCCTCAAAAATCTGTTCTGCTTCTAACCACTGCCTCCTTTCACCTATCTTCCCTTTTATCATTTTCTCCTTCATTTTATACCCCTACCTTCTTTCTCCCTATTGGATAATTTGCATTTCTATACACATGTGAGTGTGTAAATATACTATTTGCTCATTGTCAGTTCTGATGAAAGTAAGGCTCAAGCACCGTCCGCCGTCCCTCCCATTTCCTGCTACATTGTGGAAGTTCTTCCTTGAATGCCTCTTTTATGTGGAAAACAATCCCCATTCTGCCTCTCTCTTCCCACCTCTCCCAGTGCATTCTTCTTTCTCAAACCTACATATTTTAGTGAAAATCATTCCAACATTATCAATTCACATCTCACGCTATCTGTATATATAAACTTGTTTCTACTTTACTAATAATGATAAAGTTCAAAAAAGTTATCTATGTCATCTTCTCAAATAGGAATATAAACCGTTTAACCTTATTGAATGCTTTATGATTATTTTTTCATGTTTATCTTTTTATGCTTATCTTAAGTCTTCTCTTTGAATGTCAAATTTTCTATTGACCTCTGGTTTCCCTCCTCCCACCCCCCATCAGGAATGCTTCAAAGTCCTCTATTTCATTAAATGTCCACATTTCCTCCTGAAAGATTATATTTAGGGTTTTTTTTGGAAGTTTATTTTTGGGTGAAATCCTTGCTCTTTTGCCTTCTAGAATATCATATTCCAAACCCTCAAGTCCTTTAAAGTGGAAACTGTTAAATCTTAAGTGACCCTGACTTTAGCTCTATAATATTTTAATTGTTGCTTTCTGACTCCTTAAAGCAGTTTTTTCTCTTTAATCTCAGAGCTCTTAAGTTGGCTAAAATATTCCCAGGAGTTTTCATTTGGGGATATCTTCCAGGGGGTGATCTATGGAACCTTTCCATCTCTATTTTACCCTCTGGATCTAAGACAGGAAAATTGTCCTTGATAATTTCTTAAAATGTGAGGTTGAGAATCTTTCTTTGTTTATGACTTTTAAATAGTCCAATAATTGTTATTTTCTCCCTCTTTTAACTATTTTCCAATTCAGTTGTTTCTCTGATGAAATATCTCACATTTTCTTCTATTTTTTTATTCTTTTCCATTTATTTTATTGTTTTCATTATTTTTTCAGGGAAATTTTATACCTCCTTTTCTATTTAGCTTTTTGAGTTTTTAAGTTCTTTCTTCAGTGAATTTTTGTGCTTCATTTTCAAATTAGGCCAATTTTGTTCTTTAAGATTTAATTTTCTTTAGTATTTTTGAGTCTCTTTTTACAAAGCTATTAATTCTCTTTTTTATAATATTTTTTCATCTATCTCCTTTCTTTTTCTCAACTTTTCATCTATCACTCATATCTTTAATTAGCTTTTAGGAATTCTTATGGGCTTGATTCCAATTGCTTTTTTTTCTGAGGCTTTGTCATTGTTTTCCCATTCACATTCTGAGTTTATGTCTTGGTCTTCCCTACTACAGTAGTAGGTTTTGGTTTTTTTTGGTCAAATTCTTCTGTTGTTGGTTGCTCATTTTTCCAACCTAATTTTAGATTTTGTACTTTATATTAAAATTATGGTGTCGTCCCTTGGGAGCAGGGAGGCACTATCTTAATTTTAGTCCTTTTTTTTGCACTGCTATTTTTAGAGCTATTTCTGGAGGTCTTCAAATTTTTGGTGCTTCCTAGTTGGTGTGCTCCTGGGAGAGGTATGGTCATTTGGTCTTCTGGTCTGTGCTCTGGTCTTTACCTAGGAAAAATCTCTAGACATCCATAGCCACTGGTACCAGTGTTCTCTTTGCCTTGGAATTGTGATTAGGGCCTTCTTACTGGCACCCCAGCAATCATCTTTGCCCTAGAATTGTGATCTAGAATTGTGTATGGGCAATATAGTTGTCAACCACAGCCAGCTGTACCTAGTGGCAGCAAAAGGTCCCCTGTAATCTCTTTCTGACATCTTTACCATCTTGGGATTGATTGTTCTCCATTAATCTACTGCAGCTGCTGTTGCTGCCACCTCATGTATGGGCTCCAGAGAGTTAGGCCTCAATGAAGGAGTCACAGACTTCTCATGCCAACCTTCTAAAGATTCTTCATGCAGAAAATGTCTCAACTTGAACTTTCATTGTCTTTACCAATCCAAAATTTGATTTGCAACATTATGTTAATGGTATTAAAAGGGAATGTTGAAATCCTAGAGAATCAAGCAAAAAACTTCTTGAGACAATAAATAAATTTAGCAAAGTTGCAGGATATAAAATAAACCCACATAAATCCTCAGTATTCCTATATATTTCCAATGAAGCTCAACAGCAAGAGATAGTAAGAGAAACCCCATTTAAAGTTACTGTAGACATTATAAAATATTTGGGAATCTAACTGCCAAAACAAACCCAGTATCTTTACGAACACGACTACAAAACACTTTTCACACAAATAAAATCAGATCTCACTAATTGGAAAAACATCAATTGCTCATGGCTGGGTAGAGCTAATATAAGAAAAATGACAATTTTACCTAAATTAAATTACATATTTAGTGCCATACTG
>CM053594.1:135710421-135727331 GCA_028646575.1 Pseudocheirus occidentalis | reverse complement strand
TTTTCTATGTTTGGCTTTTGTTTCTCAGTTCTCATTGTTCACTCCATTGCCTATAAAACCTACAGAACCAGACTATTGTACAATGTGAAAAAAAAGAAAAACATTAGCATAAATGACCATATCAATAACAAAACTAACAAATCATATGATCATCTCAATAGATACAGAAAAACCTTTTGACAAAATGCAACACCCATCCTTATCAAAAACACTATGACAATGAACAAGAGTGTATAGGCGGTGTTTTGGGGGAGGAGCCAAGATGGCAGTGTAGAAGCAGCAAGGATCAGCAGCTCCTGCACGGCCACTTTAAATACACATAAAATAACAAATTTTAGGGCTCCAAAATCCACAGAACTGCAGAAAACACATCTCCTGCTGAAGGCAGTTCGGCAGGAGGGACCCATTGCAGCAGGTCTGGAGCCAAGGACAGCCCAGCCCGAAAGCTGCAGCCTCAGCCACAGCCATTCTAGAACTAAAGGCTAAAGAGTGAATCTGAATGAATTCAAAAGTGACAGAACCACAGAGAGACTGAGCGAGGCAGATTCCCAGCCCAGGAAAGTGCATACTTAGGTTGGGGTAAGAAGAATGCTTAGCATAAAGAAGTCGTGCCAGCATGGAGCAGGAGATGTCTACATTCAGAGAAGGATCCAGAAAGATCAGAGTTTAAAAGGAGACTGGAGCAATGCATGCTATTGTTCTTTTCAATGTTTGGCTTTTGTTTCTCTTTTCTCATTGTTCACTCCATTGGTTATAATACCTATACCACCAGACTATTGTACAATGTGAAGGAGTTTGCAGATCCTATACATGATTGTATGCCACCATGGCGGGGGTGGGGGGTGGGGAGGAAGGGGAGAAAAATCTGAAACTCAAGTGATTCTGGAACTGAATCTTGTAACCTAAAAGTAAACAAACAAGTCAATAAAATTGAAAAAAAAAAAAGAAGAGTGTATAGGCACAGATGAGTTGTGATCTCCATCAAGGGGGGCAATACTCATAGGATTGTAGGGAGGATAAAATAAATTATAATAATGATGAATTCAAATAGCAGATGCTGTCTAAATATAGTAGATGTTATACACAGAAAAAAAATGCTAAACATAAGAATAAAAAGATCTTTCCTTAAAAAAAAAGGGAATGTTGAGAGAGTTCAGCTCTATTACTTCTAGCATACCATCTTGATCCTATAATTATTTTAAGTGAAAGTTAAAAGAATTAGTTTTTTATCATTATGTATATTTTAAAGAGTGGTTTTGTTTTTTTTTCTCATTGGTAGTAGGGGGGCTGTGGAAGGTAAAAGTGAAATAAAGTAAATGGCTGTTAATTTATAAAAATGAAATTTTACTTTTTAAGAAGAATATCCCTGATACTCATCCACTGTCTCATTCTATCCTGAACTCATTGGTCAGGAAAAAAAAAAGTCTTTTGGGTCAAGCACTCAGATTAGGTCCTTTGTTTTTTTCTTCTAAAACTACTCTTTATACTATACTAACCAATAACATATGAAGTCATACAATGGTCTAGCAGTGCAAACACACACACACACACACACACACACATAAAAACACAGAGACTTTTTTTGTCTTCCCAAATGGAATTTGATCCAAAGACCCTCTGGGTCCAAAAGCTTCAATTGTACTAAAACACAGTTATTTCTGAACAATGTAAGAAAGAATTCCCCAATAAGATTTTAAAAATATTTAACAAGCAAATCAGAAGCAGAACTACAGCTATAATATGACTTAATTACTGAAGAAAAACTCAAAAAGGTCACTTCTGGAGACAGAATAAATATCACCTCTTTTACCATCTTATTTGGATTCTAGGCTGTTATGTTTTCCTTAAATCTCAAACACTGATGTTATATAAAGATATGGTCAAAAGGAAACACTGTAACTTTTATTTTTGTGCATATATACTAGTTGGCTTGTCTCTTAATAGAAATTTTATATTTGACCTCAGCAAGGAAATTGCATATCATTTTTCTCTCTTTCCAATCCTATTATTTGTTTTTCTTCTTAATTTTTAAGAGGAAATATTATGGTCAAGTTAAGGATATGGCGAGTTTTGGGATGCAATTTCTCTCTGGAGCCCTGTCACTGATTTAACATATATTCTTAAAATTGTCTTTCCTAAATAATAGTTGTAGCTCAGTAGTTATTGTTGGTTGACTTGTTAATTAATTTCTTTGTTTGCTTGCTTTTTTTGGCTAAATTAATATGAATGAATTAGAAAATCTGTCTTTATTTGTTTCATTGGTATAGAGTCATATAGATTCCTGCAGGGGCAAAAGCTACTCTTATCAATGCAAATTGCAACTCATTTGTAATTCATATTTTTGTCATTGAGAAGTTAAGTGACATGGTCATGGGTACACATTTAGAATGTCTCAGATTTCTTAAGTTAAACCCAGATTTTTATAATTTTGAGGCTTCCCTCTAGACTAGGAGTTCTTAATCTTCCTTGTGTCATGGTTGCCTCTGACCATCTGGTGAAGACTATGAACCTCTTTTCAAAATAATATTTTTCAAATCCTTGAAAGAAATACTAAATTTCACAAAGAGGTTAGTGAAAATGAGCATTCCTTCTTATCTATCCTTTCAGAGTAATTGAAAACTAACCCATGCATCTTAAACTATAAAGACATCTTGCTCCAGACACCACTCCACACTATCTACTTTTCAGTTCTTTGGGATTCCAATTTAATTAGATTAAGAAATAATATGAATTAAAGATAGGGTAGATGAAGTTTTATCTGTATAGCTAAACTGATCTGAGAAATATTAAAAGACTCATAGAAGCTCTAACAAATTTTAGCATTTCATTAGGTAAGTATTTCTGGCCATTTATTCTCATCCCAAACACTTAATAATGGCCTTTGTTGAAATCAGAACTTTATACCAAAGCTTTAGCATGATTGATGGCAAAGACAAAAAATCTCTAATCCTTAAAGAAACTATGTATGATGTCACACTTGTGACATGATAAATCTCTTAAAAGTTCTCACACTGAAATTTTAGTTCTTTTTCTTAAATTTGTTTTATGGTGTTTCTAATACCCAAACCCAAAGTCCAGAGTATATTGTACCCCGTGTTGCAGAAAGACAGTGTTAGAAATAGAAATGAACATAGAGTTCATCTAATCCATTTGTCTCATTTTATTGACTAGGAAACTAAAACCCAAGTATGTGATGTGATTAGCCAAATGATAGGAAGAGTGAGTGTCTATATAGCACTTTAAGTTTTGCAAAGCACTTTACAAATATTGTCTTGTTTCATTCTTTCAACTATTGCTATTATTACCCCCATTTTATTTAAAAGAGAAAACCATGACTTGCCCAGATTCACACGGTTAGTAAATTCTTTAGGTTATCTTGATAGGAACTTCTGTTTACCTGGCTACAGCTCTAAGACCATTAGTCATTATACCACATGAGAGTTTCTAGTAAAATATCTCATAAGTTGCAGATCCAGGACTCAAAACTAAATCATCTGAGTATGAGTCCATCATTCTTTCCTCTATTCTATAAAATACTTTGATATTTCAATGATCTGTGATTTGGCCAATGATTCCCTTCACTTATTCAAATCATGACTCTTCTGAGCCTTCATAAATAGTTTTTGTAAGTTGCTATATCTGGAAGGGTCATCTAAAGCCAGGATCCAGGCAACGAGCCTCTTCAAACTTCTCAATTAATAGCTAAAAACTCAGTCTGAAAGGAGAGTTAACACACATTAGAACCAGGAAATCTCCCACATGAACCTACTAGTTTAGTAACAAATTGCTGGTATATGCTTCCCAACAGGTGAAAATGGGTTGGAGAAATCGATCACGGCAATTCTCTTTCCATTATGCGTTCAGCTTCAGCTACTTTGGTTGAATATGTTTATATAGCTAAATATATTTGATTACTGTTTGTTTCTGAGGCCTTAGTCAAATGAGAATAGGTCTCTAAAAGAGCAAATGGAAATATATATATATATATGTATGTATATATATACATATATATGTGTGTATATATATGTACATACATACAATATATATGTATGCATTGCAAATATGAGAAGAAATTCTTGCATATTGATAGATCTTCTAGTCAGAGAAAGAGGACCATACCCTGCTCCTCTGCCCCCGTTGGTGGAACCATAGTTCTCAGACTTCATCTCAGTTTATTTGCTTAGTTGCCTTCACTCTGTAAATATAGTAGTTTGTTAGATATAAATAGGTCAAGCAATCAAAGAAGGTGGCATATTTGTATCTATAGCTTTATAGGACTCAGTATCTTTCTAGTGTTTACTTATATTCTTAATAACAGTTCTGGGTGCATGATAAGTACTACACATTTATACATCCATGTGTTAGCAGAGAGAATAGATAATTTCTACTATACATTCCAATGCAAAACTCACTTAATCTGAACAAATTCACCTTAAATGCTTTGTTGTCAATTCTCTCATTCAATCTCTTTTCTTTATCTCTGTCTCTCTGTGTCTTATCTCTCTGTCTGTCTCTGCCCCTCTCTGTCTCTGTATCTCTGTGTCTGTCTGTCTCTCTGTCCTCAAGTACCTTCTCCTTGATATTCTCTCCTTTATATAATTTCTGAATATTTTTCTTAGTTCTGATCTTATATCTCTGACAAGTCCCTTTTCTATTTCCTTTTACAAATCCTCTTTCCCCATCCATGTTCTGAGTGGGAGCTATCCTCAAGATTCTATCCTTAGCACATTTCTCTTTTCACTCTATTTATCATCTACTGGTGGTTTTATCCACTTTCATGAATAAGATTACTGTCTCCCTGAAGAGAATTGTAACATCTACATTTATAGTTTTAGTTTCTTCCCTAAACCCTATTTCCATATTTCTATAGTGCCATATTTCTAATTGCTAGCTGTATTTTTTTTAACTGAATGACTTTTGGCTACTTCTTATGCAATTTATCACCAAACTACAACATAATATAATTGAAAAAATATGCTGAATTTGAAGGTAAAAGACATGGATTAAGATATTGACTATGATACTATTGGTCTAACTTTGTAAAAAGTAGTTTCACCAATCTGGGCTTCAGTTTGCTTCTATATAAAACAGAGAGATCAATTTAACCTTTAAGATCTTTTCTAAAACAAAATCTATAATCTGTGTTCTATAAAATTTATGATCTTAATAAATTAAACGTATTTCCCCAAAAAACTGTCCTCATTTTGTCATCTAGATTCAAAACCTAAGAGTCAACTCTTTTTACCCATTGGGGATCTTGTGAATACATTTCATCCTTCTCATATGTCATCCTTGACTATACTTTCTCTTATCTTCCATATATACAATCCTTTGCCAAATCTTATCATTTTACCTCTGTAAAATCTCTTGTACATGTTCTCTTCTCTGTTCTGCATCAATAGGTTGGCCTCCCTGGCTCAAATTTTTTTCTTCATTTCTTTTCATTTTCCACTCTGATGTCAAATTTATTTTATTAAAGTACAAGTCTGACCATGTTACTTCCTATACTATGTCCACCCCCACAGTTAGTCCTCACTCATTAAATCCAAGTGACTCATTTCTTCTAGGATAAAATATAAAATCCTCTATTTGGCTATAAAATTCCTTCATAACTTGATTCCTTTTTATCTTTCCAGTCTACTTATACTTTACCCCTTCTACTCCTAGTACCACATACTTTGTCAAGAAATCAAAACTGAGATTTCATTGATCAGCTTGATTCATAGTACAGGATGGAATGTAGGATGATGGCCATAGAAGAGGACGGACTAAAAAGTATTAATTCTAGTAACACATGGGTAGTCGTGAAAAGTTGAGGTTGCCTCAAATAGTGTACATAACTTTTATGATACATTTGGATTCAACATTAACTTTTAAAATACCTAAGAGAGGCAGCATATTATTTGGAGAGTTGGGGTCAAAGACAAGGCAATGAACTTACCGTAAAAGGAGAAAAAGTGATGATAGATAGAAACCAGAAGGCGGAACCACTAAGTCAAATTCTGGGCTTCATTGGTAGGAAAAACACCACCAACAGAAACAAAAAAACAACTTCCCAGGTTAGGTCAAAGAGTGCAATAGTATGCTCCAGGCTGTGGCATTGATACAAGGCTTCTAATTGAGCAGTAAATATAATGATATTTTATCCATGTGCATTTTGACGCTGGTGTAAACCACAACTGGGTAAAGGGGTCAACCTTTGAAAACAAAGCCTCTAGACATTTTTAACTGCATGAATGCTTATATATATATATATATATACATATATATATATATATATATATAAAGATTCCTTAAAAAGTACATTGATTACTGATTTAGTCTTTACATTGGAAGAGACTATCGGGAAAACCATAGAATTTCCTTTCTTTTAGAGGTATATGTATATAAACACATCCATGTCTAAGGATTTACATTATATTGTCCTAAAAGACCCAGAGGTGTTTACACTGAATACAAAATTTGAAGGACTTTCCTTTTCAACTATATGTTTACTAATAAGGCAGTGAAATTATATCATGAAAGAAAATATATTATTGTTAGGATATTCAATTCATGTCAGTGATTCTCTTTTACCTCAAGGATCAACAATAAAACCCTTTTACTTACCTTTCCATTCTTACCCTTAAGTCTATTCTTACCCTTCCATTCTTCTTATTCCTTATTCCCACTGTTTTCTTCCCCCCTTATAACCATATATTTCAGTATTCCACTGACACTGCCCTTCTTTTTGCTTCTGAGACAACACATCCATCTTCCTACTGCAGGAGTTTTCAATGATTGTCAAGCCTGAAACTCTCTCTTCTCATCTCCACCTCCCTGGCTTCCTTTAAGGCTCAGTTTAAGTCCCACCTTCTGCAAGAAACTTTTGCTGGTTCTCATTAATCTTAGTTCTTTCCCTCTGAGATTGTTTTTAATTTACCTTGCATATATCTTGTTTGCACAATATACATGTTTAGTCTCTAATAAAAACAGTTTGTTTCTTGAGCAGAGGAATTTTTATTTTAATTTCCTTCTATTCTCAGCACTTGAAAGAATGCCTGGAAAATAGTAGGTGCCTAATGCGTTTTTTGATTTGACTTCACAGGGAAGATCAGAGAAGGTAAAATGTAAAAAAATAAAAAGATTTAAAGAAATAACAGTTCAGTTAAATTAGAAGGGAAACAGTTGACTGGATGTGGAAGAGAATTTTTGCAGGATTTTTTTTCTGATAAAGGACTCATATCTAAGATATGTAAGGAACTGATTAAAATGTGTTAGAATTGGTGACATTTTTCCATTAGATAGAGAATTTGATCAGCCATTGTTCCAAAGTAGAGCTCTAAGGTATCAACAATCATATAAAAGTGGTCCAAATCACTAATAATTAGAGAAATGCAAATAAAAGCTGCTCTGAAATTATACCTCTTAGCAATCAGATTTGCAAAAGTTCAAAAAGGGCAAAAGACAAAGTTTCAGAAATACAAAATACAGACACACAAATACATTGTTGGTGGACTTATGAATAGATCCAGTCATTTTAAAAAATTGTAGTATTTTTATGGTTTTTTTCCCTATTACGTGTAAAGACAATTCTCAGCATTCACTTTTCAAAAGACAGTGAGTTCCAAATTTTTCTGCCTCTCTCCCTTCCACAATATAACAAGAAATCTGATATAGGTTACATAGGTACAGTTACGTAAAACATTTCTACATTAGTCATGTTTTAAAAGAAGAAACATAACAAAGGAGGAAAAAACACAAAAAAGTGAAAATAGTATGCTTTGATCTGCATTCAGACTCCAGAGTTTTTTTCTCTGGATGTAAATAGCATTTTCCATCATGCAACTTTCCTAAATATCTTGGATCATTGAATCACAAAGAAGAAATAATTGTTAATTGTCCATTTCCCAATGTTACTGTTACAGTGTACAGTGTTATCCTGGTGCTGCTCACTTCATTCAGCATCATTCTTAAAAGTCTTTCCAGGTTTATCTGAAATCTTACTGCTTGTCATTTCTTATGGAACAGCAGTATTCCATTAAAATCACATACCACAACTTGTTCAGTAATTCCCCAATCAGTGGGCATCGCCTCAGTTTCCAATCCTTTGTCACCACAAAAAGAGCTGCTATGAATATTTCTGTACATGTAGGTTCTTTTTCATTTCTTTCTTAAGTCTTTGGGATACAGATTTAACAGTGGTATTGCTGGATTAAAAGGTACATATGGTTTAATTTTCCTTTGGACATAATATTAAATTCTTCTCCAGGACATTTGGATGGGTTCACAACTCCACCAACAATGCATAAGTGTTCCAATTTTCCCCACATCTTGATCTTGTCCAACATTTATTGTTTTCTTTTTCTGTCATATTAGACAATCTGATAGATATAAGGTGGTACCTTGGAGTTATTTTAATTTGAATATCTCTAATAATAGTGATTTAGAGCATTTTTTCATATGACTAAAGATAACTTTGATTTCTTCATCTGAAAACTACCTGGTCATATCTTTTGGCCATTTAACAATAGGAGAATGATTTGTATTCTTATGAATTGGACTCAGTTATTTATATATTTGACAAACAAAGCCTTTATCAGGGCACTTGCTATAAAAATTGTTTCTGATTTTCTACTTTTATTCTAATCTTTATTGCATTGGTTTTCTTTGTGCAAAATTTTTTTAGTTTAATCAAAATTATCTATTTTGCATTTTATAATGATTTATATCTTTCCTTTGGTCATAAATTCTTCCCTTCTTTATAGATCTGACAGGTAATTTATTCCTTGCTCTCCCAATATGCTTATGGTATCACCCTTTATGTTAAATCATAAAAACATTTTAATTTGATCTTTGTATGTGGTGTGATGTATTTCTCTGTATCTAGTTTCTGCCATACTATTTTCTCGTTTTCCTGTCAGCTTTTTTTAAATAGTCAGTTTGTGTCCCAGAAGCTGGAATCATTGGGTTTATCAAACAGTAGATTTCTAGAGATATTTATTACTGTATCTTATGTACCAAAGCTACTCCATTGATCCACCACTCTATTTCTTAGCTAGTATCAAGTAGTTTTGATGACTGCTACTTTATAAGTTTTAATTAATTCCCTTGATATGTTTGATCTTTTGTTTTTCTGTATTGATTTTGCTATTATTTTTTTTCTAGCTATGTAACTTAATTTCCTTTTTATGGGAGAGTTTATCCCATTCACATTCACACTTATGATTATTAACTCTGTATTTCTCTCCAATCTATTTTTCCCTTGCTTAAACTTTTTTTCTTTCTCCTTTCACCCTGTCCCTCCTCTCCAGTGTTTTGCTTTTGACCACTTCCTCCCTTTTTCTTTCCCCCTTCCTTTCCTACCTCACTTTGTTATTTCTTCTTTGAACTAAATCTGAAATACAGTCCTTTTCTGCTCCTTAATTTTTGTTTTAATATATCATCACATCAAATTCATCTTATACCCATACCCTCTGTCTATATAAATGCTCTCTCTAATTGTCCCAATAGGGATGGAGTTCTTAAGAGCTGCTAGTAGGCAGAGCCAAGATGATAAAGTAAAAACAGGAATTCACCTGAACTCCTCCATGAATTCCTTCAGTAACATCTGAAAAGTGAATCTGAATGAATTTTAGAGTGGCAGAATCCATTGGGAGACAAAGTGTGGCATATTATCAGTCCAGGAAGGTGCGCATGTGGGACTGGGCAGGGGAAGAGTGGAGTGGGGCTGTACCAGAACAGAACTGAGACCTGACCAGAGTGGAGCCAGAGTGAGCCTGGGTGAGCTGATTCTGCCACCAAAGGAGTAATACCCATTCTCTCCCTAAAATTCTGAAAACACAGAGAATATTGCCTTTGAGTAAAATTCTGAAATAGCCCAACACTAGGCAGATTTGGGAGTCCAAGAGAAAAGGCATGGGTGTGGCTGTGCCAAGGCTAAGGTACAGGGCAAGAGCTGTCCCAACAAGTCCAATCTCAGCTGACCAGCAGATCTTGAACCCCAGGGGTGTGTAGCCAGAAAGCACTAACACCAGAACCCAAGGTGTGCTTTCATAAAACCAAGGAAACCAGCAGATACCTGCACTGACCGGTACCAGCAGCTGAACCTGCATGAGTTTCAGCCTAAGGACTGGGAGGCAGAATCCTGAAGCAGCCAGACCATACCTCCCCCACACCTTGCACTGTAAGCTTCAGAGCAACCTTAAGGCAACTCAGAGAGCCCTGGCCTTGGCCTTAGTCTAGACACCCAGATGACATAGCACAGAAAACCAATAAACAAACCCCTAGCAGCCAACATAAGAAGCATGAGTCAGAGCTCCCTATACCCCAGAAGCAGAAAACTACTTTAAAGTCGAGGAAATAGTCAATCACAATGGGAAAGAAGCAATTTCCAAGAACAAAAATGATTGAATCCTTTTTATAGTGAGTGAGAAGAACAAAATTCACAAAAGATCAGCCTTGACTTCATACCCAACTCTGAACCTCAATAGGGAATATGAATTGCTCTCAAGCACAGAAGACATTCTTGGAAGACCTCAAAGAGGATTTTAAAAGTCAAATTAGAGAGGGAGAAAATAAACTAATTATTTGAAAATTACACTTGCCAAAAGAGAAATTTCTTTTTTAAATTATTCATTTATTTTTAGTTTTCAATATTCATTCCTGCAAGATTTTGAGTTTTAAAATTTCTCCCCATCTATTCCCTACACCCCAACCCAAGATAGCAAGCCAACTGAATAACCCTTCCCCCAATTCACTCTTATATCCTCCACCATCACCCCCCAAACTTTCTAGTAGGGCAAGATGGATTTCTATACCCCAGTGCCTGTACATCTTAACCCCCCAGTCACATGTAAAAAAAAAACACCCAAACACACTTTTTTTGACATTTGTTTTTAAAACTTTTATTTCCAGATTATTTCCCTTTTTCCCTCCTCACCCACCCACACGGGGAAGACAAGCAATTCATTATACATTGTACAAGTTAGACAAAATGTTTTGAAAGTAGTTATATTGTGAAAGACTAACTATATTTACTTTCATCCTATTCCTACCCCCCCCCACACTTATTCTATTTTCTCATTTTCCCTGTCCCTTTTCAAAAATGCTTGCTTCTAACTACTCTTTCCCCCTATCTGCCCTCTCTTCTATCATTCCCCCCTCTTAACCCCTTCCCCCATACTTTCCTATAGTGGAAGATATCCAATTGAGTGTGTATGTTATTCCCTCCATAAGCCAAATGCAATGTTGACACATACCCTTTCACCTTCCTGCTTTTCCCCTCCATTGTAGCAGTTTTCTCTTACCTCCTTTATATGAGATAATTTACTCTATTCTATATCTCCCTTTCTGCTTCTCCCAATATATTCCTCTCAACTCTTAATATTATTTTTTAGATATCATACCTTTATATTCAACTGATCCTATGCTCTCTATGTATACATGTACACACATATATACACAGTTACATATGTATTTATATAGACATATACCATCCTATACATATATATTCCCTTCAACTATCATTATACTGAGAAAAAGTCTCATGAGTTACAATCATTATTTTTCCATGTAGGAATGTAAGCAGTTCAACTTTAATAAGTTCCTTATGATTTCCTTTTCCTGTTTACCTTCTTGTGTTTCTCTTGCTTCTTGTATTTGAAAGTAAGATTTTCTGCTCAGCTCTGGTTTTTCGTCAAGAATGCAATTTTCCTTGAAAATTGATTGAAGGATGATTTCTAGGTTCTTTTTTTATCATGGATTTCAGGTAGTCCAATAATTTTTAAATTATCTCTCTCCTGGATCTATTTTATAGGTCAGTGGTTTTTCCAGTGAGATATTTCACATTGCCTTCTACTTTTTCATATATGTATTTCATATATTTTATAGTACCTTGATTTCACATAATTTCATTGGTTTCCATTTGCTCCAATCTAATTTTTAAGGGATTATTCTCTTCAGTGAGTTTTTGACATTCCTTTTAAATCTGGCCAGTGCAATTTTTTAAGGCATTCTTCTCATTGGAGTTTTGGGCCATTTTGGCCATTTGAGTTGGTCTTTGCATCAGGATATAAAATAAACCCATATAAATCATTGGCATTCCTAAACATTTCTAACAAAGACCAACAGCAAAGAGATAGAAAGAGAAATTTCATTTAAAGTTACTGTAGACTCTATAAAATATCTGGGAATCTACTTGCCAAAACAAACCCAGAAACAATATGAACAGTATTATGAAACACTTTTCACACAAATAAAGTCAGATCTAAACAATTGAAAAAAATCACTTGCTTGGGGCTACTTCAAGGTAATATAATAAAAATTACAATTTTACCTAAATTAATTTATGTATTTAGGGCCAAACCAATAAATCTACTAGAAAATTATTTTATAAAACTAAAAAAAAAATAGAAACAAAATTCATCTGCAAGAACAAAAGGTCCAGAATATCAAGGGAACTAATGAGAAGAAATGCAAGGGAAGGTGGTCTACCCATACCAAAATTTAAACTGTATTATAAAGCAGCAGTGACCAAATAGAGTGGTGGATCCATGGAAAAGATTAGATACAGGAGACACAGCAGTCTCTGACAATAGAAATCTACTGTTTGATAAACTCAAAGGCTCTATCTTCTGGAATAAGCAATCAACATTTGACAAAAACTACTGGGGAAACTGGAAAATAGTATGGCAGAAACTGGGCATAGACCAATGACTTAAAATGTATACCAAAATAAAATCTAAATGGGTGAATGATCTAGATATAAAGGCTGAGACTGTAAGCAATCTACTAGAGCAAGGGAAAGTTTGCCTCTAGGATTTGTGGAGAAGGGAGGAATTTATGACCAAAGAAAAGAAAGAAAGCATTATGGAACGCAAAATGGAGAATTTTGATTACATTAAATATAAAAGTTTGTGAATAAATAAAGTTAAGGTAAGAAAGGTTAAGAGGTAAATGGAAGGGGCAGCTAGGTGGCACAGTGAATAGAGCTCTGGCCCTGGAATCAGGAAGATCTGAGTTCAAATCCAGCCTCAGACACTTAACACAAAAACTAGCCGTGTGACCTTGGGCAAGTCACTTAATCCCAACTGCCCTCCAAAAGAAAAAAGAAAAAAAAGAGGTAAATGGAAAATTGGGAATGAATTTTTACAACAAATATCTCATTTCTAAAATATACAGAGAATTGAGTCAAATTTGTAAGAATACAAATCATTTTGCAATTGATAAATGGGCAAAGGATACAAACACGCAGTTTTTCAGTGGAAAAAATTAAAGTTATCTATAATTATATACGAATGTTCTAAATCACTATTGATAAGAGAAATTCAAATTAAAACAGCCCTAGGGCCCCACACCTCTGTGGTCATATTGGCTACGATGACAAACCAGGAAACTGATAAATGCTGGAAAGGATGTGGAAAAATTGGAACATTAATGCATTGTTGGTGGTGTTGTGAACTAATTCAACCATTCTGGAGAGCAATCTGAAACTATGCCCAAAGGGCTATAAATAAGTGTACACCATTTGACCCAGCAATACGACTTCTGGGGTTGTATCCCAAAGAGATTATATAAATGGGAGGAAGACCTCCCACACAAAAATAGTTATAGCAGTTCATTTTGTGGTGGCAAAGAATTGGAAACCAAGGGGATGCCCATCAATTGGGGAATGGCTAAACAATTTGTGGTATATGAATGTAATGGAATACTATTGTGCTATTAGAAATGAGGAGCAGACAGACTTCATAATAACCTGGAGAGACTTATATAAACTGATGCTGAGTGAGAAGAATAAAACAAAGAGAACTTTGTACACAATTACAGACACAATATATGAATGATGTCAGTTGCTTCTGACTAATCCCTCCCCTAATCTGTCCTTCTCTCATCCCCCTCCCACTTCCCTTTTACTTTCCTGTTGGGTAAGATACTCAATGGAGTGTGTATGTTATTACCTCCTCAAGTCAAATTCAAAAAGAGCAAGGTTCACTCATTTGCTCTTACCTCCCCATCTCTTCCAATCCATTATGAAATGTTTTTCTTGACTCATTTACCTGAGATGATTTAGTACATTATATCTTTCCCCTTCTCCCAATATATTCCTCTTCTTACTCCTTAATTTTATTTTTATATAGCATCCCTTCATATTTAACTCACCCTATGCCATCTATCTATTCATCCATCCATTTATCTATCTTTCTATCTATCTCTCTATCTAGCCTCCAACTACCCTAATACTGAGAAAAGTGTCATGAATTGTACAAATCATCTTTCTGCATAGAAATGTAAACAGTTCAACTTTAGTAAGTTCTTTATGATTTTTCTTCCCTGTCTACCTTTTTGTGCTTCTCTTAATTCTTGTATTTGAAAACCAAAATTTGTATTCAGCTCTGATCTTTAAGCAAGAATGCTTGAAAGTCATATTTCTTTGAATATCCATTTTTCCCCCGAAGGATTATACTCAGATTTTCTGGGTAGGTGTTTCTTGGTTTTAATCCTAGCTCTTCTGACCTCCAGAATATCATATTCCAAGCCCTCTGATCCCATAATGTAGAAGTTGTTAGATCTTGTGTTATCCTCATTGCATTTCCCCAATACTCAAATTGTTTCTTTATGGCTACTTGGAATATTTTCTCATTGATCTGGGAATTCAGTAATTTGGCTACAATATCCCTAAGAGTATTCCTTTGGGAATATCTTTCAAGAAGTGATTAGTAGATTCGGTTCCTATTTTACCCTCTGGCTCTAGAAATCAGGGCAGTTTTCCTTGATAATTTCTTGAAAAATAATGTCAAGACCTTTTTGTTTATAATGTTTTTCAGTTAGTTCAATAATTTTAAAATTATCTCTCCTGGATCTTTTTTCCAGGTCAATGTTTTTTTTTTCTGATTAGATATTTCAGATTTTATTTTATTTTTATTTCTTTTTGGTTCTGTTTTATAATTTCTTTATTTCTCATAATGTCACTAGATTCCATTTGCTCCATTCTAACTTCTAAGGAATTATTTTCCTCTGTGAGCTTTTGGACCTCCTTTTCCATTTGGCCAGTTCTGCTTTTTGAGGCATTATTCTCCTCATTGGATTTTTGGACCTCTTTTGACATTTAGGTTAGTCTATTTTTAAGGTGTCATTTTCTTCAGTATTTGTGTGTGTGTGTGTGTGTGTGTGTGTGTATGTTTCCTTTAGCAAAATGTTGAGTGGTTTTTCATGATTTTCTTGAATCATTCTCATTTTTCTTCTCATTTTTTCCTCTACTTCTGTTTCTTGATTTTCAAAATCCTTTTTGAGCTCATCTGCGGTCTACAACCTATTCATAGATTTTCTTTGAGACTTTTGATATAGGATGTTTGATTTTATTTTTTTCTTCTGATTGTACATTTTGATTTTCTTTGTCACCAATGTAAGATTTTATAGTCTAAGTTTTTTTTTGTCTGTTTACTCATCTTCTCAGCCAAACGCATAACTTTCTAACTGTTTTTCAAGGTAGGACTCTGATTCCAGTAGGGATTGGATTGGGGGTTTGTGTACTGTCCAAGAATTGAGGGTTTTGTGTCAGTCACTTTATCCTATTTCTTGGGGTATTTGGAGAGTTTTCGGAGAGAGCTCAAAGTCCCTGTTCTTACTCTCCCATTCTGTCTCTGACCTCTTAAAGCTGATTTTTGCTCCTGGAGTACTGATGACATTGCCCCAATCTTCTTGTACTGGGGGCCAGGAACCTGATTATTGGCTTTATACAAAGAGTCCTCCAGGGATTGCAGCTCATCCACAGTATTGGGATGAGCTGACCTAGTCATGCTTATTGTGCTGGGGAGTCGCAAGTTTGGCGGTCCAGCAGTTTTCATGCTCCACTTCAATTTGAGGCCTCCAATTGGCCTGCTGTACCATTGGACTACTGATCCAGAAACAAAGTAACATCACTAACCTGTACATGTCCTATGATTCAATAATATGTCTCCTGTCCCTGTAGCCAAAATAGATTAAAAAAATAGAGGGAAAGAAACCATATGTACAAAAATATTTATCACAACTTTGTTCATAGTGGTAAAAAAATAAATTTGAAACTAAGTGTATGTACAACTATTGGGGAATAGATAAAAATGTATGCTATATGAATATATAAAAATATTATTACACAATAAGAAGTGATAAAATGGATAGTTTGAGTAGAACCTGGGAAGTCCTCTGTGACTTGATGTAAAGTAGAGTAAGCAGAACTAGGAGAAGAATTTATAAAATCAAAAAGTTATAAAGAGGAGCCAATATGGCGTGTAGAAGCAGCAAAGCACCACAGCTCCCACACAAACATGTTAAAAACTCATAAAATGGGACTCTAAACAGATTTTCAAGCTCCAAAACTCTCCAAAAGACAGAAAGCACATCTGTTGCTACAGGCAGCTCAGCAGATGGGGATCTTTGCAGCAGTCTGGGAGCCTGGGCCAAAACCCCTGCCGGGTCAGGCCCCAGGGCATCGGGTGGGGAGCCACATCTATAGGAGAGCAGATCAGCTGCACTGGATTAACAGTTACCACATTTATCAGGTGAGAAGAAAAAAAGGCTAAGAGAAAGGTCAGTGGATTTTGCTAACTTGGGAGGAGAAGAGCGGGTCCGGCCAAACTGCTCCCAGGGCAAGGAAGCAGTGGGAGGCCGCTGTAGCAGCAGGAATGGCTGAGAGCAGCAGCAGGCTCCACTCGGCTGCTTCAGAGCCCTCAGCCTGCAGATAGCAGGGGGGCTAAGGCGATTGATCAGGGCCAAGGGCTCTTGCGTTGAGTGGCCTGGATCTGGATCGTGGTCTTGAGTGGTGGTCCTGGGCTGCACTTTCAGTGATCCAAAGCTAGGGGTGGGGGTGGGGGGTCTGCAGCATACCACTAATAGCTCCGGCAGCTTTGAAGGCCCCAGTGATTTGGGACAGAGCTTTTCCCCTCCAGGAA
>CM053594.1:135656973-135709921 GCA_028646575.1 Pseudocheirus occidentalis | reverse complement strand
ATATATATACATATATACATGCATATGTATATTCTACATTTATGTTCTATGATATTCACCTATCAGCTCCTCACATCTCTTGGGGTCATAAGTAAACTCACACTGATCAGTCTTTTTCACTAAAAGGGAAGCTGAATGAATATGAGTCATAGAAAGGAACTGATGGGAGAAAATAAAAGATCATCTAGATATTATTTGTCTACTTTTCCCATTATCATAAAAGTTGAAAGTGCTTGCTATAATTCATTATATTTGTAAACATATTCATTTATAAATAAACATTTTCTTTTTCAATCTGCTGATTATGCATAAAGTTCTCAGCACTATGCTAGTCACTTTGGGAGATGCAATTTTGTTTATACACTTAATACAAGCCAATGTTTGCTATTATAGCTTCTAGATTGGTCCTTACATTTTCAAATAATCTGCTGACCAGAAGAATAGGATTACATTGCATCTCAAGGACTACTTTCAGGCCTAAGAATCACATTCTTGAGGGAATATTGTTGGCCAAACTTCAAAACTTTTTTCAGGAAATGTAAGCATGCATAATGAATAGAGAGAAACATGTTATATAAGAAACAGAGAAATTAACCAAGAATGTTTAATTTGTAGAAGTGAGGGTGTACTATGGGAATGTTATAATTGTCTTTGAATTTTTGGAGGACTGTTATATGAGAATATATTTATGCTGTGTGACTTTAACAAGCCATTGGTATAAATTAAGAAAGATGAATTTTAGCTATTATACTATTTAAAATATTATTAATAATTTAATTACTAATAATTTTAAATAATTTATCATCACTGTCATCATCATCATCATCACTGTCTTTATCATTAAATATATCCAAACATGAAATGGAATAATTTGATAGTTCTTCATTCCTGGGACTTTTCATAGCCTGGATACTCAGTTGTGTTCATGTTATTGCTGAGGGGATACAGTTAGGTCCTGATTAAAGTGAATAATGAATCCCCTAAAGAAGTCATATATTTCTACTATATGAAGTTATAATTATATCAATTATGATAAATGGCTCTAGCCAAATGGAAGGACACAGTGTAAATTCAAATAACGACACTGCTTTATGGGGTTCATTATTTGCACTAATCGGGACCTAGTTGTATATGCATAAGGCAGGGAGTTGGAGAAAAAGGTCTTTAGAGACTCTTTCAGCTATGAGTTAGAAAATAATTTGTGATGTTATTTTCATTCTTCTTGATTGATGGAGGCATCAGTAGAATTCCTAGACAGTACCTTTCCTTTTGAAAATATAGTTTTGAAGAGGGATTTCTCATTACTCATTTTTTACCTGAAGCAGTTTAAACACACTTGTTATTAAAAGGTTAAATACAATATTTATTTCAAAAGTTTCCTGGATAAAAAGTTTCAAAACCCAGCCCATAATAATTAGAAGTAACAACTAATGAAATCATCAAGGAAAGAGAGGTAGCATTACTACCCAATAATGGTAGTGATAATGCATGCCAGTAGCATAAATACGGTATTAGTCAAATGCCTAAAAACCTGTTCACCTACATTGCAGACTTGGAAATTATAGAATTATGTTCCCACTAGATTCATTTGTACACAATTAACAAAATGTGCATAATTTACCGAGTGTAACATTTTGTATTATGCTTGTTCTTTCTCAGCAGCCCAGCTGACTAGAATAAATGGCTATTGAGCAAACTAATGGAGAGCTTGACTGAGTTTTTGGTTTGGAGACATTTTAGAGATAATTCACTTAAGATGAGTTAAAAGAATCAGGAATAATAACAGGACACTCATTGATGCATTGCTCACAGAAGGGAAATGTTACATGGGGGGCTGGTTAAAGCTGCAAACTTTCATTTTAATGCTTTTGTTCATTATCTAGAAAGAGTTCAACATTATGACTGCCACAAAAAATAATTTGGGGAGTGGGGAAAAAAATTTCCCCCAAATGTTTTGTAATAGTCACAGTGGCTCTTTTATGCAAATTTAAATCCCTTGTTTTATGTTGATGTATATTAAGATGCTTTAATTCATCTACATTTCCCTTTACCTTTTCAGCATATGGAGCATTTGTGGTTCTCAATGGGATTCCTATGAACAGAAAAGGCATAATATCTGCAGAGAAGGGAATAATCCATAGCAATGAGACTGACAGGAATTTGTTCAGTTTGTACCCTTCAAGAAGGTCTCAGATACATCTGAATATAGGTGGTCAATCTCCTGGGCTCTGACTCATCTTCTGCATGTGTCATGATGTCTTCTGTTAAGGGGGTGCTCTCTGGCCCTCCAATGACTGAAGAAACTCTAAAGATTGCTCACCAGCTACAACTTTTATTATACTCCTACATAGTTCATTTTGAATTAAAATAATTACAAAAGGGAATCTTCATGACTTTGAAAGATGTGTGAGTTGATCAGTGTCAATATTTCATCTATCAGAAAAAAAAATCTGTAATTCTTTCCCCTCTTAGTAGACAATCTTCATGAGATCTTGACCTCTCTTTCTCTTAGAAAAAGAAATTCCCTTGTTGGTCAGCTTTCTGCTACTGATGTTCTCTCTATAGCTAGGATGATATTGGAAGTACACATTCCATTACTGAGCCTGTACATGAGATCTTTCTAATGTAAGTGAACCTGTCATTGCTTATAGCTGTGGCATAGCCCTAAAGAATCCAGGCTTACTTCACACACACACAAAAAAATCATCACAGTTCAACTTTAGTGGAGAATCATTATTATTAATGTCAGTTAAAAATGATTTTAAAAATCCTTTTAATTTGATAAGTACAGAGGAAACCATGGCAAGCAACCCAATTTTCCAACTTATGTGTTATCAAGTATTACTTTCCTAAACTTAAAATGGGAAATTGTAGGTGAAATGAAGAATGATCTGAACATAATCTAAATTGCAGTAATACATAGTAGTCAATAAAGATAACCATCTTTACAGCAATAGGAAGTGATGTCAGGATATGGATAAACATTCTACACAATGCTGATAAATGCTATTCCTTTCTGCTTACATAAGTACATAGGAGCTACCTTGAAAATTAGGTCCAGAAACTGCCAAAAATACCTCAAGGCTTCACCTGAAAATCGTGATACAATGACAATCGTTCAGCCACAATTTATCCTGAAACATTCCAAAGTTCCCATAATAATAATTCTCACTTAAATAACTATTAAAGACTTACACAATGTTTTACATTTATTGTTTCATTTGATAGCCAAAAGAACCTAATTAAACAAAGATAAGTATTATTTCCATTTTACAAATGAAGAAGCAGCAACTGAGAAGATCACATGTACAGAGTAACACAAAAGCTTTAATGTAGCTCTAAGCGATTAAAATTTAAAATATCTTAAACCTTAATTTTCTAAGATATTAAAGCTTAGCTGTGCTGTAATGATTTTGTATGCACATATACAGACATACACAGATATAATGTATATATGTATGTGTATAAATATATATTGCATGTGTGTACATATAGTATATATGTGTTTATAATATATGTATATATATGAAATATAAACTAATATATAATATTGATCAAAATATAAATATATAAAATATCTTTTGAAATAATTATGGCATGTTTAAGCTTTAATAGCTGAGAGAGGGAGAGAGAGAGAGACTTACTACATACATATGTAAAAATGTGATATAAGTAGATCTTAAGTTCTGTTATAGGAGAAAATAAAATTTACTTGAAAAATCAATATGCTTTTACCACACAAAAGCAGTGTTATTCTGATTTAGTTACCCTAAGAATAATTATCAAGATTAAACAATATTCTAATGTTCTTTTTCCAATACTCTTACCATTTATTGCATAGAAATGCACAGGGAGAAATTATAAATGTAAATTTTGCAAAGGCAAGATATTCAGTCCTAAGAAATGATTGTGAAGGGGAACAAAGACATGATCTTCTTTCAGTTGATATGAAATCCCTTTATTATATGATACATCAACAAGAAGCTGGAAAATAAGATTCTATAGAATGGAGATTTTATTTTTCCTTTGTTTTGCATTGTATAGAGTTATAGAATGAATGATGTTTATCAAATTCTCTCTACACTTTAGTACAAATTTAGTTACTACTGGAGAATTGAATTAACTTGCTCTGATGACTTAGAAGGTCACTGAAGAACATCATATAATAAATGTTGTCCAAGGCAAATGTTCTAACCATCATTTTGAAATATTCCACAGGGTCTTCACTTATATCAATGCATGCCCAATTCTTAGAAAAAAATAAATAATTTTCACTATCTATGTAGGAATATACATATAAATTTACATATATACACAATCCATACATACACATACATATATACATAGAGATACATATCACACACAAATACCTATACATACATATGTATATTTGTGTGTATCTATATATAAAACTATATACTTTTCTTTCCATCTATATGTGCAATATGTGTATTTCAACATCCATGTCTCTATACATGAGTATGTACCATGAGTCAAACTTGATACCAGAAGAACTGATGCCATTCTGAAACAAAAGAAAGTCACTGTCCCAGACTTCTGGCAAGATGTCTGAATAAATTAGCACATCTAATCCCTGCCCCTTTATCCTCAGAATGAAATAAATTCCACTGAAGAAAACAAAACAAACAAAAACAAAAAGGGTTTATGGGAAGAGAGAAATACAGCAAATGCTGAAGAAATAAGTAAAAAAAAAGATATTTAATGCTTGAATATTACAGTGTTTTCAAGGGGGGGGCGAATCTTCAAAATAAAGAAAACATACTTCAAAAACAACAGTGAGGCACCAGGAAATGAGAATGAACAAATATAATAGTTGTAAGAGTGGCATAGAAGTTCAATAAAAAAAAATTAAAGAAATATGGAAAGATAGGAACCAAAGCCCTTAAAAAAGAATAGGAGAAAAGAAAACATAAGGATAAAATTTACCTGTTTAAAAAAAACCTAGAATCTTTTTTTTAAAGAGAACTTTATTATTATTTTTTTTTATTTTGCTTTTTGGAGGGGCAAAGGTAGGGCAATTGGAGTTAAGTGACTTGCCTAATGTCATGTTGTAGTAAACGTTAAGTGTCTGAGGCTGGATTCAAACTCAGGTCCTCCTGATTCCAGGGTGAGTGCTTTATTCACTATGCCACCTAGCCACCCCAGACTAGAACATCTTAATAAACAATGACCACTCTCAAAAGAAGAATAGATGAGCAAAGCAAAAAAGTTGGGATGGAACAACAAATACTAAAGGAAAATTGAAGTAGAGTAACAGCAATCAATTTAGCAGATACTTACCCTTGGTAACTTAGGGCTAAGTATGGAAGGTGTGAGCTCAGTATTGAAGGTGTGAACTCTTCCCCCCCCTCCATTGAAAGGGTGTGAACTCCCCTGTTGATAGGCACAAGGGGTTTGGCCTAGACAGGAGGCCACTGTGTGTATATAAGAATTCTGGAGACAGAGAGACAGAATTGGGTATCTTCCTCCTGATGGCTCTCATTGAAGGAAGCAGGATTGTCACAGCATCTGGGAACTGGACTGCTGGACTGGAGAAGTGAGTTGGAGTTTTTGAGAGAGAGAGAGAGAGAGAGAAAGAGAGAGAGAGAGAGAGAGACAGAGAGAGACAGAGAGACAGAGAGAGAGAGAGAGAGACAGAGAGAGAGAGAGACAGAGAGACAGAGACAGAGAGACAGAGACAGAGACAGACAGAGACAGAGACAGAGACAGAGAGAGACAGAGAGAGACAGAGAGAGAGCCCGCTTCTCTCCCAGCATCTGGAAACTGACTGAGTACTGAGATGGAGTTTTCCTGAAACCAGAATCTGGTGAAGGGTGCCTGGAAGGCCTCCTGGGAGCCTGAGAAGGCCTGCCTGGAAGGCCTCCTAGAAGGTGGGGATTCTCCTGGGTCCTAGGGGCAGCTGAACTTCTGAAGGACTGAAGAAGCATGACCAGAATAAGCCTTTATTGGTGGGTGGCCTGCCTGATCCTTGAGTTCCAGGTAACAGAAGTGGTGAAGGGTCTGAGATATGCTGAACCCTGTGAACTTCATTATGTACCAGGGATTGCCTGGAGGACTGGACAAGGATCTGGGAGCTCTCTACCCCTGAGGACTGGACAGGGACCTGGGAGCTGTTTGCTTCTGGATCCAAGTGACTGTCTGGTGGATTCAGGAGGGAACTGGGACCATGGAAGGGGATCCAGAGAATCAGAGAGACCACCCAGAGTCAAGATGAAGAAAAGGCCTCCCCTTGGATGAAATTTAGGTTTGCTGAGGGGTGGAGACTTTGTGTAGTTTTCTAATGATTGTATTTAATGACTGATTGAGTTGATGTATGATTGCCCCATGAGTGGAAGATTGATTATTGTGTTGTAAATTTATTGAATGCTTTGTTCTAAATATTGTGGCCACTGTAGTGAAAATTGTGTGGCCATTCTAGTGTTAAGCTGTTATGAACACTGTATTGTGATTTTCTGTTGTAAGATGTAATGTTGTAAATATTATATTGTGATTTGTAATGAATGTTTGCCTTGATTTGTAATGGAATAAACAGAGTGTTCACTATACTGCATAATCCAAACCTTAAAAGCTGTTCACAGTAGTATTCTTCTAGGAATCTGCTGGTGCATAGCATTACAGAGAGTAAAATTTGAAAAAAAAAAAGCTTTCAATGAACTAAAGACGTTTTCCTTGAAGACAATTCCTTTTAAATAATCTAAGAAACATTATGAAACAGTCTGGATACCATATGCTAAAAATATATACAATGCATTCTGGGAGGATGTGAGAGTAGGTCAGAAATTTCTAGGCTCTCAAATTTCCTCTACAAATAGGGAGAACACGTCCACAAAGTAAATGTAGAACAGCAAAAATAAAGGGGTGAAGTAGTAGTCCTCCAAAGACAGTTTGAGAGGACCTCATGTCTAAGGAAAGACATGACATTTAGAAGATGAGGTCTGGCCTAAGTGAAATGAAGTCACTTCCAAATCAGCTCTGCTGAATAAACAAATAGCAGGTTCTGCTTCCTAAGGAAGCAGACTATTCCTCAAGAAATTTCACCTTGAGAACTTTACCTTACAAACTTATCTAACAAACATAATGAGAATCAGATAGCTAAGAGAAGGAATATTGAAGAACCAGATGTGGTCATGTGCTAGCTGGGGATATTGTTGAGGAAGAATGTGCACATGCTTGATGAATGAAGTACTTCAGGAAGCAAGAACATTTTTGGAACAACATGTCTGGGAGCCCTTACTGTAGCTTAGGAGAGAAGAGGAGTGCCTGCAAATGGACCCTGGACAATTTAGAAAATAACAGTAAGGAGGATGTGAGCCCTGGTGCAACATTACACATAATAATATTAGAAGTTGATTACAATAATAAATTGCTAGAAATAAAATAAAACAAAATTAATTTAAAATGTGTAAGCAAAGGAAAAGGAAGCCCATAGATAGCAATTATGATGTAAAAAAAGATGTGAGCTCATATTCAGAGAAAGATAGCGAAGTTAAAAAAGTAAAAATTTGAGATAAAAAAAAATCTCCTGCACCAAATAGTTGCATCAAATAGTACAAGTTCCAAAATAATACTTGGATCAACTTTAAAAGAACTTTAAAAATCAAATAAGAAAGATTAAGGAAAAATTAAATCCAAGAAAAGCTAAGAAAATTATGAAAAGAAAGTAAACCAATCATAAAAAGAGTTCCAAAATCTTGAGGAAGAAAACAACTCCTTGGAAACAAAAATTAGGTAAGAGAAAATGTGACATTATAAAAAAAACCAAGAAAAAGTAAAACAAGAAAAACAGAAGAGATTATTAAACATGTCATTAGAGGAAAAAAAGATCTGTAGAACAAATCTAGGAGAGTCAATATAAGAATTGCACTACCTGAAAATTTTGATTTAAAATAAGAATCTTGATACAATATTACAAGAAAATGTGAAAGAAAATGGCCCTCAAGTATTAGAACAAAAAGATAAAGTAGAAATTAAAAAAATAAATAAAATCTACTGTTTGTCACCTGGAAGAGATTACAGGAGAAAAATAAACAGGAATATCATACTCACATTTCAACACTTCCATATTAAGTAGAAAATATTGTAAGCAAGAACACTGACAAATAATTAAATGTGGTAGAGACAGAATCAGGTTATCACAACAGTTAGCAACTTCTACACTGAAAGACCATACCTCAGGGGTATACACACGAGCACACACACATGCACACACGCACACATAGAGAAAACTTAAAGACTAATTATAAGATACTCATTAAAGTCAAACTTTACTTCTTATATGTGAAAATGTTATCAGTATTCTTAAGACTCATTATTACTACAGTAGTTTGAAAGAAAGGTTGTGGTTGAGCTCAGTAAGATTGGGCTGATTCTAAAAAAAACACAATTGGGAAGTAAAATGTAAAAAGAGCAATTATCTCATTCAAAAGGGGTGTGAAAGGGAGAAATGATACAGAGGAAGAAGTGCTGGTAGAGAGGACTGGTTATGGGAGATATTTATGTGGGATGTGCATTAAAGAGGGAACAACATATACATCCAAAAGGGAATAAAAGTTTTCTCTATTTATAAAGAAATAAAAGGACTAGGGGTTAAGGGAGGAACTTTTAGAAGTTTGTAAGATTAGGAGGGTGGGGGGAGAGGATAAAGGAGAAATTCTTAGAGGGGTAGGTAGAATGAAGAATAGGAAGATAAGCGGATAGGACTAGATAATAGGGGTATGGTAAAAAGAGAGGCACAGGGGTGGCTAGGTGGTGCAGTGAATAGAGCACTGGCCCTGGAGTCAGGAGTACCTGAGTTCAAATCTGGCCTCAGACATTTAACACAAAAAAACTAGCCGTGTGACCTTGGGCAAGTCACTTAACCCCAACTGCCCCCCCCAAAAAAAAGCAAAAAAAAAAAGAGCGAGGCACAGTAGCTAGTAAAAATGTGATGGAGGGAAATTAACAAATAGTAATTATAATATTGAATGTGAATGGGATAAGCTCACCCAAAAGAGAGAGAGAGCAGAATGGAGTGAAAATCAGAACCCAACAATATGTTGTTTACAACACACACTTTTAAAAATGAGAAATACATACAGAATTATGGATTGGAGTAGAATTTATTAAGTTTCTGCTAATGCAAAAAAAAGGCAAGGGTAGCAATAATGATTTCAGGTAAGTTGTGGCTTAAATAGATTTAATTAAAAGGGATAAACAGAGTAACTACATTTTGATAAAAGGTATCATATTCAATGAAGCACTATCAATATTGAACTATATAAACCAAATAATATAGTATTGAAATTTTTAAAAGAAAAGTTTAATGGATTATAAGTGGAGATAGAGAGAAATACTACAGCAGTAGAGGACTTTAATTTATCCTCTCAGAACTAGATAAATCCGACCAAAAATAGTGAAGTAAAGAAATTGAATAGAATTTTAGATAAGCTAGATATGATAAATTTCTGGAGAGAAGTGAGTGGAAATAGAAATTAATAGTGTGTATGTGTGTGTGTGTGTGTCTGTGTCTTTTCTGTATCTGTGTCTGTCTGTGTCTGTCTGTGTCTGTCTATGTTTGTGTGTAAACCATTGAAACATAGATTGAAAACTAAGAGATTGGACAACATAATCTTAAAGAATTAATGAATTGAGCAACAAATCATAGAAACACTAAATACTTTCACTAAAGAGAATGATGATAATGGTAAACATATCAAAATATAAGGGATACAGGCAAAGTAGTGATTAGAGAAAAATTTCTAAATGCTTATTACTTCAATGAAATAGAGAAAGATCAAATCATTGAATTGGTTATTGAATGGAATAAAAGTGAAAATTTTTCAGGTAACATTCCAGAAATCTGAACAGAATTGTAGGAAAGTACTAAAGACTTAGTAACCTGGGCTGGGACCCTGGGACCCTTGCCTTACTTCTGTGGTTATAGGTTGAAGTGTTTGCTAAGCTCAGCTTAGCATAGGAGGAGAAAGCACAGACCCTGCAAATTTAACCACAGGCCCAAATGTTCCATTTTTTTCCCCCACTGACCACCATCTGACCTGTACAAAGACAAAATTGGAAATCCTGTTGTGGAACTCCAGGCAGGTCACCATGCTCTAAAATCCCCATGATTTATAAAATATTGTCTGCTTTCATATTTATATTGATACTGTTAGAATATTAATCTTCTGCTTTCATATTTAAATTGATACTGATGACATTTTGTCTGTTTTCATGGCTGCTAGACATGTACCTTCTGATTTTTGATATTACTGATATTTTACCTACAATACCAGCAAATTTTTGCAGTTAAGATTGTATGCCTCAGTTCCTAATTAATGGGAACAAGACAGAACAAGGGAGGGGGTGAAAGGAGTGGTCTTTTTGACTGTATAACCAAGCTTTGCATTTTGTATTTTGCCTCTCTTACTATACTGCCTCTCATTGTGAGACTACACTTCTTACAAGAAGAAATAATTAAATAAATCTTTCCTGTCTCTGCTTGAAGATATCTCTGCTTATTTTTATTTGGGCAAGGGTCGTTTTGTCCCACACAGTTCTGGAGTTAAAACAAAGAAGAAAAAGAACAAATTGAATACCCTCAATTAAACACTAAATTGAAAAAATCTAAAAATAAAAGGAGAGATTAGTAAAATTTAACATATAAAATTTAATTAATAAGTAAAACTTCAAGTTGATTTTATTAAAAAAAATAAACCATTGGCCAATTTGATTAAAGGGAGAGAGAGAAGAAAACAAAATCACTAGTATTAAAAATGAAATGGGTGAATATATCATTAATAAAGATGAAATTAAAGCAATTATGAAGAGATATTTTGCCCAATTATATGCAATATATTTTACAGCTTAAGTGAAATAAAAGAATGTTTGTACAAAATTTAAATTACCTGGATTAGAAAAAGAGGAAATAAAATAACTAAATATACCAGGCATATTTTAGAAAAAAGAAATTCAACACACCATAAATAAGCTTCCCAAGAAAAAAGCACTGGGACCAGGTGGGTTTAAAAGTAAATTCTATAGAACATTTAAAGATCAACTAATGGCAAGATTAAATAAATTATTTAGAATAATAGAGAAATAAAAGATCCTACCAAGCCACTTTTATAAAACAAACATGACACTGATATCTAAACCAGGAAGAGTAAAAGCAGAGAAACAAAATTATAAACCATTTTCATAAAATAATATGGATGCAAAAATCCTAAATAAAATACCAGCTAAAAGATTACAACATATTACAAAAATCATATGTGATGATCAAGTGGGATTTATATCAAGAATATATAGATGATTTAACACAAGAAAACTTACTAACATATTTTAACATATCAATAATAAAGTTTAAAAACTATCATTATCTCAATAGATGCAAAAATGTTTTTGATAATATATAACATTAATTCCTATTAAAAACATTTGAAAACATAGGTATAAATGTATTTTTCCTAAAATTCATTTAAAAATTATCTAAACATTTGGCAAGCATTATTTGTAATACAGATAGCATAGAAGCCTTCTCAATAAGATCAAGTGTGAAAAAGGATGCCCACTGTAATCAATATCATTCAATATTGTAGTGGAAATCCTAACAATAAAAAGGGGGGTGAGGAGGAAGAGAAGAAATGAGAATAAGAAATGATATTTAAAATAATTATTTTTGAAACAATATGATGCACTGCTTGGAAAATCCCAAAGACTCAAATTTTAACAATTAGCAAAATATGAAATAAATTCACATAATTCACCAATATTCCTATATATCACAAACATAAGCTGCAAGAAGTTATAGTAAGAGATACCCCATTAAAATAACTCTAGACAGTATAAAATACCTGAGAGTACACCTGTCAATACAAATCAAGGAAATGTACTAACAAAATTGATTATTTGGAAAAATATTCATGGATGAGGGCAATATATCAAAAATGACAATTATACTTAAACTAATTTATATATTCCATGCCACCCCAACTAAATTAGTGAAATATTATTTCACTGATTAAAAATATTAATAATAAAATTCATTTAGAAGAACAAAAAGTCAATAATAATAAAGAAATTATTAATACCAATTTGATAGGTTGTTATCTGAGGACCCAAAGTGGGCTATATTGAGCCTTTCACCTCACTAGCAACTGAAGTGTCAATAGCTAGGGGCTTAGAGGAGTGGAGAAGCTTTTCTCCCTAGCCAGAGTTATCTCAGCCACACTTGCATCCACAAAACATTTTATTTACAAAATACATACATTTTATATATATATATATGTATATATATATATATATATATATACGTGTGTGTCTATATATATCCGTATGTATATACACTGTATAATATAAACAAAGCCATCCCTAGAGACAGGATTCTGCTACAAATCACTCCCTAGGAAACCATAACCCAGCACCTGACAGCAGCAAGGGCAAAGATGAGCATACTGGGACATCTCTGGGGAGGGGGAAGGGGAGGAGTACAACCTAAGTCCTACCCCTTCCCCTCTAGTTTCAGGATTTAGTAAAAGATGCTTAGGGCAAGTGCCTGCTGTGGGGGGAGAGGGGGAAGCAAGGCAGAAATGGAGTTCTAGCCCCTTGGGGGTGGAGGGACAACCTGCCTGGATAGAAAAGGACTGCTGTCTAAGCCAGCAGGTCAATTAAGGACTATTGTGTGTCCTATTGCTGGGCAAAGGTAGGGGAGGGGGAGGCTCTGCTCTGCAGAAATGAGCAATTCTGGACTCCTGTGTAACAAGTAAAAAGGTCTCCCCTCCACTGGATCCAGGGCTTGGCGGGGACTGGTGGAGTTCCTGCTTCCTTAAATGTATGTCTTCACATCCAAAAGGGGCATCCGTTTGTGCTGGTAGCTACTGTGCCAGCCATGGACCACCTTGGGATCCCCCACCTCACATAGCAACTCCTGCTCAGCTTCATGCACTTCTTTGGCTGGGTCATAGCTTTTCTTCTTCTGGATATACATCATCACAACCACAACCACCGGCACTAGCGTGATGAGGAAGAAGGGGCCAAGCACTTAGCTTACCATGGAGTCACTGGCAGCCCTGGGGGCACTGGGTGCTGTCCTGTTACTCATCACACCAATAGTAAGGGCAGGGGCAGGAACAGCAGGGAGGAGCCGTCAGCACAGGGCACTTCGGAAGGGACGCTTCCACTCGGTCCCTCCCGTTGCTGTGGCCCCAGCTTACAGGGCCTCCGCAAGGCTGGAAGCAAGGACCCCTGCACCTCCAACCCTACCCCCACCCTGGAAGCATCCAGAGCAGCGCGTGATGCTAGGGCCCCTACAAAAATATTTATGGAAGTTATTTTTGTGGTAGCAAAGAGCTGGAAATCAAGAAGATGTCCTTCAATTGGGGAACGGTTAAGTAAGTTGCTGTGTATGTATGTAATGGAAGTGATGAACGATAAACTTTATAGTGCCATATAAGTTTCAGTTATTATCTTTTCTACTTTCTATTTTCCTGCCTCTTCTCAGAGATTTTACACTTTGATCCAACAATACTCCTTGTCCTTGAAACAAAGTTCATGTTTTTCCTTTACACGTTTTCCAAGGCCAAGATAAAATACCACTTCTTGATCAACCAATTGATTTCTCTTTCTACCTACAAGGCAGTAATTTCTACTTTTCATTTACCCTTATGCCACTAACAATTATTCTGAAGATCAGGAACTGTTTGGTTTTTTTGGTTGTTGTTAATTTGTTTTGTTTTGTTTTGTTTTTTGTTCATATTCTTAGCACTTAGAATATTGTCTGGCACATAGTAAATACCTATTGACTTCATCTGAAAATCTTTTTTGAACTTCAATTTCATTTTGTATTGCTGTTATCTGTGTACAGGTCTTATCTTCCCTACTGGACAGAGTCATGATTTACTGTAACCCTATACCTGTGTGGGTGGGGTGGGTTAGGGGAAGTCAGCAAGTAGGGGAGAAGGAATAGGAAGAAGTAAGAGCATGAGTTAGAAGAAGAAATTCTGGCTGCTTACTCATTTGGTCCCTGTAGTCTCTGAGGGTTCTTCATTTGTTCTGAGCTCTGAAGTCTCCTCCAACCCTTCTGACTTCCTCTGAGAAAGAAGATGGAAAATGCTACTTCTGATTGCTAAAGGAAGAATAAGACTCTGGGAAGATGTCAACACAAAAGGAGCTAGCAGTCTCTTTCACATCCCTATTGCCAATTTGCTTCCCTAGAGCCTTCAGGAAATTTGCCTTTGGGTGAGAACTGGGCCTCTAATTCTTTGTTGAGCTGAGTTACCTCTATCCCATTATGAGATCATCTTCACGATAGTGTCTGATATGTATTCTCCTATGCATACTCTCTCTGTTTCATTGTTGATTTAGGTAAATGAGTTGCTTTGCTACTTGTTGTGTTTTTATTGCACAAATGATATTTGGTGAAGAGGGAGTCAAGTCTTAGATATAAAGTTTGGGATCCTCTTTTTCTTATTAATGAAGAGTTAACTGGATTGAAATCTGTAGCCCCTAAATTCATAATATTTGAGGGAGCAGATAGATATAATTCTAGCCCAGTACCCCCTCTACCTGAGGAGAGTAGAATGCACAAGATTCTGGCATCTATCTACTATTTCCCATCCTGTAAAGAATTCATCTCGGGGCAGTTAGGTAGCACAGGGAACAGAGCACTGGCCCTGGAGTCAGGAGAACCCCAGTTCAACTCCAGCCTCAGACACTTAACACTTACTACCTGTGTGACCTTGCATAAGTCATTTAACCCCAATTGCCCTGCCCTCCTCACCTCCAAAAAAATAGGGGGAAAAGAAGAACTAGATTGTTTAACCAGTGAATGGTAGCAAAATGAAAAAAAAAAGTTCAATTCTCCTTTGAAGAAGGGTAGAGAGTGAAGAGGATCAATCTCTCTATTCTGCCTCCCTTTTAGTCATACAACAACATCCCCATCCTACATGTAGTGGATGGCCTTATTATACTAAGAAACAGGACACCTAGCCTTTGCCAGAATCCTTTCCCAAAATCTTGATCCTTAAGATACTTTGGTAAATTAACAAACTCCTCTGTTACAGTTTCTTTATCTTCAAAAGGGTGAAGCAATACCAGTCCTGTGTAATTTACAAGGTTGGATTTTGTATTGATTTCATAAATGTATTCAATTGTTATTCAATTTTTAAATAAAATCATTAAATAAATATTTATATTTTAAGTAAATGTTAGAATTTATAAATTCTACTCAATAAAAGTTTGTGAAATAAAAGTTTCATTAAATTTAATCATTTTTATTATATTTATAATATAGCTTTAATATTTTCAAAGCACTTTGCAAAGTCTCATTTGAGCTTATAATACTAAAAATGCTTTGTAACCTTCAATTACTATATAAAAACTTACTGATTTAAATTTCAGGATGGTAGGAATTTTGTCACGTTTGTTTCTGTTTCTCCTCTAGTATAAAACAGAATCTTTTCAAAAGTAGCTACATAATATTGGTAGTTCAATAAATAAATGAGCATGTCTGCCTACATCTGACAGATCATAATAGATTTTAATTTTACTTAAGGCTGAATCAGCAAACTCAATTTTTAAGATGAACTATCATTTACAATCTTATGTATGTCTTTTTTAGCACATAATGAAGTATTTCTGGTAGCCTGATAGTACTGAATGAATTGTTCTAATTTTCCTTTTTTTTTTTCTTTTCAAAGACACCTTTTTCAGTGCCTCATAGCATATCAAGGAGGATGAGACTCTTGACCTTGAAGATGCTCAACTCTGAATAACCACTTTAGGGGGACAAAAAAGTAAAAGCTACATTAATTATACAACTTCTGTGCTGGGGTAAAGGAGATCATTGAACGTTAGAGTTGGAATTGGCTTGAGATGAAGTGACTTACCTAATTCCTAAGTAGCAAATAGCAAAAATGGAATTTTAACCCAGGGCCTTTAACTTCAGATACAGTGCTCTTGTGATATTTTCTTTGTAAATAACTAGAAAGTTTAATAAATTCAGTAAAATGGACGCCCAATTAATTTGCTGGCTTTTGAAATCTAGCATAATGCCCAGATTGACTCTGGAAAGTATACATAAAGTGTGACCTGCACTTAAGCAAGGGACTTAAGAATTTTTTTTTCCTTCTTTAATATTGCTCTCCCACTAAGCCTGTAAAATGAATACTACCAAATTATTAACCAACTCCTCCATTATCCTAAGAAGAAATTGAGAACTAGAAAGCAATCATTGAAACCTAGCTAAAAAGAGAGTGGGATGGGGGAAGGGAAGTGATGAACTGTGACTCCTTGTTCAAGTCAATGGATCGTACAATCTTTAGAAGCAAGTTTTCCAGTATTGCAGATTAACATTTCCTGAGACATTAAGTCAAGTCATACTGTACAGGGCTTGATTACTAGATGTAATCAAAACCAGGCCTGCTGTTTGGACCAGTTTGCTCCAGTTAGAGTAAGCACTATTATTGCCTACTCTTGCTTTTCCTGGTTTCCATCTGATTTACTGGCTAGGAAAACAAATGTCATATGCAACAGAGGGAAAAGTAGGCGAAGTAGAAACTTGCCATGGATTTGGTCTCATTTCAGTCATACCTTCCTTATATCACAAATGCACTCCTGAGAGCAACATCAATGTTATGCAAATCTAATTGCAAAAGTAATAAACAGAAACCTACATGGAAGTTTCTCATGGAGTTAATCCTGTTAATGTCAGACTGAAAGTTGCTTAAAAATGTAATCTGTCATTGAATCAATAGTAACACAGTTAGTTTAGAAATCAACGAGGGGGGTATTGGAAAAAATACATTTCCAGTGTCCTGTGGTCAGAGTAGACATATATTAGTCCATACTATGTTTAAAAATGAAGCGTTGTCTCATATTGTTTGAAGGAGATGTTAACACTGATTTGTCCAAGCTACTACCCTATCCACTTATAGACAAGTCAGTCTTTATGGTCTAGTGGGAAGGTTGGTAGATATAGAGGGAAAAAGACCTGGGTTCAAATTCAGGTACTCATATTTCCTAGACATGTGATCGTGTGGCCATGGAGTGATTATTTAAATTCTCTGAGACTGAGTTTCTTCACCATTGGGACAATAGTAATGCAATAACTACCTTTCAGGGTCATTGTGAATAAAGCAATACAGAAATGTAAGTTATTGCTAATAAATAAAATGTACGAAAGACATTGTAAAATAAAAGAATTATTAGTTAGAATCAAAAACATTTATTAAATGCTTATCATGTGGCAAGCACAATGCTAAGTATTGCCATAAGTTCTAGATTTATTATAAATATAGACTTGGAAGGGAATATAAAATCATCTAGTTAGAACCCCTTATTTTAGAGATGAAGGAAGAGAGGGCCAGAGAGTTTGAAAGACATTCTCAAAATAGCAAAGAGATTAATTAATGGAGATGGGATTTGATCCTGGGTTGTCTTGTTTCAGAATCAGTACTCTTTACCTATTCCACTTGTTCATGAACTTGTCGAATGTTCTTGAATTTTATTCTGTCACAACATCTCTAAAGCAATAGCACACACACACACACACACATAATCCATTCTCAGTTGAAACTTGAGGGAAAAAAACTAATCAACTCATTCTTTTGTCTAGACTCAATGCAATTCAATTCAGTTGCAGTACAAAAGCAAACAATTCTTATTCTCAGTAAATTTACATGGAAGGTAATACCTGAAGTGAAAGACACCCCATGCACAGAGGTAAGTAAAAGCAAAGTGAATATAAACTAATTGAGAGGCAATTGGATATATTAGGTAGTGAGCTGGCCTTAGAATCAAGAGCATCAAAATTCCCACTTTAACTCCAACATATAGTCATTACATGACCATTTCCCAATATTTCCAGACAGCTTGCTAAAATTGTAAGTTAAAAGTAATTTATTGATCTGCATAAGTGGAGGCAAGTTCCATACTGGGTGTTTCTCAAACCAATAAACCTATTCCCCTATCTACCTCAAAAAGTCATTGATTGAGAATTTATATTGATGGCAAATAAGAGCTTTTTTTTTTTCTGTGAACCTTAGCTGATTAGTGTACTGATAGATTTTAGATAGAGTTTAGGTAATCTTGGTTATTTACTGCCATTTTATAATGTAGAAATAATGATTGTGATCATTATAAATATATTGTCAATAAAGAAAAATCTATATTTTTTTGTTTCTTGAAGAGATATATTTAGGAGAAATCAGCTTGTTTTTCCCCCTTTTCTATTTCTCCACTCTGATAGATTTAAAATAGATATTTGGAGAAATTTTGGATAAGTCCTCATAGAATGCTATGCTATGATGAGAACACTGTTTTCTGCCCCACTAAAGCAGTCAAAATTACTGCAACTTTCTTTTCTGGAAGCTCTGCAACTAGCTTTGTACCATACTCACTCATATTCCAAACTGTGTAACCTGGCAAGGCATAACTTGAAATACTCACAACAAAAAAAGACGTAATATCCAGGTTTGAGTGTATGAGCTGTGTTCAATCAAGAGCTCTTAGAGCAAATTTTAGGGCCAAAAAAAAAATCAGAAATTTTTATAGTTCAATCCTTTGGGCCTAGATCATGGCTATGCTAACCAATTGAGAATGAACTTATCTTTTATTCTAGTAGGTTAGATTCTCTTTTACTCAATGACTTGTAATGTGGCCTGGTAATGAGGTGATACAGTATTATTAAAGTACTATCAGCTTTGTAGTTAGCAGACCTTGATTCTGGATTTTACCTGTCTCTCCCCTGTGACCTTGGTTTTATCATTTGACCTTCAGTTTCCTTGTTTGTGTATTAAGACAGATTGGAAATCTTGAAGTCAAAGTTCTTTTCCAATCAGAATACTCTAATATTTCACATCTCTGTAAAAATTAAGCACTTCCCTCATAGTAATTCCAAGAGTTTTATTTTTGTATTGTCCACTTGTTTCAGTCATATCCAACTATTTGTGACCTCATTTAGAATTTTCTTCACAAAGATACTAGAGTAGTTTGTCATTTCCTTCTCCAGCTAATTTTACAGATGAGGAAACCAAGGAAGGCAGAGTTAAGTCACTTGCCTAGGGTCATATAGCCAGTAAGTGTCTGAGGACAGATTTGAACTCAGGAAGATGAGTCTTCCTGACACCTATCCACTGTGCCACCTGGCTGCCTTAGCCAGAAAGCTATGTCATACTGCTATTAGAGAACATTCATTTTTCAGGGTAACTAAGGCTCAGAGAGGATGTGTCTTGTGAGTAGCTACACTGAAAACAAGTCTAAAAGGTGGGAATTACATTCAGGTCTCTTGACTCCAAATCCTACACTATTCACTACATGATGTCATATAAGAATAACTGGTTTTAGGTATATTTTAAAATCATGTCACCCACCCCACCCACTCACTCCAGAAAACAACAGCCGCTAATTAAAGTAGATAGTAGCACTGGGAAAACACCATTGGAATGTGGACTTTTCCTCTTCTTGGAGACTTTTACCACAGAATACCAAAACCTTAGCTACACTGTATAAATTGCTAGTATTGCTTCCAGGATAAAAGTGATATAAAGAATGACAGATCAAATGTTAGGAGGGACCTCAGAGACCATCTTATCATAATCCCATTATTTTTCATTTAAATAAAGTGAGACCTGAGTAATTTGATTTGATTTACTTACCCAAAGTCATGCTGATAATAAACAACAAAGGTGGGATTTGAACTCCCTTCACCTGATCTCAGCCTCAGTAATAAGGTTATTTCTCCTAGCTCAGATCAGTACTCTGCAAAGGAGCTGACCTTCCCTGCCTGCCCAGGAGGGAGAAGTGTCAAGGCCCAAAGGAAAATTAATAGAGCTGAACATTAGGACTTTACCTAAATGAAGGTGGACATAAATCTGAGTGGATTCCTTTTGAGGTATGTCTCCTTTCTGTGAAGAACATTTGGAACAGTTTCACAATATGAAGAAATGTTACCTTTCATTGATCTATCCTTTCTAGTTGAATCTCAAGAATCAGTAACTTGCATAAACCCCAGTATTATGGAATGCATCAATATTTTCAGTTAAGAGTATTGCCTCCTGTGGTCAGTGGGAAATCTTCCCACTTGTCCATGCTTTCCCATAAATTCTTCAGGGAGGTACTACAAAATGCATTGGAAATTTTTGTAGAGACAGAAAATGGAACTGATTTATCAGTATTCTCATAAAGCCTGATTTTACCATCAAGACCTTTGCAGTTACACTTTGAAAGTCAGATATGGTGAAGAAAGTAGAGCCAGTGGCTCTTACTGAAATTACAAGGTGGGGACAGTCAACAACTGGACCAATATAATTATATAAAGAGGGTATCGGTTCTGGAGTTGGCAAAAAAAATGTAGCAAAGTTGTCAAACTGGGCAATCCAATAAGAATTATTTCACTTATACTATATTTAATCTCTATTTAAAAGAAAAAGCAACAACAACAAAAAGCATTCACAGCTTTGAGGTGGTAGCAATGGTAAGTTGAGATGCATGATTAATGTCATGAAAATTTAAGTTCAAGTACAACCTTGTTACTTGGTATCATTTAGTAATGACTTTGAGTAAGTCACTTAGCCTCTCTTTGTGTGCCTCAGGTAACTGACTAAATCATAGAAATGATAAATATCTGTATTGGTAAAGGGAGTTTCTTCACTGGGGGTTTACTAACCTTAAGCACAGGCTCATTAAAAATAGACAAAATCTTCATGAAAATGGTCTACACATGTATTGAAAATTTGAGTAATCTATAGGTAGGCAAAACTTTGCAAACTTTTGTTTTTTTTACAGAGATCACAGTGATACAACTTCCTGGGAAAAGAAACACAAAAAAACAACAGCGAATCAAATATCTCCTTGTTTATTATTTGATATCCAGTCATACATTTTCTTTATGTTACTTAACAAACGGCCCACACTTTTGACTCAGAAGTGGCTGTTAGTTACATTTGGGGAGAATGATACAATGACCATAGTCTAACACTGTAAAAATAAACCTCCTGTCATATGAAGTCTCTTTTCTTTCATCATAATCTGGGTCATGAGAGCTTTGAGACTATACACCAATGGAGTGCTTTCCACACAGTCTTTGTTCAAGTGTAGGTGTGTGTGTGTGTGTGTGTGTGTGTGTGTGTGTGTGTATAGAATTAGAGAGAGTGACAGAGACAGAGAGAGACTGAGAGAGACAGACACACACAGAGACAGAGACAGAGAGAGAAATTGTTCATCATAGGACTGGTTACTTTAGAACCAGTGCATGCAGACATGATTCACCCCTCAGAAATAATGGTGGGGAAGATTGGGATGAACATTTTACCCTCAAAATGAGTAGAATATAGAATAAATTTCAAGTTTTCTTTAAAATAGCAGGAGAGTTTAAATGAATTTACTGGCACTATTAATATTAAAACTTCAATACTATGATGGATCCTCACCTATAAAGTAACTCCTTGGACCAGATTTCCAATGAATGCACTTTGATTTTTTAATATTTGTGAATCACATTTCTAAATATATTTACTATCTTAATTTTCAGTTTTGGTAGTAATGTTTAGATTATGTGGCCCTGATAAGAAACCACATGGGAGTCAGAAGATCTGGGTTTGAATCTTGGCTCTAAATTTTTCCACTTGAGGAAGCTAGTAGCACAGTGAATAGAGCACCAGCTGTGGAGTAAGGAGGACCTTGAGTTCAAATATGGCCTCAGACATTTAACACTCATTAGCTGTGTGACTTTGGGCAAGTCACTTAACCCCAATTGCCCTGCCTTCCCACCTTCAAAAAGAAAAAGAAAAACAAAACTAAACTAAAAGTTTCCACTTATACTGTCCTAAGAAACCCACTTAACTCTCTTAAAGCATTGATTTCTTTATCAAGTAGAGATAACATTTGTTCCAAGTATTCCACAAGGTTATGTTTAAGCTTCGGAAAAACTCAAGTCACCATAGAAATATGTGCTTTCAACATTACTTAGTCAAATCCTTTCTTGCAGAGAATGTTAGTATCCTTACTTCCACTTCTAATGCCTTTAATATGCATGACATTTTGTAAAAAGATTCAAGTTTCCAGTAGTTCCTTTTTTATTTTTCTGATCTTGAGAAACAGTTTTGTCAGTGGATTCTTTCCACAATCACTGAACCATTGTGAACCTTATCTTATTGGCACAGTTCTGGAGCACACTTGCAGAGTTCTTAGTATTCTTCATGGCCTTGTGTTGTTTGCTGGGGCAATTATCTTGCTTTCATTTGGGTCACTAATGATGTTATGTGAGAGTCTGATGATAGTGTAATTTCTTTTGATGTTGTTGTTGCTGTTACTGGATACATCTCCTGGTCTTCGAACCAGAAGGCATAGAATTCTATACTCACCAAGGGAAGGAGGGGAGGAGAGGGATGGGGATCGTGGAGGAGGCAGGAGGATGGATGAGAGGATGGGAGGAGGGAAGAAGGAAAAGCCTCTACAAATGACAATGGGGTAGTATAGAGGAGCTGGCAGCATTGCTATGCCTATCAGGATTTTGACTGCACTGCTTTGCTTTTCTCTCAGCATGACTACTGAAAGCTGGGAGCTCACACTATGAGGTTCGGTGTTCTGTCAGGTTTGAAATTATTTCCGACAGGCTACCAAAACAATTGGTCCCTCACTTCACTGGCTTTTACACTAGTTGAAGTCTAATTTATAAGATAGATCATTCGCTTCAGTGGTTGCATCCCTGATACTTCCTCAGTCTCTGTGTTTGCTGTTCTTTTTTTCAGGCCCATTCAGAACCCCAACCCTCCTCCTTCCCCCATGAATGACCTTTGGGAGGAACAACTGGGGGGGGGTATTTTTTTACTATTCAGTAGCTTCCCCCTCTGTAACACTGAGCTCCCTTGACCTCTTTTTTACATTTTTAAATTATATGGTAAGCTAGGGTATTTAGCTGAAATTCATGCTTCCTGATTTTAAGTACTTTTTAATGAAAATTAGCTCTTGAGTATTTCTGTTCAGCTTAATTCCTACTCTTCTGCATGAGAAGTGAGCAATGACTTTGAATTCACCTACAAGAGTAATGGCCAGTTACAAGGCAACCTTGGTTTCATGCTACTGGAATGGACAGGACCATTCAGATGTGAGTCAGAAGAAAGGTCATTGTTAACTCAATTCCCAGTCTTCTAGAAAGACATGATGTTTGATTAAGAAAACATCAGCAACCTCATGCATCTATATAGAAAAGAAAAAATAAAATGCTTAAAGTGATATTGAATAGGTAACACATTCCATCTGGCCTAAATACCACAAGTTCCAATCTTTCCTAAAAGCAATAAATTGTCACAGAGAGTAAACTGAGATTTGAAAGATTTCTGTCCCACCATGCTCCATAATCATAGAGGAGTTCCATCAACCATTATGAGGCTCATATCAATTCAGTTTGGATAGATAGCTTGAAAGTTATTGAGAAAGTCATTTTTCCTTTAGTTCTGGAGTCATAGAAAGAAGACAATGAGTCCGAAAGTAACTATTATTATTTTTTTTATCATGTGCCAGGTACCGTGCCATAGTCTGACCATTTGCCTAATTAGAGGCTGCTTTTAAGAAACTAGGACAAATAGTACAATTCATTATTTCTATAATTGGTCTCTTTACTACCATGAAAAAAAAGTTTTGTTATAGATAAATAAGCACAAAAACTCACCAAAATCAATGAACCAGTGATCAACAAAGCCAAGAACCCAAACTTTTTGGGAAAGAACAATTTGATAAGAATATCTGGGAAAAGTAAAAAGTAGTTTGGCAGAAATTGAATTTAGATCAATACCTTGAACCATATAGTACAATAAACTCAAATAAAATAAAATATGAAACATGAACGTAAATAACATGGTTACAAATAGTAGGCACTAGATCTATAACTATGACTGGAGGAGAATTGTTATTCAAATAAGAAATAGAGGAGATCACAATAAAAATATTTCAATGGATTGAATTTGAAAAGCTATTGCATAAATAAAAGCAAGGAAGCAAGGATAAGAAGGGAAACTGTTCTGTGTGGGAAAATAATCTTTGCATAAATTCGTTCTGATGAGGGCCTTATGTCAAACACCTTTGGGAACACAAACGTATAAGACCAAGAGCTATTATTCAATGGATATATGTTCAACAGATGTTAACAAACAGTACTCAAAGATTTGCAAACTATTATTGACATTATAAAATACTGTTCCAAGTCAATAATAATTAGAAAAATTGAAATCAAAATAACTTTGCGGTTTTAACACACTCCTGTCAAATTGGCAAGGAAAACAAAACATTGGAATAGTCAGTTTTGGAGGAAGTCCATGATGACTAGCACATTGATGTATTGTAGGCAAAATGTTAAGCTTCCCTAACCATTGTGGAAGGTAATTTGGAAGTGTACTACAAGAAAAAGACTAAAATGTCCATATCCTTTGACTTAAACATCCTACAGTGATGCACACATCTCAAGGACTTCAAGTACGTGACATTATGGGGAAAAGGTCTTTTTATGACAATTCTTTTTTAGTGAGACTTTTCGTAGTATCAAAGAAGTGGAAAAAAGAAGAGGAAAAAAGAAGATGCACATTGGAGAATGACTAATTCAATGGCAGTGATATAATGGAGCATTACCCTGTTGTAAGAAATGACAATTATGAAGAAATAAGATCAAAATGGGGAAAATTAAATGAACTAAAACTAATCACGAATAGAGATTTTAAAAAATCTATACACATTGCCATTAACAATGTAAATAGAAAGAAAAAAAGATTTAAAAAATGAAACTCAAATCTGTGCAATTATACTGACTGAGCTTGTTCTCAGGGGGAAAAAGTTTAAAAAGGCATTTTCCTTTCCTAACTATAAGAAATAGGGGATTATAAATGGAAAGTATTTGATATAGAATACATCCAGTAAATGGATATTTTAGTTTTATGTAACTATTTTTTTATTTCCCTACTTAATGATTTTTAAAAGAGTTAGCTTTTGGGGTGGAGGATGGGGCAGGGAAATGAATTAGAATAAAAATAAATCACTAAAATAATAAAAAATTAACATGACTATTTTTTTAAGAAATCTATCAGTAATTTCAATTTCTTTATTGAATGTGTCCCTTATAAAAGTAAAGAGCATAGGATCATAGATTTAGAGTTGAAAGAAATATTAAATGTCATGGACTCTCCATTTAGTAAAGAATCAAGTTGTGATGCAGAAAAGTTGTGATTTAAGTGTCTGATGTAGGATTTGAACCCAGATATTTCTGAAACTACTTCCAATTCCCTCTCCATTATGTTGTGCTACCTCTTACTGGAATTTGCTTCTACCTTCCAGAAGCTTAAATAAGTGAATATATCTAAAAAATATTTTAGAACTGGCGGTATCCATTGCAATCTATGTAATTTTATTTTATTCTTATCTTCGTGTGTATGTTTGCATGTGTGTGTGTATACTACTTTTTCTTCTGATTCTTCTTTATATCTGAGTCTGTTTGATAAATGAAGTTAGAGAAAGTTAGATAAAAATGAAAAAATATAAGTCCAAAGATTAGAAGTGACATTGAAAATCCAATACAGTTAGGAGAACTTGAAACTTCTGTTTGCCCCAGTTTGCTCATTTACAAAGCAGGAGGTTGAATTTGACACAGGAGGTTGAATTTGACTATGTTTAATACTCTGTATGGTCCTCTCAACCTCCCTATAATTTTCCCAATTTCATATGGAATCCAATAAGTTACTTTCAAAATTGTTTTCAAAATGGATGCATCCAACAGTCTCGAATAAACTTCCATTTCTCAAGGATATACTCCCAAAGAGAACAGAGCTGTGACTAGAACCCTCAAATAAAACCCTAGATAGCTTAAATGCCATTGCTCTAAAACAAATAATAATAGATAAGTGGTAGATAATAAAGAAAAATACAGTATGTGAAACAAGTTGGCTGTGTAATACTATAGAATATATACAGTAAAACTTTATCAAGTGCCTATAAGGCAAAGAGCATTGGACTATGTGTGGGTGCAGTGTAAAGAATAACTGAGATAAAGTTCTATTAGAAAAGAGCTTGTAATGTGTTTGCAAGGCGTTTATGCAGATTTATGGTGGACAGTTTTCCAATTTTGTACTTTGCTTCATGAGGTAATGGCAACAGTGGATGTCTCCTCCTTGCAGTGAAAGTATTAAAGACCTTGTATTGCCTTAGACTATGTTTAGAAGAAGATGAGTGTCCCAATGTGGCAAGGTTACTAAATCTGCCCAGTGCTCAGTGGATGGAAGGTTCTAGTGTCAGAATGGTTTCTCTGCTTTGCTTACTAAAGCCCTTTTAATATTTAATGCTTGATTTCACCTGTCAATTCAACACATGCAAACACCCATGTACACAATATAATAAATGCATGTACACACATCAATTCTTCAATATTTCTGTGTCTCATTACTTAAAAGATATTCAGGGAGGAACAAATTTTGTTTGCAATTTTTTTTTAAGAAATAACGCACAAAGAAATTTCCTTGGAAATTTCTCAAGAATTGGAAGCAGTCTAGGGCTTGTATGAGAAGGATGTAATTCCTGCCTTCTGAGACTTAAGTATAATGTATCTACAGATAAAAATTAGAGTTTAATGTGCCAACACAGAATGAAGAAAAAAGTGCTCAGGTTACTTTTATCAGTCAGAGATAGGTCAAAGGACATGGCATAGAGGCTTTGTTTTTCTAACCTCTGGTATATCATGAATGTTTTTGTTTTTTTGCATTTATTTGACTGTTTTCCATTGCTTCTAAAATCTTTATATTTACAGGTGACAGACCCTGAATAAGGAAAACAAAATAGAACATGGGCTTTGAGATACCAGTTTGACTTTATGAAGCCTTGTTTAAACCGAGCAACCAAATTCCAGCTGTGTACTGCTTAACTTTCTCCTTAAATGAAACTGGCAGAGGGAGAATAGGATCTAATTAGCAAGTTTCCTCTCCTTGCATGTGATAAGTTAACATCTGTGCCTTTTGATAAAGGCAGTCTTTTTTTCAGTGGCATTTTCCCTATTCATTAGCTCTATTTTAGTACAAATAGCTGACTTCAATGATGCCCCAAAGCCACAGGAATCTATTAAACAGGTGGTAGTTGGGTATCACCTGAGACTGAGGTCTCTCCATGGAGAGAGTGAGATGACAACACAAAAGAAAAAAAATTAAACAGAAATTAAAAAAATATATAGTTTAAAAATTTGAGTATAACAATTTTTTCTTTATCCTAATTTAAAATAATATTTGAAAATTGTATTTTCATGCCATAATTCAAATGTCTGTGTACCAACAATCACCTTTTGTATTGATCTGCCACAGTACTTGACATTCCCCAAAGCTAAATTTTTACAGGTTTTCAGTTTTATTTTGTATGCATTCTGGAACCCTTTGGAACTCTGGTAAAGCTTGTAAAAACCTCAGAAAATGTAAGCATGCTTTTTTTAAATAATTGAGAATAATAATTCTAAATATCAGAGATAAGTGAAAATAAAGAAATTTTTTTCTCCATGTATGTTCATGAAGATCCTGAAATCTATTCAGAGACATAGGTTAAGACTTCCTCCTCTGGAGCAATTCCTTTAGGTTGAGATATACTGTCCAGAAAAACTACTATTAAATGTAATTGCTTTACTTGTGGAGTGTAATGTATGAATCCATTAACACTGGCAAAGATTTCAGTATAGATCTTTGTTGTAGATGATAGCTTGAACTCAGGAGAGAAACCAAGGCTTTCAATGGAGAGAATGTGGTTAGAATATAAAGATAGGAGAGTCAGGAAAGAAAGACTTCAGAACATTCAGCACTACTTTCTCCCCTCCAATTCCACTGACTCAGATACCTAGTGTCCCTTTCTTACAATGGTTTCTGAGAAACATATATAAATATAATTATTTATTTTATATAAATTTAGTAATGTATAAGTACATGCAATATAGACACATAAGAAACATATATAATAAAACATGCATACATGTATAGATATATGTATATACATAAGTATATACACACATCTGTGTGTGTGTTGGGGGGAGGTGTACTGCCTCTCCTATTAGAATGTGAGCTCCTTGAGAGCCAAGGTCAAGATTGTTGTTGTTGTTGTTATTTTGGTTTTGCTGGGTTTTTTTTGTTTTGCAATTCTTCATATTCTCAAAGCTTAGCACAATGCCTGGAACATACAAAGTTAGCACTTAATAAATGTTTATTGACAGATTGACTTCTACTTAAGAAGTTTGTTGAGGGCTCTCTTGATCTCTAGCTGCTACAGAGTAAGAAAATGAAACCTAGGAAGAAAAACAGTAACATTTTCTAAATTGCATAAAGAATCAATGATAAAGCAGTGTACAAAACAATTTGATGCTACCTTTTATGTGTTTATCATTTTTTCCAGTTCAAATAAATAGGCATTAAACACCAACTTTACGCAAACAACCATTCCAGGTCCTGGAGATGCAAAGTCAAAAAAATCAATTCAATTTGATTCAATTAAATTCAATAAGGTATTATCAAACACCTAATATTTGCACTGTAGATACAGTGACAAAACTGAAGTTTTTTTCTCTTACATTCTTTCTTGCATAGCCTCATCTTGTTATGAAGAACTAGCTTCTAAACCTTCCTCTGACAATTGCTAGTTCATTGATGTTTGGTATTCTCTCTCTCTCTGTCTCTCTGTCTCTGTCTCTGTCTCTGTCTCTCTCTCTCTCTCTCACACACACACACACACACGCATGTATGTATGTTAGATGTCAAAATGACTTAATCTAATGATGCCTAAAGTAACTCTATGAAAATAAATACCAGAAATGTTGTTTATCTGCATTAGCAGAGTTTCCACACTGTGAGATTCCTCCAGAAGAGTCACATTCCATCCCACAACCTTTCTTCCCAGAAAAAAGAAAGAAAAACTTTTTGCAATATTTTCTCAGCACGTTTTAAAACATTAAATGTACAAAATACATTTAGAGATGCTTCAATATGAAGCCTGCTTCTTTAGGTTTTGTCTGCTATTTTAGGTCCCTAAACCCTCAGAGAGAGTCCATGATGAAGCTGTCTTATTCAACATTCTGTCAGTGATGTTGTTAATCTTAGAATCTACTTCAGAAGATGACAGGGATTCTTACTTTCATCCTAATTCTATTGACAGGAGATGTTCGCATTGCAAGTTTTTAATGATGTAAAGGAGGTAGACACGACAAGGATGCCCAAAGGAAAAGGGGGAAAGGGTTACATGTCAATAGGGAAGTCTGTTGATATTATTTTATAGCAAGACACTGACTTCAAATTAAATTGAACATATTATATTGTGGAATTTTGTTTAGTGGTCAGTTCTAAATGCTATGCTAATATTTAGAGTGCTGACAGGATTATAAAACAAATAAAACAAAAAAAAGGGACAATGGAACATTTAAAATTTCTTCTGCCAAGGAACAGTTTCTGAATTGTGAAATCCTCAAGACCAAACTGATCACAAGTAAAGAAACTTAGAGAACCAGAAGTTTGGGACTTCAATTTACCAATTAGTCAAGTGTTTCAATTGATTCCTTAAGCAATCATGGAAAAGTTTTAGACTATTATGAAACCAAGAAACTTCATTTCATATACTAATCCAACATGCCAGTGTTTGACCAATTTCTAAATGAGGAAGACAGATATTATAGCAGAAGAAGGTATTATCATGAGAACCATTTTGAATAAATGGGATTAAAGTTCCAGAATAATAGTCCTCAACAAATCTTCATCAGAAACTGATGAATTGCCCATCTCATCTTCATTATCCTTATCATGATCATTTATGTGAGAAATGAAAAATTGATGAGCACCGTCATAATCAAAGAGAATAAATGTTTCCCTGTTAAAGTGTATGCATAATCTTTCTAGAAATAAAATAACAATATTCATTCATTATTAAATTTCGATTATACTGACATCAACCCTCATCTCAACCTCTAAGTGAGATCAGCAATCAAGATAAAAACATGTTTTGTCTTACTGTGGATAAGAGGTGCATAGCTAATAAAATTTCATCTCTATCCATAAATGAAGAAGAAGAAGAAAAAAACTCAGAGACCTGGGAAGTAAATAAAATTTCATTTTCAAGGGGTCCCACTCCTGTATTTCTCTAAATGATTTTAACTTATTTCAAATGTGGAAAACAAAAGAAGAAAAATATACATCATGCATATGGCACATCGAACTATCTTCAAAAAGCTGGCTGAGCAGTCACCCAAAATCACAAAGTGTTTTTTTTATCTCGTTAGGTAAAGTGCATATTGTACTTCTCCAGAGGCATCAGATTTCACAGCTATTACTATTCATTGGTCAAATAGAAACTAAATTAGTGGAAAGCTATAATTTACCAATTCAGTACTTGTAGTCTAATAATGCTTTAACTGTATATATATACTTAATGGGTTCTAAAGTTTCAGAACTCACAAACACAATGATATACCAAAAGAACAGGGAAAGGAGGCAAAGAAAACTTGTTAGCTAACACAGGGGAAAATGATTCATTAAGGCAAATTAAAAAACACATATATATATATTTAAATCTTTTGTTTATGCATAATTTTCAAATTTATCTTCTCTATATGCCAACAATATGGGAATTAAGAGCATAATTTTAGCATCTCAGTAGAAATTGTTGTTATTAGCCAATATGGCACAGTGGATGAATCTTCAAATTTGGAGTTAGAGGACACAGTTTCAAATTCTTAGATCTATTACTAGCTACTGGTTTGACTTTAGGCTCACTTGACTTCTTTGGGACTTGGTTTCCTCATCTGTAAAATGAAGGGTTTATGCTAGATGCCCTTAAAGTCTTTTCTGGTTTTTAGGCTTTATAGGGGCCATTTTGGAATTGTGACCTTAGACAAATCACCTTCCATTATTGAGCTTTAACATTCTCCTGGTCAAAATGGGAATGATAATAATAACTTGATCCATCTGCTACATACATTCTTGTTCTGAGTAATAAATGAGGTAGAATATACAAAGGAGTGTAAAATGTAATATATTATTATTGTTTATAATAGTCAATAACAGTAATTCCCATTCAGTCTCTGGTGTGTGTTTGTACTTATGGTTTTGTTTTTTTGTAAAAAAGCAAAGTAACAACAGAATCTGCCTAGCTAGTATTGCTATTTATAGGAAACAATCTTCCATTGTTGTTAGGATCTAAGGGTTACTAAGTCTTCAGATTATAAGAGATATTTTTTCATTGTATGCTCTTCCTGGAGCTTCAATTTTTATACTTTTATTATAGGGTCAGCACTAGGATGGGAATAATCAAAGCAAAAATAAAAAAAAATACCTTACCTTAGCCAGCTCTCAGTTTTCTAATTTGAAAATAAGAGGATCAATAAATCAACCAAAGTTCATTAAAAAATAACAAACAAAAATTACTTTGTGTTAAGCACAGGGGATACAATCACAAAAGCAAGACAATATCTACCTTCAAGGAGTTTATAGTTTACTGGGGAAGTAAAACATGTCCACAGATAAACAATTTCAAGATAAAACATAATAAATAGTAAACAATTTTATTATAGGGTGGGTTGGTACTTTTTTAATGAGCATATTAAGGAAAGGCTTCTCAAAGGAAGTAGCACTTGAGCTGAATGGAGGTAAGAAAGGAAAGCATTCTTCCCAGAAATGGGAGACAATCTTTGCAAAGTATCAGTGATGAGAGAGGGAATATTATATACCAGCAATAGTTATAAGGCCAGTATGACTTCAGTATAGAATGCATGAGAAGGAGTAATGTAAGATTAACCTGGAAAGAATGCCAAATTGCAAGGGCTTTAAATGTTAGTAGGGAGACATTGAAACTTCTTAAGCACAGGAATGATGTGGTTAGACCTGTAATTTAGGGATATTAGTTATGACAGTTGTGTGGATAATGAAGAGATGACATATTGGATAGAGGAAGACCAGTGGAGACTTTATTGTGATAATACATGCAATAAACAAAGCCCTGAAATAACAAGGTGGCCATCTGAGTGTAATGTAAAAGAACAATGAGTGGTAGAATTGATCAGACTTGGTATATAATTGGCTAAGGACTGGGATGAGGGAGAAAAAAAAGTGTCCTTAGTGAACCTATGTTGTGAATCTGGGAGACTGCAAGAATGGTGCAAACATAAAAATTGACCCAGAAGTTATAAGGAGAGGTAGGTTTGGGGAGGAAGATAAATATTTCTGTTTCAAATCTAGATATCTATGGGACACCCAGGTAGAGCTATTCATCTAGTGGCTACAAGTCTGGGGCTCAGAAGAAATATTTGTTCCTGTCATGTAGCTTGAAGATCTATCGACATAGAGGTGATAGTTGAATGGATGCAAGCTAAGGATCACCACAAGGAAGAATATAGAAAGAAAAGGGAATACAGCAGGTAAAGGGTGATTGAATTAGACAATCTCTAGGGTCCCCATTAGCTCTAAATCCTATGATCCCCATATAATTTTTGTAGGAATAATAATTTTTGATCATGCTGCTAATAGAGATAGAAGAGAGGCTTTGTTTGGAATGTCTATTTTTTCCATATTCTGTGTCATTGGTGTCAAAAGGGCATAAAAGGGGCGGCTAGGTGGCGCAGTGAATAGAGCACCGGCCCTGGAGTCAGGAGTACCTGAGTTCAAATCCGGCCTCAGACACTTAACACAAAAAGCTAGCCGTGTGACCTTGGGCAAGTCACTTAACCCCAACTGCCCTCCAAAAAGCAAAAACAAAAAAAAACACAAAAAAACAAAAAAAAAAAACAAAAGGGCATAAAAATTTCCAAGAAAATCCTGTGGCATATTTATAATAGTCTTGGATCTAAACTCAAGAGACCTGACTTTCAATCCTAAGGCTTACTCTTATTTGTTTTGATTGTAGACCAATCAGTCTGAACCTCAGTTTCTTCATCTATAACATGGATATACTACTTTCTTCAGCAGGTTGTTGTCAGAAAAGAATTTCATACACTTTAAAACACAACAGGCATTACTCTGTTACTATGAAATCTTTCCTCAATTTTTGAAGTTTTCCAGATCTCTCTGACCAAGATCAAAAGAGAACTCTCAAACTGAGTATAAAGTAATGAAAAACAAGGCAACTATTGAGACAAATGAAAAAAAGGAAAACTATTTTATCATTAGAATTGATTAATATTTGTTAAGTGTAAAAATGTACTAGTGATCCTTTGTCAACATAAAATACGACATGTTCCCATTTCAGCAATAATAGCTGATATGAAGGGATTTGAACTTTGAAAAGTACAGTTTCATTCATCTTTCCACCAATTATCAGCATCTGCTCCTCAGCTTTTGGTCTTAAGGATTTAAGGGGGCTCTTGAGAGGCTAAGTGACTTTCCCAGTGTCACCCAATAAGTAGGTACCAAAAGTAATTATCACCAGTTTACAAATTAAGGAATTAAAGTTCTGGGAAGTAGAATGAATTCTCAAAGGCAAATTTTGAATAAAGGTCCTCCTGATACCCAGTCAATAATTCTATCCTTAATGCCCCACTTTCTTAAAATTACAAACTAAATAAGAATGTCAAGAAAGAATGCCATTTGAAGGGGTTAGAAGATTGGTAAAACTTGGTTCTAGATAAATAGATAATCATTTAACAAAAGGAGAAAAATATTCTTGTCATCAGAGTAAAGAAGATGAAATCAAGTGTTAAGGATTCTCTATTGATTCCATGACTTGCCTTTTTAACTTAGCTTTTAAGGTGTCCAGAAATTTTACAGTTCCTTTATTTCCTGATCCCTATTTTTAGGATCACAAATTAGCAAGAGGCAGTTGGTAAGTGGGATTGAGCTCACAAGGAGCAGTCTCATAACACAATCTGAGTGGCAGCTGACACTTGCCCATAGTCATCAAAGAAATGAAAACACCTAAGTTATAAAAACTATTCAAGAATAACATGGAGACTTTCATGATCAAAGAAAAGTCTTTGGGTCTTAAAGACGTGCTCTTTTGGTTTCCTTGCTATACAGATCATAGTTGAAGAAAGGGTCAAACCATTAGAAGGGCCTGCAACATTGCAATTCAAATATAGCAGCATCTTAAAAAAAATTGGAGTGTGGGGGAAGAAAGAAAAATGTGACAGCTTGAACAGCTTATGATTCTTCCTTTCTCCTTTTCTCTTTTTCTCCCCCCCCCCCACAACAAAATTAGGAGTGTTAGACATTGACATAAGTCTAAGAGAACTGACCCGTAAAGTAATTAGAAGAGGAATTCCCCCTTTTAACCCCTCCTTCATGTCTCAGGGCTGGATCAGATGAAAGACTGCTCTGTTTACTTCCTGATCTGTCTAATTTCTGTAACAAGGACCATCCCAGCTTCATCTACAAGCAGCTGCTAGGACTGAAACTCAAGAGGCAGCCCCAGGCACGATAGCACCTTCTCAGAGCTGACCCACCTTAATGGATTAACTTTTTCCAGAACAGGTGGTGATTTCACAGGAGGACAAACTTTTTACACTTGTAAGAGAAATGACTTGAAACATCAAGCTAATGTGATCATGGGAAGTTTTATCGTTTCATCAGCTCCTCTGTATAATGACCCACTCCTTTCAAATCCAGGGGTAAGCCTGGGGAAAGAGTAGGGACAAAACTTAAGTATCAATGTGCCTACAGAAGAAAAGGAAGAGAAAAAAAAAAGATCAAGGAAATAACATTTAGTAAGAGACAGAACAATTTGATTTCCATGATGAAACATAAGGTAACATGATCTAGATTTTCATGTTGACTTCAAATACTGGAAAAGTATCACTTTGTTAAGAGAAAAAAAATAGCATGCAAGCACTTCTTTTCCTAAAACCTACCCTATTGATCAAAGGCAAGACAAAGTGAAAAAAAATCCTTCCTTTGCCAAACAAACACATATGAAATTGGTGGGTTTTTCTTTTTAATGACATAATCTTCCATAGCCCTTCAAGTCTGTTTAATTGTCCCTTTCAAAATGCTATTCAATCAGTTTCTACTTAATTCTATTTTACCATACCTTCTAGTTTCCAGTGAAAATGGACCAAAGGATTTAGAGATGTCAGACAGTGAGAAAAAGGGCAACTCATTTACAAGGCAGACTGACAGCAAAATATTATCTTGAAGAATTGATTCAAGTTCATGAATTATAAGACCATAGTAGCTTGAGTTAAAAAGGACCTTGGATATCATCTTGTTCAACTTTCCTCATTTTAAAGATGAACAAACTGATGCCCTCATAGCCTAAGGGACTTGCACGAGTTTGCATTGGTATTAAGTAATAAAGCCTGGAATAAATTCTAGGGTGTCTGACTCCAGTTTCAGGGATCTATCCAAAATATCTTTGAATCTCAAGGATATAAGTAATTTTCAAAGGATGCTTTGTTATATGGTGGAAAGATCTACATATCTAGGGTTTGGGGAGCTAGATTCAAATTCTGACTTAGCCACTTACTATGCTCTAACTTGGTGGTATTTTGGTTTAAAAAAAAACAAGAAATCTGGAAAACACAGGGAAAAGATAATTATTATTGATGTCAAATGAGACAAAATAATTTTCATGAAATTTTACTGATACATTAGTTGAGAGATCATTTCTATCTCTATATATGTATGCTTGAATGGTTTTATATATTGAAGCACTAACACAATATTCACAGTGCCAACAGTGACTGTGAATAAGTTGACATAGTGCTCAATCATAAAATATAACAAACTCTTTATAAAGGAGACAGGAGAAAAATATTTATTCAGACACTGGGAAACCAAATCACACCACCAGGAAACTGAATTCCTCAAAGCAGTATAGAAGTTAATACACCACAATGCCACAGGGAACCACATCATCCTTTAGCCTTCCAACAAACCAACACTTACAAGCCTGTCTCCCTGCCTGAGCATCTTCTCCTCCCTCCACCATCTAGCTGCTCTGACTCTCAGTTTCCTGTGGGCTTATCTCCACCATTTAGAAAACTCCTCCCAACACAGATTCCATGTGGTTGCATTGAGCCAGGGAAAATCTTCAAATCAGGGAAGGTCTTCAAATTCCCTTAGGTTTATTAAAGGGATAGGAGGATCTTCAAAATACCATTACCATTACATATGTAAATATGTATGTACGTATACACACATATGCGGGGAAAGAAAGAGAGAGAGAGAGAGAGAGAGAGAGAGAGAGAGAGAGAGACTATTGTGGAAATTTAACCACTGAAATTCAAAACATTTTTGAAGTGAATTCTATTTGCATTCTAAAAATAATTACTGATGCAAATAAATGAAGATAAAAAAGTTGACTAGAATATTGGGGGGAAATATGGCATTTCTCATTTGTTTGATTTTGATTGTAAAATAGCTGGCAAATAAGTATGGCTACAGGAGAGAATTTTTGAAAGAAAAGACTGAGGGAAAGAGAAAAAAAATTATGGATCACCAAAGCATAAGAATAAACCAAATTTTGAAAAAAAGGCAGAAAAGATATTTAGTCTTATCTGTAAGATATGAAAGGAAAGGCAGATACAAAGAAAAACTGATGTCCAATGGAAATACAATTAATATTCTATTGCATTTTATAACAGGACAGTTAGGTGGCACAACAGATAAGGTGCTGGGCCTAGAGTCAGGAAGGCTCATCTTCCTGAATTCTAATTGGGCCTTAGATACTTACTCTCTTTGTCACCGTAGGCAAATCAGTTGAGCATATTTACCTCAGTTTCATCATATGCAGAATGAGCCAGAAAAGGAAATAGCACACCACTCCATTATCTTTGCAAAGAAAATCCTAAATGCAGTCACAAAGTCCCATATATGAATGAAACGACATTTCCTGCTTCACATATAATGTATCTAGCAAAATTCGCATAGCACATTCATTAACAACTCACATTTATAGAACATTTGAAAGGCTGCAGGACCATCTAATTTTATTATTTCATTTAATTCTCACAGCAACAAAGAGAAGGACCTACTATTATTATCTATAATTTACGGATGTGAAGAATGAAGCTTGATAGGTTAAAGGACTTACCCAGGTCAGACAGGCAGGATGTAAAGCCAAGTCTTCCTATTCTCCCCCTTTCTGTCTCTCCATGCATATTGTCTATTAATCTATCAACTCAGCATTGGCCAAACTTTTAGTGAGATGGGAATGGGATCACCAAATTTGATCATTTGGTTTATTATTACAGGTGTGATTGTAATCTTACGTAGAGGTGGTGGTGGTGGTAGTAAGAGTAGTATCCATAGTAGTAGCAGTAGCAGCAGCAGTAGTACTAGTAGTAGTAGTAGCAATAGTACTACTAATAGTAGTAGTAGCAACAACAGCTGTGTAGTAGTGGTAGTGCCAGTGCTGGTAGAAGGAGCAGGGATGAGAGGACAAGAAAAAGTGTTGGTAAAGATGTTAGCAGTAGCAGTAGTATTGGTGGTAGTGATAGTGATAGTAGAAGCCATAGTACTAGGAACAAGAACAGCAGTAACAGTAGTTGTAGTATTTGTGGTGTTAGCAGTGATCATAGTAGTAGTAGTAGTAGTAGTAGTAGTAGTAGTAGTAGTAGTAGTAGTAGTAGTAGTAGTAGTAGTAGATGAAGAAGAAGAAGAAGAAGAAGATGATGATGATGATGATGATGATGATGATGATGATGATGATGATGTAGTGGTAGTAGTAATGTTTTGGTAGTAATGGTGTCAATAGTAATAGTAGTATGGGTGCTAGAAGCAGTGGTAGTAGTAGCAATTGCAGTAGTAGTAGTTTTGATGGTGGTGGTAGAAGCTTTACTAGTTCTAGTAGTATTAGTACTAGTTATAGTATACTAATGTAGTAGTAGCAACAAGAACAGTAGTAGTAGTATTGGGAGGAGGAGAAGGAGGAAGAAGAATTCAAACATCAGGGATATACAGAGAAAATGCCTGGAACTAAGGGACAGAGTGTCTTGTTCATGGAACAACCAGAAGTAGTAGTAATAGAAGTGGCAGCAGAAATAATAGCAACAGCAGCAGCAACAACAGGAGCATGGACAAACATTCCATATCATATACCAAGAAATTAAAAATGGACACATGATTTAGACAGTTTTACCAGTAGAGTGACACCAAAAAAAAATTAGGGAAGGACAGAAGACATTATATACCACATCTATGAATAGAGGAGGAGTTTATGACCAAACATGAGATAAACAGTTTCACATGATATAAAATGGATAATTTTATTACATAGCATTAAAATAGTTTTGTATAAACAAATTGACATAGATAAAATTAGATGAAAAGCAACAAAGTTGAAAAATATTTGTAAGAATTTTGTGGGGTAAGGGGCTCATTTTTCAATTTATAGGGAACTGATTAAAATTTATAAAAAAAAATAAGAGATATTCCCCAATTGATAAATGATGAAAGGATAAGAACAACAGTTTTTCAGAGGAAGAAATCAAAGTTATCAATTGTCATATTGAAAAATTCTTTATATAACTAATAATTAAACACATGGAAATTAAACATCTTTGAAGAATCACCTCATACCTCTCATATTGGTTAACATACCAGAAAAGGACAAGGTTGAGGGACATATGGGGAAAAAAACACTAACACCTTGTTGGAAGAACTATGAAATGGTCCAAACATTTTGGAAAGCTATTTGGAACTAAAGCTTAACTGCCTCCTCTTGACCCAGCAATGTCCCTGCTAGGTCTATAACCCTTTCTCTAAAATAAGCAATAAAAGGAAAAGGGAACTGACACATGCATAAGATGCATTTATTTGTAACAACATTTTTGGTGGTAACAACTGGGGATGCCCATCAATTGGGGAAAGGTGGAGCAAATTGTTGTTGTACATGAATATAATGGATGATTATTGTGGTATAAGAAATGATGAAGGAGATGGTTTCAGAAATCTAGGAATACTTATATGAACTGATGGAAAGTGAAATGAGTAGAACTAGGCATACATTATCAACAATATAGAAAGACTCGGTAGCTCTGATTAACACAATAATCCATTACAATGCTGTCCAAATCCAGACAGATAACTGACAGACTCAGAGTGCAGATTATAGTTTATTTTTTTCTTTTTTCTTTTTCATAATATAGATAATACAAAAATATTCTTTGCATGTCTTCAGGGTTTTTTTGGAGGGTTTTGAATTTCTTGCATTATCAATGGTTGGGGGAATAGAGGAGGGAGATAATGCGATACTGAAAATAAAATAAAAGTGAATGGTTGTTGATGGAAAAAAAAATTAAATGCAATTTAGAAACTCTAAAAAGAGACGGCATAACAATGTTCAAAAAAAGAAAAAGGTAAGAAAATGTAAAATGCAACCCAAGTCAAAGTACTTCTTAAATTTGATGAGGTATAAACATTGACATGAGACACTAAAATGGAAGGAAGATTTGTCATCTTCAGGACATACCAAAAATATCATGATTACAATACAAAGTGACATGCAGGAATGGTACCTTCATTTCTTTCTGTATTGCAAAATGTTTAATTTTGACTTTTGAGCATATCACTTTTAAAAGAGACGAGAAAAAAACTTGTTTATAAAATCTACATCAACCATGATTTCTTTAAAATCTATTTTAATCAACACTGTTGTCGCCAATTTCAAATAGGTTGCATCTCTACAGAAGTATCTGTAGCCAGATAGTTCTACTGATTTGGCTTAGGAAATACCTAAAATTTTAGGCACATATTTCAATAAGGCTTTTCTCTTCAGGGGCCCAAATAAACTGTTATGAAATACATATTGTCAAGGTCAGAATCTTCAGTCATACTTATGTGATAAGGTAGGGAAGAAGAAATGACGGTTTAGATAAAAGAAGAAATTTTTTTAAATCCAAAATCTTATCTGTAACATTTCCCCCACAAAAAAATTCTGCAGATTTCTTACCTGCCATTAGCTTTCAAGTACATGTAAATGTAGAATAAACTGTGAGAGACCTGAAAGAAACATTTATAATAAAGCATCTCACCTTCAAGAGAAAGAAAGCTGAATATTTAGTTAGGAAATGATCACTTCCTGGAGTTTTAGTGAAAAATTTAGGGAAAAAAATTTGTTCATTCTCAAATTTACATGAGATGACAGGATGTTAAAGCCACCAAAAAATTAAAGCAAAAAATATACCAAAACTTATATTTCACATTTGTTTTACATATTATTTTCTAAACAGTTTACTGCAAAATTTAAGGTATAAAGGAAGTACCTTTCTAAATTCAATTCAATCCAACTAAATAAATATAATGTCAGTCAACAAATATGAAATCAGTGGTAATAGCTGTGGGGAATATACAAATAAAGTTACATAGACTTTACCCACAAGTAGCTTAAAACTGAATAAGGGGCGGAAGACTTCTATAAAATTAGATGAGAGTATATAATTTGGAAAATATTTCAGTTCGGTTAGAAGATAGTGTATTCGAATTGAAGTCTTGAATGTTAGATTGCAGACATGTTGGAAAAAACTGAAGCATGGAAGCACCTGATCCTGTGATAGAACTTAGCTAGAAACTTGAGAACAAGAGAAACTGGGCCATTATGGTGTTCTATATGTAGTGTTCCACTAAGCCCAAAGGAAAAGGCCTAGCATAGAGTCAAATTTTTCCCCACATAAGTCAGTTGGGGCAGAGACCAGGGAAGTTAAAATATAAAATCCCCATTTTGTGAAGAATCCAAAATAGCTTCTATGTTCACACTCAAGGGAAAATCAAAAATCAAAGAGGAAGGAGTCAGAAAGTGATTAACAGGGGAATATAAGCAAAAAACAACAACTCAAATTTCCAATGATATCAGAAGCAAGAAACACAGAAACAGAACAAAACACACACACACACACAAACAAATAAAAACCTTGGTTGAAAACTTTGACTAGGGAAGATATCAATAATTGAAAAGAGTGTGGCCTCCAGATTAGTTAAATGAGTTTAGACACCAATAGATGTTATTGTAAGACTAACATAATTAAATCCATACATGATGATGCCAAGGACACTGTAGATTCTCAAGAAAACAGTGAATCATAGAAGGGAGTTCCTACTAGGAGAAATAAGGATTATGAAAGCAAGATTTTTGACCTGCATGGTAGAAACAATCAGATGAATAGAAAAACTTGAATCCACAAAATCAAGTATCACCAAAAAACATAGAACAGGTTTCCTGATTAGGAATAAAAGCATACAGAAGTATAAGCCTCCATAAAAAGAGAAACAAAATATAAAAAATGAAATTTATCTTCAAGCAAAGGACAATGATCTTGAAGACAGGATTTGTAATTCAACTTAAGGATTATATATCTACCAGAATATGAGAAGAAAAATATCATGAAAAACATATTTCAAGAAACAATAAAAGAAAATTGAGTAGAACTTCTGAATATAGAAAACAAAGTATCAAATAAAAGATCAACAGAAAATTCCAGAAAGAAAAAAAAATAACTGAGAAACAAAACCAAACAGAAAACATGTGCTGCAAACTCCTAGTCATAACATTGCTAAATTTAATAATTTCAATGACAAAAAAAAAACAAATTCTGCCAACAGGCAGTAAAAATAAATTTAGATATGAAGGGAAAGAAATTTGAGTAACATGAGGCTATTCTCTCCTTACCAGAAACCACAATAGAACAGGTTTTGACAAACAAAGGATCTCAAGATGAGACTGATGGGGCCATATAACAAAAGAATGAGCCTCGTCATCAATGAAAAACATTGATATCTAATAAAAGAGAAGCATTTGAAGCATTCTTATAACAATATCATCAGCAGCAAGAGCAATAGTATCAATAGTAACAATGATAACATACACTTGAGCAGATTATTTACTTTTTAGACATCCCAGACAATAGAAATATAAGAAGAGTAATCAAGCATAATAAAAAGGAAGAAGCAAATAAAGAAAACAATTAAGAAAAAGATAAGAAAAACCTGTTGACATGACGATTTAGTAAGAAGGAAATTAAAGGATGAACAGATATTATTTAATATAATGAATGGATTCAACAAATTTTCAGGGTACAATACAAATTTACTTAAATCAATAGCATTTTTACATAATAAAATTCCTGAAAAAAATAATAAAAAGAGAAATGTGATAAAAAATAACTATGAAATTCACAAATACTTGAGAATTAATCTACCACAACTCACAATAATTTTAGCTCAATTACAAAATACTCCTAAAGAAACAACAAGTTAAACAGATTGAAAGATATTCACTGCTCATGACTGGGTTAGGCCAACTGTAAAAAAAAAAAGTCATCAAAATTTATTGACAGTTTTTAATCTATGCCAATTAAATCATCAAAGGAAACTTTACCAAACTTAATAATGTTGAAATTCATTTGGAAAAATAAAATGTGTAGACTTTTGAGGAAAATAATAATGAAAATGAATTAATAATATCTCCCCCTGAAAAGAGAATATAATATTCAAATATCAATTCATTTTGTAAAAGTTAAAATAAGTAGAAAAACAGGTCAATAGAACAGAATAGGCAAGAGAAAATTAGAAACAAAAGAATCCAAAGACCCAGTTTTCAATAAAAAATAAATTACTTAGAAAAATAGATTCTCTATTTGGAAAAAATAACTGATGGAAAATTGGAAACTATATCAACAAAAATATGATTAGACAAATATTTTCTATCATATGTTATAATAAATTCAACAAATGTTTATCATATTAATATTAAAGATCAAAATTTTAAAAGTAGAAAAGAAGCAGATTCTGTGGTATTTTGAATAAGGAATGTATTCTTATACAAAAGAATGAAGCAATTACATATAAGTGTATTGTGTACATGAAATATATTTATATAGGTAAATATATGTATATGCATACACACATACATGTAGCTGAAAGTCATTTCAAGGGGTTATAAGAAGTTATGCTCAGTACTGCATTATTGGTGGATCTGTGAATCACGACAATAAATTTGGAAAACAATTTTCAATTACCAAAATGTAATGACTAAATTAATTACACCCCTTAACTCTTGGATGTGAAGATTTCATTGCTAAATATATACCATGAAGAAGTCATGGGAAAGAAACAAAGCTGAATAGACATTAAAATTAGATAACAGATTGGGGAGATTGGATAGTTCACTGCTATTAAGTATTTCATACTCAAATGTCTTCAATTTATGGGTTCTCTACAATGATATAGAAGAAGAAGAAGAAGAAGAAGAAGAAGAAGAAGAAGAAGAAGAAGAAGAAGAAGAAGAGGAAGAAGAAGAAGAAGAAGGAGGAGGAGGAAGAGGAGGAGGAGGAGGAAGAGGAGGAGGAGGAGGAGGAGGAGGAGGAGGAGGAGGAGAAGAAGAAGAAGAAGAAGAAAAACATACCTAACTTGTATTCTGTATCCATGTTCTTCTGAAAACTTTACTATAGAGATTCCATGCTGGAGAAATTCCTCATAATCTACTGACATTTCAAGGGTATTACTGAATAATTTTGATGTCTACTTGCTATCTCTCTTGTCACATAATAGCAAGTTGACTACTTGATCACAAAAAAATCATGATGATATATTTTACCTCTGTTTATAGTTGAAATTCTTCATTGGATATGTACACATGCAGTATTCACACTCTTCAGGCTCCCCTCCAAGGCCCTCTGGGAGGCAATCCTTTCATTTTTCAGAGGCATTAGTATTTCAAAACTCAGTGCCATCTAGATCTACTCCAGTAAAACGTTAGTATTGGGATGTGTCTTTAGTAGAGGTTTTAAGGTAAGTAGAAAAAGACTTTATAATTTCTTGTAAGTAATCTTGCCTGTTCTCCTCTTTTTCATGTATGAGTCAAACATACATATACTAAGTTTTCAGATAAATTCTATGGTGAATCCATGCAAATACTTGTTGAAAATTGGACTATAGGGGGCAGAGGCAAGATGTCAGGGTAAGAGCAGGGACTTGCTTGAGATCTCCCCCAAACCCTTGTAATGGCAAGCAAAGAAGTACTTAGGACCTTATTTCAGTTATTTATTTAGTACCTTGTTTCAGTGCAACTGTCTTTGAGCCTTGCCCTGATTATATTAAGTCTTAGTTAAGAAACAGAACCTATGAATCCCACAGTGGCAGGGACTTGCCAAAAGAGATGAACAGGAAGAGGTAAGTGGAACAGGGAGGAGCTACTGACAGACAAAAAGCTCAAGCACAGATGGGACAGAGCAGAACAGAGAAGGGAACACTTGTGGTGGCTGGAACTCTGTCCATGTTGATTTTTGATTGTGACACTTTTACAGAAGTCCAGGGACCTTACAGGAAGCCTAGAAAGAGGATTTTCTTGTTGTCTGTTTATAGAAGTCCTGGAGGGGGGTTTCAGAGGTCCTAAGACTATACTGATGATTTTTATTAAGTTCTTGGACCTTGTTGATGGTTCTATGTTGATTTCACAGGCAGATAGTCAATTGATGATGGTGCCAGCCATGTCTATAAATGCTTTGGCTCTGTTAAGCTTTGTCTTCTCAGAAACAAAAACTGCAAAGGACTTGAGGTGGGCTGGACTGAGAGCTTCCATATGGAATGGGAACTAAATGAGGGCCTAGACAAGGAACTGGATGAAGAGCTGGATGAGGAGCTGAGAGCTGCTTACCTGTGAATCCAGGGGACAGCTGAGTTCAGGCAAAAGCAGGGACCATGGGAGAGGAACCAAGCAATCCAGAAGCCAGTCTCAAGCCAAGATGAAAAGACCTCTCCTTGAGTACTTAGTGCTGACTGATAAGATTATGATTTACTGAGATCTAGGGGTGGGAGAACTTTATACATTGTACCTTGTACCCCCTTAAGGATGATTGAGTTAAGGATGATTGGAAACTTGTCTCCAATCAAGAAGAAATAAGACTTTTTGACTGAAGAGATTGAGATAATGTGACCTAGGGGGTGGGAGACTTTTGCACTTTGTATTTCCTAAGGATGACTGCTCCTTAAGGATGACTGAGTTAAGGATTTACTGAACGATATCTTTTGTTTAAAATTATATGTCCGCTTTAGTGATAAATTGTTCATTTATATCATTGTGAATGCTGTACTTTGGTTTCTGTGAATATTTTGCCTTAGTTTATTGCTGAATAAATAGTTTACTGTGAAATGTTATCAGAACCTTAAAGATATTCTCAGGAGCAGTCCTCTGCAGAGCTGTATAACCTTTCCAAATATCTGTAGAAAATGACTCTAAACAAATTCTGGAGCTGTAGAACCCACAACGTGATGGAGTGAAAGAAGTCTCCATCCCAAGACAACCTGGAAAATTGACAGAAAGAGTTTATCATGTTGGACTTGGAGTGGAGCACAGTCCAGCATGGGCCACTTCAACACAGGCAGGGCCAGAGCAGGCCTCAGGGGACCAAATCACTAGCAGTTGTAGCTGTTTCCAGGCTTCTCAACCCACCAACACCAAAGAGAGAATAGAAGATCAGTGGAAAAACTGTGAGACCTGGGTGAAAGACAAGTGCTGTCTGGTTGTGGTCCTATCACAGCCCCTAAGTGGCAGAGGTGGCAGCAGAAGCATCAGTAACAGCAGCAGTGGCTGTTTCTGGAGGTCTAGGCCCACTTATAGTGGAGGATTGAGTGACTGATGCAAAAGCCATGAAGTCTGGGAGAATACACCCACACCCACTCCTGCTCACACCCCCACTGGAAGAAGAGAACTACTTTAACAAAGAGTTAGTAAGTCAAGTATTTGGCTGGGAAGATGAGCAAAGTCTGACCATGGAATCTTGCTTTGGTGATAAAGAAGATCAAAACATGACCAGAAAATGACAAAGTCAAAGCTCCTATATTAAAAGCCTCCTAAAAAATATGAATTGGTCGCTGGTCATGGAAGAGCTCAGAAAAGAATTTTGAAAATCAAGTAAGAGAAGTAGAGGAAAAATTGGAAACAGAGATGAAAGTGATGCAAGAAAATCATGAAAAATAAGTCAACAGCTTGTTAAAGGAGACCCCAGAAAATGATGAAGAAAGGAAGATCTTAAATAGACTAAGCCAAATTTCAAAAGAGATTCAAAAAGTCAGAGGAGAAGAATGACTTAAAAAAATCAAACAGGCCAAATAGAAAAGGAAGCCCAAAAGTTTATTGAAGAAATTTTTTTAAAGGGAGACAATGTGAAATATCTCATTGGAAAAACCACAGACGTGGAAAATAGATCCAGGAGAGAGTATTTAAAAATTATTGGATGACCTGAAAGTCATGATCAAAAAAAGAACATTATCTTTCAAGAAATTATCAAGGAAAACTGCTTTGATATTCTAGAATCATAGAGGAAAATAGAGATTGAAATAATACACTGATCATTTCTTGAAAGAGATTCCCAAAGGAAAACTCTCATAAATATTGTAGCCAAATTCCAGCGTTCCCAGGTCAAGGAGAAAATATTGCAAGTAGCCAGAAAGAAACAATTCAAGTACTGTGGAAAGAAAATCAGGATAACAGAAGATCTAGCAGCTTCTCTGTTAAGGGACTGAAGGGCTTAAAATAAGATATTCCAGAGGCCAGAGGAGCTAGGATTAAAGCCAATAATCACCTACCTGATAAATCTGAATATAATCCTTCAGGGGAAAAAAATGGACATTCAATGAAAAAGAGAACTTTCAAGCAGTCTTAATGAAAAGACCAGAGCTGAATAGAACATTTGACTTTCATATACAAGAATCAAGAAAAGTATGAAAAGATTAAACAGGAAAGAGAAATCTTAAGGGACTTATTCAATTGAACTGTTAACATGCCTACACTGAAAAATGATATTTGTAACTCATGAGACCTTTCTCAGTATTAGGGTGGTTGGAGAATATAGCTAACTACGTAGATACCATAGGGTGAGTTGAATACGAAGGTATGATATATAAAAAATAAAATTAAGAGTGAGAGTGGAATATATTGGGAGAAGGAGAAAGAAAGAGATAGAATGTGGTAAATTATGTCACTTAAAATAGACAAGAAAAATGTTTCACAATGGAGGGGCAGAAGGGGGGGGGGGGTAAGAGAGAATAAGTGAAACTTACTCTCATTGGTTTTGGCTTAAGAAGGGAATAACATACACACTCAGTTTGATGTCTTACCCTACAGGAAAGTAGGACAAGGGGATAAGGGTGGGGGATGATAGAAGGGAGGAAAAATTGGGGGAGAGGATAGTCAGAAGCAAACACATTTAAAAAAAAACAAAGGATAAAAATTGTTTTCACATGAAACTGGGAAATAAGATCTACAGGCAATGGAGTATAGAAATCTTTCTTGCCCTATGAGAAATTAAGGGGGAAGGGAATGAAATGGTGGATGGGGTGGTAAAAGGGAGAGTAGATTGAGGGAAGGGGTAATGAGAATGCATGCCACCTTGGGGTGGGAGGGAGGAGAGAGTTGGGGAGAAAATTTGGAACTCAAAATCTTGTGAAAATTAATGTTGCAAGCTAAAACTAATTAATTAATTGAAAGAAATGAAAATTCATCTTCAGTCATTTTTCATCTTTTTTCTTTTTCCTCTTTGGATGGAAAAGACACAATTGCCATTGTCTCTCATGTCATTGATAGACTCTGAAATTCTTTAGGAAGTCCTTTGAGTGTACTTGTATTTAACATATGATATCCTGGGATGTCATATTTTCTAAACCTCTCAGTCAATCATGGGACAAGAAAGTTATCATCTTGAAATAACTTAAAATACCATTTTCCTGCTAATCCCATCATCAGAGCTGTCTTCATTTAGTATATAGATGGCTTTACAGAGACTTGGTTTAGATGAAAGAGTAGACATGAAATTAGTCACTATCAATGTAGTCTGGTTTTTTTTTCAGTATTTTCAATACTTTTATTCAGTATTAACAAAATCCAGCATCTTTTCCCCATACTTTTAATATGTAATCTTCCTTTACACAATGATTCTATCAATCTTTCAATACTCTGATGATTATGTTGCCTTGAGATAGTTTTAATGATCTCCTTTCCATATATTTGGTCCAGTTCTTCTCATTTTCTTAGCTTTGTTCTCCTTAACACCAATTATCCTTAAACGTTAGGCTTCTTGGGAACTGTGTTGTTAGGATCCAAATGTGATCATTTTACTATCTGTAATGGAGATAAAAATTGAAAATGACTTTTGCAAATCTTTTCCATTTTTCTTGTTTTTAATCTTCTGCTTTTGTGTTCCATTACTTTTGGGATGGCTTTACTAAGTTGCATATCTTGCCATGATTTCTTTGTATGCACATGCGGAAAATTTTAGAAGACTTGAAGGAAAATCCATTACTTATTTGCTCATCCTTGGGACAAAAAATGTGTAAAATTCCTTATTAGTTGATTGACTAGCAGATTTTATAGAAGACATCAGAAAGAAACTGTACTATTATCATACAGGATTAATGAATTATGGTTATGACTGAAAAAAATCTAGCAAATTTATATCCAACTACACTTTTGAGCTAGTAGTAAATGTAAACATGTTTTTATTCAATGGTGTGTATGACAATAGTCAATATGTGATCAAGTATTTTTCTCATAAATATTGTAATGTTTTAAAAGATCTTTGCACCAATTAAGGGAGGTGGCCATCTCTATGGATACAGATTGTAACTCTTTCATGCTTTAGTAGATTGTACCAGTGAATTCCTGGGGCCAAAATAAATCTTTACCCTCAGACTACCTCATGGCAATTAATGTCTCTGAATTCATTTCACATTTCTACATGAAGCAGAAGAAAAATTTCTTGTCATTTCTTTCATTAAATCCAGGCTACTTTGGTCAAAACTACCAGAACTTGTGCTCTGCTCATTTACACTTAGGCAGCATGGTGAAGTGGATAGGCTATCTGGATTCAGAAATACCAGTGTATGAATCCTACCTCAAAAATATACTGCCTATCTTACCCTTGGAGCATCAATTAATGTCTCTCAAACTCAGCTCTCATTATCTATAAAATAAGGGAGGCAGTACTCAACCTCTAATTTCTCTTGTGGTCCTAAACATTTTAAGAACAAATCGAATACTTCCTGGCACAATAATGAAATTGTATAAACGGCAATACAGGTAAGTCTGCCAGTCCTTTTACCAATTAATAGGGGAATCTTTGTCTTTACTTTGGTTTTGAAATCAATCATGCTACACCCAGCATGACTGTAAGCCTTTCTGAGCTAAGACTAGACTCCAGAAAACAGATATACCTTATATGTCTGGTTTAATAATCAAAACGTATATAAAGTACTAGTATTGGGCAGAGTATATACTTCAGTGTTACAATACTTGAGAACTTTGGGTTCCCTCCATGCTTTCATGTGTTTAATATATTACATTGCTGGTCCTACTGTGTGATATATTTTTTTAAAAATATTTTTAATGGGATGGGATTTGAAAATGCTTCAATTAGAATGGGCTGTAGAAATACAAAATATTTTGCTATTGAATTGCTTTAGTGAACTTAATTGTACTACAGATGAGATTCACAGTGAACAAGAACTGATAAAGCAGAACAAACTTCATAAATTACATCAAGTGTTCTGCTGATGGATCATTTGCCAATGATGGCAAATTCTAATGTGAAATATTTCCATCATGAGGTAGAATTCACTTTGGTAATGGGTTGCCAGTTCTAACATAATATATTTCATTTTCAAAATAGTAAACACAGTGGTAGAAAATGGGGGCACTTAAGCATTTATCAAAAGACCAGGCAATTCTTGTCATTTCTCAATATGAACCTTCAGTTAACAAACACCGGTGCTGCAGTGAACCAGGTTTGATGCTAAAGACCCCAAAACAAACAAATATTTTCTGTTAATGTGATTATTCCTACACTGGAAAACTTAAGGATGGTTTCATTATGTTTATATGTATAATCACCAAATCCTGACAATTTGCTGAATTCCATTTGAAGTTGAAGAGTGCTTTGCATTTTCCTGCAAAATTTAGTGTTTGCTATAAACAACAAATAACATATTTTCAAACCTCTAAATTAAATTTGTTATAAAGCCTTATTCATTATTCAATCTGTCTCTTGCTTAGTTAAATTTGTTGAAACTGGTTTTGAGGGCTAGAAAAAAATTCCATGATAGCCAGGGAATTTTGCCATTTCCTTTTCTATTACTCTTTATCTTGATCAAAACCTGTTTTTCTTACTTCTTTATACTATTGTTTGCATTCCAGTAATGCCTTCTCCCTTTCCTTCATTTATTCTTTGAATGGCTTTTGTTTTGGGAATTAGACCTTTTCTTCCTCCAAAATAATGTATTATCTATAAATACAATGGGCACTTTATTATTTTTAGTACTATAACACCGAATATGTAGATTAATTTTGACAGCATCATCTTTTTCATTGAATGGGCATTGAATTTCTCTAATTATTTGATTTTCTTATTTTGTAAAGTATGTTTTATAGTTGTATTTATCTGAATCTTTTTTGTATGTTATTTGGTAAGTTAATGCCAAGATAATTTAACTATTTTCAGTTACATCAAATGAATTTGCACTGATTATTTTTCCACATTGTTGTGTGTATGCTAAGTGGTTTTTTTTCTTAATGAAACCATTAATTCTGGATTTATTTGATGATTATTTGAATTATTTAAAAGTTTAATTTCTTGTACATTTCCAATTATCACAAATTTAATTTTATTTTCTTCATTTATTGCTATAGTTAATATGGCTATAACTATTTCAAATAATGGAAAAGAAAGAGAACAACTTTACTTTACTCAGGTGGTATTGGAAAAGCTTCAAATGTGTCTCCATTATAGGCTTTATTAAATATTATAGACTATAAATATTATAGACTATGTTAAATATTTTCACTGTATCCCTTGTATGAATTCAGTTTGGTCATAGAGAATAATCCTCTAGATATATTGCTATAATCTCCTTACAAATTTTCATTTATCATATCTGAATAAATTTTGGTTAATGAGATTGGTTTCCTCCCTTTGGTCTTTCTTTTTGGCTTAATTAAGTAACAAGATTATATTTGTTTCACTGAAAGAAACTGAGAATGTCTACTTGTCCAGTCATTTTCCAAATTTCTTTTGTCTTCTCATTTTTTTTCTTTTCTGGGTAGTATTTTTTGATTGACTTAAAATTGATTGATAGATTTCAACTCCTTGTGTACTAATTCAAATTTTTTTCTATCAAATTCTTCTGAGTTTTCCTGTTATTCATTTTCTTTAACATATATTTTATTTACATGATGTTTTCTTTGCTTTATCAGTATCTTTCAGTGTGTGAGATTTTGTTTTCTTTGTAAATCAAACATAATAAAACCTCCTTATCTAGCTTTAGCCCCATGAAAACACATATTTAAGTTTCTAATTTTGCTCTGCAATGTGAAAGAATTTAACCTTTTTTTCTTTTAGACTAGATTACTTTAGAAAACCTCAAGATACTTTTAATAGAATAATTTTCTCTCCCTTTTCTAAATATTTTTTAGGATTTAGGTTTAAGGTTTGTGAGATGTCTTTTTTATACCATATTTCATTATTCATCAGATTATCATAATTTTGTTTTCTCTAGCATTTCTAGTAAACATTGAGTGATTCTATACTATTCTAGTAGATTTGTCTACATATATTTTCTCTATTCCAGGGTTTGTTCTGGCATAAAAGGACTACTTTCTTTTTCAAATATGTTTTTATTTATTTAATTAAATATATTTACTAATTACATTTTAAACATTTTAACAATCATTAAAAAAATTCCAAATGTCAAATTCTTTCCTGCCCATTGAGAAGGTAAGCAATATGATATCAATTATACATCTGAAGTCATACAAAACATATTTAAATATTAACCATCTTGCAAAAAGAAAATACACACAAAATCAAGAAAGGGAAAAGAGTAGGATTCAATCTGTACTGTATTCATTTCTCTCCCAGGAGATGGATAATATTTTTCATTGTGAGTCCTTTGGAATTGCCTTGGATCATTGTCTTGACCTGAGTAGCTGCCTTTCCTAGCTTTCTATTCCTACAATATAGGGATTGTTATGTATTTGTATTATGTAGTATTGTTTTGCTCAATGTTCTAGGTCTTCTCATTTCAATTTAAATTAGTTAAGTCATCTCTACTTTTTTCTTTTTTTTCCTGAAGCCATCTTGTTTATCATCTCTTATTTTATAATAGTACTCCATCACAATCATGTGTTACAGCTTGTTTAACTATTCCCCAGTTGATGCACATTATCTCAATTTCCAATTCTTTGTCACATGAACTGCTATAAATATGAGCAATTCACACACACTCACACACACACACACAGGCATCCCCAATTAGTACTGTTATTCCTGGGTCAAAGCATAATACCTAGCTTTAATCATAAAATGGGTCTTGCCTCAGGCAAACTGAAACCTGTTAAAGACCACCTCTGTCATCCTGTTCTGTATCTCACCACTGGATCCAGATGGCTATGGAGGAGAAAGTGAGGATGGTGACCTTGCACTGCCCTCCCTTACTTAAATCCAATTCATCTGCATGTTGTGGCATCACCTCCCTGATGTCATAATTCTGTTAAAGAATGAAGAACAAAGTAGTTTTGTAACTCTTTGGGCATAGTTCCAAATTGTTCTCCACAATGTTTGGACACATTCACAACTCCTCCAACATTGCATTTGTGCCACTGTTTTTCCACCTCCCCTATAGAATTTGTTATTATTTTTTTTCTTTTTGGTTATGTTAGACTAATAAATGTGAAGTTGTATCTCACAGTTGTTTTAATTTGCATTTCTCTAATCAACAGTGATTTAGAGCATTTTTATGTGACTATTGATAGATTTTATTTCTTCTTCTGAAAATGGCCTGTTCCATATTCTTTGTCTATTTATGAACTGGGAAATATTTCATATATTTTATTAGGCTCAGTTTCCTATAGAAGTGAGAGATGAGGCCTTTTTTTCAGAAATACTTGCTATATTTTCCCCTTAGTTTCCAACTTTCCTTCTAATTTTCATTGTATTTATTTGTGAAAAATTATTTAATTAATTAATGTAATCAAAATGATTTATTTAACTGCCAGT
>CM053594.1:135634668-135656473 GCA_028646575.1 Pseudocheirus occidentalis | reverse complement strand
GCCGCCATTTTGGCTCCGCCCCCCAGAAAATAACAACTTAAAAATAGATTAACTTAAATGGCAAAAGAGGACCAAAAGGCAAGTGAATAGAAAAATGCCTTAAAAAGTCAAATTTTCCAGATGGAAAGAGAATCTCGGAAGCTTTCTGAAGAGAATAATTCCTTCAGGAATAGAATGGAGCAAATGGAAGCAAATGACTTTATGAGAAATCAAGATACTATTAAACAGATTCAAACAAATGCAAAAATAAAAGGCAATATGAAACATCTCCTTGAAGAAACCACTGACCTGGAAAATAAATCCAGGAGACACAATTAAAAATAATTTTGGAGTACCTGAAATTCATGATAAAAAAAGAACTTAGAAAGCATCCTTCAAGAAATTCTCAAGGAAAATTGCAAAGATATTTTAGAATCAGAGGGGCAAAATAGAACTTGAAAGAATTCACCAATCACCTCTTTAAAAAGATCCCCAAAAGAAAACTCCTAGGAATGTTATAAACAGGTTCCAGAGTCCCCAGATCAAGGAGAAAATATTACAAGCTGCCAAGAAGAAACAATTTGAATATTGTGGAAACACAATTAGGATAACTCAGGATCTAGCATCTTCTAGGTTAAGGGATTGATTGACCTGGAAAAAAACTGAGTACAATGTTCCAGGGAAAAATATGGTCATTCAGTGAGGTGGAGGACTTTCAAGCATTCTTGCTGAAAAAAACAGAACTGAAAAGAAAATTTAACACTCAAATACAAGAGGCATGAGAAGGTAAATAGATCCCAGGCAAAGTCATTGAGTCTCTCCTAGCCCCGCGGGAACTGCCCCAAGTATAAATTACCCATGAGTTCCTGATCTGCCTTGGTGAATGGAGTGGAATATTCACTACACCAAGGAAATCACCAGTCTGACAAAAATAAGGACGGGTTGAAGTTTGCATAGGGCTTCTTAGACCCAGTGGCAGTGTCTGCCCAGTACTTCCACTGTGCCCCTCCCTGCCAAGCTTGGGGATTTTTGATGGGTGCCAGCAGGGAATAATAGTGATGATGAATGATGAGGGTAACTGACATTTCCATGACACGTCCACTTTAAGCTGTAGTTTACCAAATCTTTTACCTGCCTGTTGATGTCTAATCCTCACAACCAGGCAGCTTTTAAGGTCGCCAAGGCACTTACAGACAGAAGCTCACTTGGGCCTTGTGACAGTCCTCTGTGGCAGGTGCTACCCAGGCAATGGAATGTCAATGCCTTTGGTCTGGGAGTGAGTAAATAGAGAAAAGAAATCATAAGGAACTTATCAAAATTGAACCATTTACATGCCAACATGGAAAAATGATAATTGTAACTTATGAAACTTTTCTCAGGATGATGATAGGTGAAAGGAATACAAATGTATATATACATATACATACCATATGTCTATATAGAAGGGTTTACATATGCATACAAACACATATCTGAGTATGTCTATATATGTGTACATAGAGGAATAGGAAGGGATGATACTCTAAAAAGTGAAATTTTGAGATGGGAGAGGATTAGAATCAGAGGAAACAGGGAGAGACAGAGTGGAGTTAATCATCTCATATAGAAGAGGCAAGGGATAACTGTTACAATGGAGGGGAAGAACAGGAAGGCAAAAGGGAAGGGGTCAACCTTACTCTCATTGATTTTGGCTTAGGGAAAGAATGACATAAACTCTAAACTGGGTGTCTTGTCACACAGGAGAGTAGGGGGTATAGGGATGAGAGGTGGGATAAAGGAGGGGAAGGGTGGGAGGGATGAAGGGACAGATGGTTGTTGGAAGTACACACTTCTTTAAAGGGACAGTTACAGTGACAGGGTAGAGAATAGAACTGAGGAGGGGGAGGCGGGACATAAATCAGGGACATATAATTATGTCCACTGTGGACATAGTCTGTGTAATTACACATGTACAGCCAGTATTTAATTGTCCTTCCAGTTGGGGTGAGAGATGAGGGAGGAAGGAAAAGAATCTAGAATTTAAAGTTTTATTATCAAATGTTAAAAATATATGTATATATATTATTATCATTATTATCAACTGCATCCAACTGGGAATTAAGATATACAGGCACTGTGGTAGGGAGATCCATCCTGCCCCACCAGAAAGTCAGATGGGTGATGAAAGAGGACATATGAGAGAGCAGATTGAGGGAAGTGCTTTACAATGCAATGGCTGATTTGAGGTGTTGGGTAGCGGAAAGATGGGGAGAAAATTTGTAACTCAAAAATCTTGTGGAAATGAATGATGTAAACAAGAAAATAAAAAATTAATACAAAAAATAAAGAATATAGGCAAGACTTGAGGAAAGGTTACTGATATGAAACATTACTTACACCATTATAAAAACAGTTTTGACTCTTGACTCTTTTAGAACTAGTCTCTGTAGTGATCCAGACACTTTCCACTACTGCCTTCTCACTGGTAAATGTCAACTCCTTCAGGAAAGATATCATTATCTTTTTTGTCTTTGTATCCTCAGAAAGGCACCATGATATAATGGATAGAAAGCTGAACTCAGGGTCAGGAAGGGTTAGATTTATGTTCTACTTCCTGTATATACCAGTTCTATGACTTTTGGCAAGTCATTTCTCTTCTAAGCACGTCATGTAACTCCCTAAGGAAAAAAAATGTTTCTCCTTAGAATTGGGAGAAGGAGCTTTTTCTGTTGAAGTTACCCATACCAATTATATCATTAGCTTGGGCAAGACCAGAAAATCTTTAGAGTTAAGCATGAGCTTTGCACAAAGTAAGCACTTAATAAATAGTTGTTAAAGTCCTTCCTCAGTTGATAAATGGCCAAAGGATATGAGAAGGAAAATTTCAGAGGAAGAAATTAAAGCTATCTATAGTCATATTTTAAAAAAATTCTCTAAATCACTATTGATTAGAAAATTGCAAATTAAAACAACTTTGAGGTATCATATCACACCTATCAGATTGGCTAATATGACAAAACAGGAAAATGATGAATGTTGGAGAAGATGTGGGAAAATTAAGACACTTATGCACTGATCGTGGAGTTGTGAACTGAACTAGTCATTATTGAGAGTGATTAGGAACTATGCCCAAGGGGCTATAAAATCATGCATATCTTTCAATCCAGTAATACCACTACTAGGTCTGTGTCCCAAAGAGATCATAAAAAAGGGAAAAGGGCTCACGTATACAAAAAAAAATATTTATACCAGCTTTATACTGGGGAGTGGGGGAGTTGTTTAGAACTCAAAATTTTATAAAAGTGAATGTTAAAAATGAAAAGTAAACTAAAAAATTAAATGCTTGTTAATTGAATGGAGTTGTCTATATTTCTCTTTAATTGCCCCTCCTCTTCCTTGGGAAAAAATCTTTCTATTTTTAAAGATGCCAACTTAAAGCCATCTGTTTCTGATGCTATTCTTTTCATTGGGGGCAACCTCATTACTTGTTGGTTTTTACTTGTTCCAGTCATGTCCTACTCTTCATGACTCCATTTGGAGTATGCTTAGCAAAGATATTGGAATGGTTTAACTTTTGCTTCTCCAGTTCATTTTACAGATGAGGAACTGAATCAAACAGGCTTAAGTGACTTGTCCAGGGTCATTCAGCTAATAAGTATCTGAGGTCAGATTTGAATCTCAGGAAAATGAGTCTTCTTGACTTCATACTTTGTACTCCAATCACTGTGCCACCTAGTTTCCCAACCTCATTCTATTCATGACAATATTTTTATGTTTGTTTAGAGTTTTGTAACTTAAAAGGGAAGATCAACTCCATAAAATTTAATATGCTGTAAGGATGTGAATTATGATCTCATATCAAAAACACAATGGCCTGATTAGATTAGGAGTCACTATTACTCCCCCTATTTTAAAGTTAAAGAACAGGGATATTCTTATTGAATATCATCAAAGTGACTACATTCTCTGGGCATGGTAGACTATAACCCTTCTGGGTTAAAAAAAATTCAGGCTTCTGCTTTGAAGAGAAGCTTAGTGTCATTGAGATACCTGACTACTTACTCAAATGCCTGCTCAACATTTTCTATTCAGTTCCTTGGCATTGTTTACCTACGTTGTTTGTATCAGGTACATGTACCAATGGATCAGCTATATTGGCTGCCCATAAAACTGAATGCCCTCAATTAGACAAGAGATATTATTCAACCACTGAGGTTTTTATGTGTGGTTAGCTTTCATTGGATGCAGATCTTATTTAGAAGGTTCTGCAGTGTTCTGGGCAGTGTTATGTCTACTCACAGGAATAACTGGAGATCCTCACCATTAGAGGTCTTTGAGGCATGATGCATAGAGTGCTAATCTTGCAGTCAGGAAGTGTTCAATCAGAACACTTATTAAATGTGTGATGCTGGGAAAATCTTTGAGTCTCAAATCCTCAAATGTCAGAAACACATAATAATAGTTCCTAACTCATATGCTTCTTTTGAGACTCACCTGAGATGACAAATCTATAAGGCATCTTATACATTTGAACTTGCTATAGAAATGCGAAATATGATAATTAGCATGATATCATTATCTATAATGAATCTGTATTCCTTGTGGGCACAGTGTTGAACATCTCCCATGAGAGTGGACAACATTTCTGATAATCCTACCTCTTTCTATTTTATGCCTTCTTAGACATTTCTTACCATAGGATTATTGAATAAAGTTATCAGTATTTTTGCTTTTTTCAAGGAATCTTGTACTGTTTAACATATGCATGGAAGACACCTTGGAAGAGGAGAACCTTTAAGGCTGGTGTTTTGCCCTGCCATACCAATATTTGAGGAATAATAAGTCATGGAATCTTGATTTTTATTTTATTTTTTTGCCTTTCATTCAATTTCATGATTGTAAAGATCTGTTGTATTGTAGAACATCATTTCAAAAATCCTAACCATTCCCTACTTATATAACATCAAGGATTCCCTTACATAGTTTATTACATGACTAATTTATTCTCATAAAGGGTTTGTAAAGATTGAATCAATCAACAAATATTTCATATAGAAGAAAGATTCAAATCATTTAGTTTGATTCTGGAGGTAAGAAGTAGCAGCAATAACATGGCCATCAAAAATCCACTTCTAGGAAGGATGGATATAAGGAAAAATTCCCTGAAAAGTAGAACTATCAAAAAGTAAAAGGAAATGTCTCAGGAAATAACAGGTGTCTGCTCAGTAAAGGTCTTTAAGGGAAGAACAGAAGACCAAATACTTATTCAGGATGCTCTAGAGCAGTGGTTCTCAACCTTCTTAATGCTGCGACCCTTTAATACAGTTCCTCATGTTGTGGCAATGTCTAACCATAAAATTATTTTTGTTGCTACTTCATAACTATAATTTTGCTACTGTTATGAATTGTAATGTAAATATCTGATATGCAGGATGTATTTTCATTGTTACAAATTGAACATAACCCACAGGTTGAGAACCACTGCTCTAGAGGATATTATTAGCTATGTATGAATTGGGCATGATCTTTGAGGACCATTCCAATTCTTGTGTTATGTGAACACACAATCCATTTCTGCATTTGTATTCAAGAAGACTAAGCACAAACAAGCAAAACAGAGTAGGTGAGAAATGGCTGATGATAGGGATTTGCATTCATTTGCTTGATGTAAGAACTTCCTTTGCCTTTGTTAAAAGGTCAGGCAATATAACAAAATGATTTCTTCACTCAGAGTTCTTAAAACATTGTTACTTTTACTGTGTACTATGTTCTCTTGGTTCTTCTTGTGTATTTGCATTACTTCATGCAAGTTTTTCGTACTTTCTAATAATTAATAATATAATATAATAATAATATAATATAATATAATAATAATAAAATAATTTTAATAATTAAACTCATCATTTCTTATTGCATGATAGTGTTACATCACAATTATACTCTACAACTTGTTGAGACATTCCCCAATTGATGGGCATCCCCACATTTCTCTTTGCCACCACAAAGAGGGCTGCTATAAATACTTCAGAACATACAGTTTCTTTTTGCCTCATAATTACTCTTTGGAAATTGATCTAGTTATGGTATTGTTGGGTTTAAGGAATAAAAAATAAAATAAATAAAAATGTAAAAAAGAGTGCAACAATAAAATTATATCATGTTGAACTGAAATATATCTTAACAATCACTTCATCCAAATTCTTCATTTTTATTGATTAGGACACTGAGTCTGAGAGGTTAAGTAATTTGTCCAAATTAAAACAGGTACAAAATAATCAGAATAACTCTTTCAAACATATGAAAGACATATAAGAATTAATAAAAGAAACTAGTAAATATTACAAGTGGCAAGGAAGGTGATAATATACATCAATAGATGATGTTTTCTCACTGGGAAATAAAAAAATGATATCACATATATATATATATATATATATATATATATATATGTACATGCCTGTGTGCATGTATATGCATATACATGCAGGTATTTTTGGTGTGTATGTGTATACACTTACATACATGTGTGGATTAATGCTCATCATATATGCATATATGTCTATATGCATGAACTGAATAGTAACTTTTAAAATGGATTTACTTCTACATATTTAACTTTTCTTGCCCAGTTTTACATTTCCAATTAGTTGTCAAGTGTTGTCAATTGTCTCTAAAGTATTTTTGCCATATCTATTCTCCTTTTAGTTCCCATTGTCACCACCCTATTACGATAACATCACTGACATATTAAATCTTCTAATGCTCAGCTTTGATCGTGCCATTTATTTTCTCAAAAATTTGCAAAGATGACCTATTGCCCATTCAGTGTTCACATTACTAAGCATGGGATTCAATTTATCCCTAAGTCTGGCTCAAATTTACTTGAAAATTTATGTAAAATCCCTAACCTTAATCCACTCCATTCTCTAGACAAATGACTATTCTAGGTTCTATTAAAAACTCTTCTGATTTCCTACCTCTCTTTTTACTGCTGCCATGTCGAACACCTGAAGCAACTCTGGTATCCTTACCTCAAACCTCAAATCATGCTGCTTGAAATCCTGCCCAAATTTGACTTATCTTTAAAAATGGGGTCAATGATACCTTTAGTACTTGCTTTATAGTGTTGTTGTGGATATGAAATTATATAGTAGAAAGTGTTCTGCAAAATATATAAATTTCAATAGTTGTTTTGCTAGGTTTACCTCAAAGACAACTTTATATACATTTGCCTTGATCCCCTCATTTTATTAATTTTTTCATAAATTATTCATAGCACATTTTTACTCTTCTTATACATTGGCATCATTTGCATATGCATCTTATTTCTCCTAATGAAATAAATGTAAGTTCCTTGAGGGCAGGGACCACATCCTCATTTTTTATATCTTTATCTGCTTATAAAAAATTCATTAAACTCAGTCATTTAATATTTTTTTTGAAAAGTATAGAATGAAGTAGCAAACCTGTGAAATTTTTGTATAGTATGAGTAGAAAAATGTATCTGGATCTGTGTCTAGAAGTGGGAAAAAATTCTGTGCCAAAGAGATCAAAGATCAAATCTTTTTTATATACGGGGGGCTTATTTTAGCTTCTAAAAGAAAAAGAAGAAAAAAGCTTGTGAGGCTAAACAAACAAACAAACAAACAAAATACATAATGGATGCACCAGATAAGAGAAGTTTCCAGATATTGGAACTATGTAGACCCCAACTGGTTGTTAGAAATTTTAAAATATTTAGATTTTTAAAATAGGCATTTTAAATTTGTTAATATATATGTTAATATAAAACCATTCCATCACCATGTTACGTGATGAAGTCTTTGGGTAATTTTGTAGAATTTTTAAAAACAATTTGAATAAAATGTGCTACTTCATGGTCCTATACTTTTATATGAACATTTTGAGAAAATCCCATTCATTTTATGATCTGCAATGGACAATATAATCAATTGCCATATGAAAAAGTTAGCTACTTAAAATATGAATTAATGTACTCAAGATGGCATATTGGTCCTAAACTTACGCTTATGCATCATCGAATATAACTATGAGCTTCCAAATATAGAATTTAGGTCACTCACAGAGACTGACATGAAAATTAGGCCCAGAATTACTCTTTACAAGTCAAATTACTGCAAATATATGAAAAATTGTGCCTTCTGGACAAAAACAAGTCTATTATAATGATTTGAAAAGTGCCATAAACAACTATAAATGAACATTCTTAGATTTATTTGATATGGCTTATTCTCCAATATTTTACTGTAACTTCATATAAATTTTTATGGAAAATTTACATTTTTCTACCTTATGATTATTAATTTTCTTTTAACTGGCATGGGCACATGGGATTTCAATGGTTAAATGGTTGACAAAGATTTGAAAGTAATGTAAAGACCAGCAATGATTTTACATAAAGATCTTTGATGATTAAAATGGCTATTTTAGTCAATGATATCTTATTCCTGAATTTATAAAAGATACAACTTTGGAATTGAATGGATTTTATATAATATATGTTATCAGATTTAAAATGGCCACTTTAAAAATATTTTTTAAAATTTATTTCTGACAACCAGTTGGGGTTTATACAGGTCCAATATTTTGAAACATTTGTTACCTGGTGCATCTATTATGTATCTGTAGATTTTAGCCTCACAAACTTTTCTTCTTTTTTTCTTTTAAGAAATTGCAGATCAATGCAGACATCTTAAAATCCTACATTTAGAGTGAATACTTATCTCAGGTCCAGTCCTTTCAAACTTTCCCATTTTAACTCAGCTAAGTAGCTTGCTGAAATACACAAGAAACTAAAGGTCATACTAGGGATTTAAATTGGGGGATTCTAGTTCCAGACCAGGGACCTTTGTGCCATGCAATGGTTAGAATAAGTACAAACAAGTAAAAACAATAACTTAATTCCTAAACTCAGATTAGATAAGAATGTAATAGCTTACCTCAATCTAAAAAGCAAAGCAAAGCAAAGCAAAACAAAACCAAACAAAAACAATTTGCTAATACTGAAAAATCCGGACTTAAAATCTACAGAATGATTCCTTATAATGAAATACATGGTAAAATGTGCTCGCATATCTTGAAGGGTTTTGTAAAGAAGTAAACATTTTTACTTTACTTTACTTTAACAGTGCAAATCTGATAGTAGATCAATTTTGCTCCGACAGAATAATGGTTTTTAAAGGGCTGGTGTGCTATAACTATCATGAATGAACACACTCTCCAGCAGAATTTGAAGGAGTGTAATGACATGTCAGAACCTTCCTATAATAGTATATTCTGCATCTATTTCCATGATAGGGACCAAAGTGAGAAAGATGGGGCTATCTGGAAATACTCTGAAAGAAAAACATCAATACCTCCATGATAGAAGCACCTTGAGAAAACTATAAATTGGAACACCAATTTTAGTCAGTGTCCATGAAAGAAGACATATATTCTGTAATGTCTAGAAACAAACATGCAAGACAGATTTAAAAAAATAAAATGATATAAGAACTTGTTAATACGTAACCATTTAAAAAGAGCTACAAGTTCACAAGAAGTAAAAACAGTGAAAATATTATTTTTTTAAAGTAAATATCACTCAAAAACTATATTATAGAGACTTGAAGAATAAACAGAGAAGAGAGAAAAACTTTAAGGAAGGAAGATGAGAAAATGTTATGGTTGGCTGTATGGTCAAAAGAAATCTAATGAGATAAAAGTATACAATGAATCAACTGTAATTCAGAAAGTTTGTATCCCATTAATAGAATTACTGATGGAAAACTTACTTCAAGGTAAGTGACTAAAACTCTGGCTCATATGAAGAACTGGAAGCCAGTGGGTCAGGATAAAACTATAATTATTGGCTCAAATGCTACAAATTACTAGCAAAGCATTTCACTATCTTCCTGTCATAAAAATATAATTACCTCTTTCATAATAGGAAACATCATATATTTAATCATAACATATGGAAATGCCAGTGACCCCTTCAAATTCAGTCTGATTTCACATTTATGGACTTCAAAATCAATATTCATAGATTGTATAGTAAACTCCACTCCCATTTCCCCCCTTCCCCTGAACACAAGAAATGAACTATAAAGAGTTCTTTAAAAAGTCTTGGCAGAGAGACAAAGAAGATATGCCAAAATTCCCAGGGTGTGAACAATAACACTTTATCGATTCTGTGGTTACTGAACAAGCCATGCCAAAGGACAATAACTCTCCTACTTTATTAAAATCATCTTAAAGACTTTGACTTAATTTTTAATTCATGCCATAGTCAGAAATGGCAAAAATATAAAATAGAGCCAAATAAAGTGAAAACAGTAGAGTATTTGATATTCATATGAAAAACCATTCTCCATTTAAAACACACCACCAATGCCATAATGTCAAGAACAATTGATAGAAAACCCGGCATTTTCCAGGGAGATAGTTAAGCCTGTATGATTCTGTCTAACCTTAAACCCATTATCATCACTCCTGAATTGAAGAGTATGACTTTCACATGAATGAGGAAGCTGTAGCAAAACATCATATTAATCACTTGATATACTTGGTTGACATCAAGTTATATGACTGCTGAAAAGCACATTAAACAGCTGCCTCATCTCATAGAAACTCCAACAATATCAAAATGTCATTTGTACTTGATAAGTGTAAAATGTTTAATGTGATCCAGGGAAGAATAAAGACTAGAAATTCTGAGTTTAAAATCAGAGGGTCAATTGACCCAATGAATAAAGCTGATATGAGTATCTTGTTCTCTACAAAAGACCATGCAGCATAAGGCTATCAAGGGGAAAGCAAAAACTGAAGATCTTAAGAGACTAGTTGCTATCCTGAAGTCAAAGTTGGAAAGGAATAACCCATTTGTAGCAATTAATCCCAATGGTCTATCACCCCTAGTATTTTGGTTTGCAGGGTAAAAATGGATAGCACAGTGCACATGAAACAGAGGACTTGTCACACCAAAGCATCCAGAGATATATTAACAAAAAGGGTGATAAATATTTCCAAAGTATCAGATTAAATAGACCAAAAATTCACAGAAAAACGTTTGGACCAAACAAATCTCACTCTAAAAAGCACAAGTAATGTCTTTAAACAGGTACATGCCACGAGATTTATCTAATGTAACCAAAGCTTTATATTTGTATTGGGTCTATGAAAAAGCTAAGATACTAATATAGAATCAAGGTGAAATCCATGGGTGACCACAATGTTAACTCAACCAACAATATGTCAACAGAAACCATATCAAAAAAAACTGCTAAGTTATACAGATTTGTTGATAGAAGTAGAGGAGTTTAGAGACGGCTAGGTGGTGCAGTGAATAGAGCACTGGCCCTGGAGTCAGGAGGACCTGAGTTCAAATCTGGCCTCAGACACTAAACACAAAAACTAGCCATGTAACCTAGGGAAAGTCACTTAACCCCAATTGCCTTCCGAAAAAAAAAAGTAGAGGAGTTTATGGTGACAATTTGGATTGTCATTGCCACTAAAAATTACAGAAAGATAATCTCTAAGGTGGCTTATTTTTTTTAAGTCAATTTTCAATTATGTAATGAAGTTGTGACAACTATGTAGCGTAGTGTGGTGTAGTGGCAAAACCTTAGCAACTACTAGGCAGTTGGTGGTGCAGTGGATAGACCCACTGGGTTTAGAATCAGAGAGTATCAGCTTTACAAGTTCAAATCTGACTTCAGACACTTATTAGTGGTGTCTCTGAACAATATCGTGTAGTCCTGTTTACCTCAGTTGCTCATGTGTAAAATGGGTTGAAGAAGTAAACAGCAAAGTATCCATTACCCTTACCAAGAAAACCCCAAGTGTGGTCATGCAGAGTTGGACACAACTGAAACAACTTAACAGAAACAAGAGATTCCTGGAAAGGTATCAGATGACTTTATATACAAGTAGTTCAGTATTTATAGATGGACAACAAAACATTACAAATATAATTCTCTTCAATATATTCTTGCAAATTCAATAATAAATTATCCTAGAATTAGGGTATAATTGCAGAGAGAACTATTGATTACAACTACCAAGATGTAACATTGATTCAAAATAAATGTCAGAATGCTAAATGTTCAAAATTTCCAAACTATGAGGAAAAAAAATCTTTCGTAATATAGAGACTGAATGAAAGAAATTAAAGACATATGGTAAAAAGACAAGGCAGATATCTATTGTTCTATCTGCTACTGGAATTGAAACAAAGATTTTTTTTCAGGAAACCTGTGCAAGATGAGCTTATATGACAGTACTCTTTTTTCCATAAGGAAAGCTGTAATTTTATCCGCCTGGGAATTAGTTCTCCAGACATTAAATTAAAAAAAAATCAGGAATATCAGAATTGAGACTTATATTCTCTCATCTCTATTTGATCCCTATAAAAATATGTGAGATGAATGAGACAGTACTAAGAAGAGAAATATAAAAAGTTGTTTTATTTACATAATTTCCAAACTGTCGATAATGAAAATATCATAAAATATAGAGATCTATTGGGAAAACAATCAAAATTGTATGGGAATAGAATATTATTTCCATAATCCTCTCTGCTATTGGGAGTATTTTTAAATTGTTATAAATAAGCCTACAGAAGATAAACTTACATCAAAATACTGTTATACAATTACCAAAAATAATTTGTTCCACCTTCAGAGAAATTTATCAAATATTAAACATAAAGGCTTTATAGTAAAGTGTTAACTTTTCCTGGGACCATTTGTGTTGAAATCTAACAATTGTAAGATGAGATAAATGAAAATAATAATAATATGCCACATTTATAAGCTGTTTTGTAGTTTATCAAATGCTTTCCTCATAACAATCCCGTGAGTTAAATACAACACAGTGTAAACATTTTGAACAAGTTCTGCAAAACAGTTCAATTTTCAGTGGAGCACTTACACCTCAGAAATTGGCAAATACTACAAATCAGGACTTAACGTACTATTTTGTTGAAAAGATTTATGAAAATGATGGAGAACATATTAACAATGAAGATTAAACTCAAAGGTGTGTCACAAGTACATTTCTCCTCTGAGAAAGCCAGTTCAAAATTTAGAAGCCCATCATTGGTTACATAGTACAAGTATCCTCTTTATCATTCTCAGCATCAGCAACTTCATCATTATTCTTAGAAGCATTATTATCCTCATTTAAGAGATGAAGGAAATGAGATTATGATATAGAATAACCTGATTAGATCCATGGTTAGAAAATGCTTTGTATCGTACAATATCCTTTACTTCTTCATAAAGACTTTCACTTCCGCCCTAAAAAAAAAGCTTAACAGGGCTATAAGAAGAGCTGAAAACCAGGGAACCCTTGTCCAATTCATGTAAACCATGATTTGTAAGCAAGACAGAGTGATGTTAGCTGCCAAATACCATTTAAGATGTACCTTTATTTGCTCTGACAAAGCCACATTGCTTTCAAAGCCTTTCCAGATTGGCATAAATGAAATCCAGAATATTCTAAATTAGAACCTTTCCTCATGAGTTCTGATTACATAGTGATCTTTTAGCAAAGTATACAAATTAAACCATCTATGTGCTAGAATTTGTAAGGAAAGCACAATTATTTGGAAGGATAGCTTGACGGTGAAAATCATGGTTCAACTCTATTTCTGACAATCTACTAGCTGGATAAAGAATAAGACTTTTGTTGTCTTTTGGGATAAATTCATTTCAAAGGCCTGAGAACTACCCTTGTGGTCCTAACATACCTCAACTCAATATCTTGGCAGGATTTGAAACCATCCGCTCTAGATGGCCAATGGTTCCTAGTTTGGGAGTTTTAGAGCTGGGGAAGGGTGGTGCTCTGAAGAGGCTCAGCCTTGAAATTCACTTTTCCCTGAAGCAACAAATCCAGAATGTGATGACCTCTTGAGAATGGGACAAAATTTATCAATTTATTTAAGTTTTTGCTTCTAGAGATGGCTAGCTGAAAGTGAGAAGTGGGATCTGGGTGACAGAAGAGAGATATTGAAGACAGTTATTTTTTACTCATGTTAGTTTGATTTTCTTTTTACTTCGTCACTTTTCCAGTTTTATATATTGAGTTACAACAATATGAAGTAACATTTTAATAATTTTGTTGATTTGAGGGAGTTGCAAAGTGCTTTGCTTATGCTACCCCATTATACAATGTTAGTAAGTCGAGCATTTATGTAGCACTTGCTACCTACTAGGCACTGTATTAAGTGCTTTACAATCATTACCTCATTTGATCCTCACAACAATCATGGGAGGTAGGTTCTATAATTATCCCCATTTTACAGATGAAGAAACTGAGGTACAGAAGGGGTTAAGTGATTTGCCCAAGGTCACAGAACTGAGACCAGTTCGGAATTCAGGTCTTCCTAAATCCAGGTCTGGAGCCATAACCAGTCATTGCACCACCTGACCACCCCCTATGACAAAATACTTTCTCATTTAACATGACAAATTTCTTTTGAATAGCAAAGTAGAGCTGCTGAATTATTATTTCTTCTCCATTGTTAGGTAACATAGTTATCTTCATTTTATGGATCACGGTTTGTTTTTTTGTCTTTCCTTTTCTGTTGAAAGGTCAATTTAAGAAGTAGTGTTACTGGTGTAAAATATCCTGCATTTTAGGTGGGAAATTGTTTCTTAAAGTTCCTTCTTTTTCCTGGTGAAGATCTTATTCTTCAGAGTGGGGCGTTCTCATGAAGCTGGTGAAAAGACCAGTTTTTCAGTATCTTCTAACCGTGAATGTTTTTGCATCTGTCATCATTGGACACACTGCAACAGATGTCACTTTCTATTCAAATTGCATGTGATTTACCCCTTTCAGCAGAAACTCTCATGCAAAAATAATGGCTTTTCTATAGTTCTGTTTTAATGTGCATTTCCAAAGCAACATTTAGAAAACAGGCATGGGGTACAGAAGATATTATTCTTATGTTCTAGATGTGGATAGGGGAAAACAAAGGAAATATTATTCTTTGTAGGCCAGATACAGCACTGATCTCTCCAAGATGAGAGTCTGACTTTTGAAATACTGAGACCACAACACTGTAGTTTTTTCTTTAATGATGGTGCCCACAACAAATAAACAAACTAGAGAGAGCACATCATTTGATTTGATATATGTATGTGTGAATATATATTTGAAACTTGGGAAAGTCTATACAGAGACAGACATAGAGAGATGAGAGAGATAGATAGTAAGATGAGGTTTAGATAGAGACAGAAAGGTAGAGACAGAAATAAAAAGTAGCCTAGTATGGTTTGACAGTTTGGCTATGTGACTGAGATATTTTCAGACTTTAATTTGCTCTATTGTAGCTTTAAGTCGAGTCCTTAATATGACATGAATTAAATTTTTTTAGTTTAATTTCCTATCTTTTGATAACAGTAAAGTTATCAGAAGTAGAGTGAGGAAGGTTGATGTTTTGTGCAGCAGTTCAAGAAGCTAAAAAGTCTAACTAATAAATGCTTGTGGTCTATTGGTGAAATAGTTAATAGTAGTTAAAATACATAAATTACTTACCTGTTTATATAGGCTTTGACGAGGGTCCCACAATTTATCTTAGAAGTACAAATTTAATAGAACTCCTTTTGGAGATCTCATCAGTCCTAAGTATTCTTAATTAAAACCATAAAATACGCACACACACATGCAGTGTATGGTATAAATATAAATATGTGTATGTTTGCATACATGGGGATTGAGGAAAAACAAGTTTGTGAGATGCCGGATGACTCAGTTTACCTGCCTAGCTAATATTTAGTTCTTTAAAAGCCAACATCAGAAGACAAATCAGAATCAAAAAAAGGAAGAGAAAAGACACATAGAAACACATATGTTCTGAAGCTGAATGGCTACGTTTGCCAAGGTTAAGCCCAGGGCACGTTTTATTATTGAGAATGTGGGTTTACAGCAGGAAATGCTAGAATACATTTTAAGTTATTGTTTTAGAAACAACAATTAAATCTCAACAATACCGTTTATGTTCTGGGAAGCATTCTGTTCTATTTCTTTTTTAATTCTCAGCCAAATTTTAGCTTAGTCATTGGATCAGGCATAATCAAAGGCTAGTTGGCTACATGTAGGGTGTCCAGCTTGCTTTGTGGGTCTTCTTTTTGGAAAAAAAAGAGAAAACCTAGGACATCTCTATCTCTATCTATCTAATGAGAGATTTAAAAGTTAGAAAAGGTTTTTATTTCATTTTTAGTGATTCATTGCCCATCTGTCTCTGTCTGTTTCTCTCTGTCTTGATTCTATTTCTCCATGCCCACAACTATTATACACATATGTGTATATACATATATACACACATCTACACAGGTACATGCCCTCACATAGTCATATACTTGTGCATAATCATGTGAGTATGTAATGAATGCATATTTAATTTATTTATATGTACTCTTACATATTTAAGCATGTATATATTTTATATGCATATTTGCATATGCATATGCATTCATATATGTGTGTATACTCATATACATAAATGCTAGAGATATGGTGGAAGGAGAGGATACCATTAAATACATTTAGAAGTATGTGTTTTTTCAGATAATCATTGAGAGGATAGGTAGCAGAAGGAGCAAATTTGGGGTGGCTAGGTGATACAGTGAATAGAGCACTGGCCCAGGAATCAGGAGGAACTGAGTTCAAATCCTGCCTCAGACACTTAACACTTACTAGCCATGTGACCTTGGGCAAGTCACTTAAGCCCAATTGCCCTCCGAAAAGCAAAAAAAAAAAAGTTTAAAAAAAAAAAGAGGGAGCAAATTTATAAGTGGTGTCATTGGGGCAGGGCCAAGGCAGGGAGTACATAGATCCTGACTTGTAATTCCATGGAGAACTCCTGAAGAAGCTTCATCTACCAACACCTATCAGCAATTCTTTTATAATAAGTTCACAGAATGGTTAAGAGCTGCCTCCACCCAGTATTCCTAACTCTGAAGTCAGATCTCTATTCCAGGATGCCTGACTGTCTCTCTCTACTTGAGTGGATATGTGTTAACTTCTTCATGTTCATCATTTCCATGACCGCCATTATCTTTTTAGTGTTATTTCCTCTTGTAGTTGAAGTCACCCAGTTCTCTTTCATTTTGAAAGAAGATTTGGGGAAGTATAAATTAACATTAAATACTACCCTCTTCTGCTCCCTCTTTTCATCCCTACCTCCATTTCCCTTCTTTACTCTTCATAGCAGACTATCTGATTAAGAACAACAAAGAAAGAATCAATTTAAATTACCTATCCTGGCCAAGGAGAAAAAGAAAGGAAGAGAGGAAAGAAGCAAAGTAAATAAGAAAGAGAAGAAAATGAGGAAGCAAGGAAGGAAGGAAGGAAGGAAGAAAAGGGGGAAAAAGGAGAAAAGGTCAGATCACAAATTCACCAGCATAGTCAAAGTGTATATTAAATATGTAGTTAGAAGCTGACATACTTAAAGTCCTGCCTTCCAAAAATAGGATTTCATTTCTTGTGCATTTTTTTTTTCCTGAACCAGTTTTTGCCACTGTTAGACTAAATACCAACCTTCAGCAGGCAAAAAGTAAGAAGGACTCAGGGCCTAGGGGCACACAATGTTTCAGTAGGTGGCGCTTCAACACAGTTCTCCTAGAAGGGGCTGAGGTTTATGAACTGAACTTGCTAATACCTGAGGAGTACTCAGAAGCTTTGCAGCCCAATTCCTTAACATTGCAACAAGATGATTATCTCTGGTAAGGAAGAGTTCTTAAGAGGCAGATTTTAGTCTTTTCAAGATGGTTGTCTATTAGATTTCTTTTGTAATGAATTAAAAAGAGAGAGGAGGAAAGAAGAGAACAGAAAAGAGAAAAAATATTTCTTTAAGTTAGTGTAAATGGGAGAAAATTGCTCTTTAAATGACTCCACCATAGATTCTATAGTGTTTTTCATATTTACTTTCTCATGTTGCTTATCAGTTTCGTGTAATCCTGGCACCTGATGTATTCGGCTCTTCTACCTATATAACTCCATTTCCCCCAGCAACTTGACAATATTTGATAACATTTTAAAAGATATTCTTCCAACATTAAAACAGATTCTCCTATCAAATTGTTATTTCACATTTAAGTGATTTCATAGACAATAAACAATACTAACAGAGCTGACATTATTCATCAAAAATAATAAGAAAACAATCTTAAGTGGTCTATACAAAACAGGGTTACAATATGACCTGAGGATCTGTGATTAAGTGGAAAAGAGGAAGTGATATCATTGGCAAACAAACAGGGCTGGGGATGCCTTGGGGGAAAATGGACTTTAAAGGCTCACTCACTGCTTCAAGTAATGTCCCTAGGGTCTACTGACCTAAGGACCCCTACAAACCTCATTCCATGGAGCAAAGAAGAGAGGATTCTAGCTCTAGACCTGCAGGAGTGTCTGCTCACCATTCAGGAGAGGAGCCACATCGCCTCCCTTCCAGGTTTTCCTAGTTTGTTGTTTTACAGTAAGCTGGCAGAGTGAGATCCCTGTCATGTTTCCTTGGGGCAAAAAATCATCAAGCTTTACCACTCTTGTTTAAACTGAGCTTCTGCCTGTTGAAATCTTATAACTCTCAAATTAAGATTCTTCTCATTTGAAAAGTATACAGTGTCAACTTACTCTGGCTTCCAATCCTCAAACTTTTTGTGTCTTCAACCACAGTAGGAATCTATTATGTTACCTCTTTAGAAATGTTTTGAAATTCTAAATCCCAGGTTATAACGCAGCTCCCATATGATATCTCAAAGAATTTTTCAGTGCAGCATGTTTACAAGAAAACTTCATTTAAAAATACTGATGTAATAAGCAGGATATGTATTTTTAATAGAAAATCCACTTTAAAAAATTCCTGTTCAATCAACTCCTTTGCCTGTAACATGAGAGAACTGATTTGCAAATTCTTCAAGAGAGAACATTCTGAGACAGTCTATTTGTTTCTCCAACACTTCCATAAAGTATGATAATAGAATACAGCTATAAGCAGAATTAGCGATTCAAATATTGAACATTGATCTTTTTTTTCCTGATGGAGGATAAATGTAAAAACAAAAGTCAGCTAGCATTCTTATTTCTTTTTTCCCCCTCAATCTCTCTTGACAGATTCATTATGGATTTTAAAGAAACAAAGCAGAATCCAATTTTTAAAATGCATCTTTCACGAAAACCAAACTGTTTCACTGATGTGACCTGAGCCTGAATTTTTTTCCCAAGAAATATATCCATATAGAAATATATGTATGGATATATAATATATATATATATGCATTTCTACTTCAGCACACATTCTCCATTTCTGTATATTTTTAAACATAACATCTAGATAAGGAGGGGGAGAAGCAACTCCCTAAATTTCACATCTTTGTTATTAGAATATATTGACATCTCTTGCTTCATTGACTTTTTATTACAGTCCTGAGGTTAAAAAAAATGATTACCAGTGACAGCTTTGCTATTTGCTACAGTTCCCAATGATAATTTCTAGCATTTTCTGTTTTCTCTGAGCTTTATGGTAGTTGGTGGTTCCTTTTCTTTCTTAAAGAAAAAAAATAACTCTATCAAATTTACAGTAGAAGCAAGTTGTTGTTTTTTTTAAGATGCTGAAGGGTTTGATTTTGTTCTTAAAAAAAGAAGGAAGAAAAGAAAAGGTTTAATGCCACAAAATGCCAACATAAAAGATAGCCTTGAATTAGACCTCCTTCTCTGCTGCTGCTACTACTGCTGTCTTGGCATCTGTCAGTGAGAAGAGCTCCAATCTGGGATTCCCTGCTGGGGTGAGATATGGCTGCATCCCTCAATAAAGGGCCACACAGCACCAGAGCCAAAACACAGGGACCATCTGATGCAAGTCTGTCCTAATGAAAGTCCAGCATGGGGCTAAATGAGTTTCTACCACTGCTGGGTGAGGGGCTAATGATAAAACAGCTCCCTGGGCTCACTGCTGCTGTTGGTGTCTTTGTCAGGGCATATGGCAGTTGGCTAAATGCCTTACTTGTGAGATTTCCTAGTGGCTTTATCTTCAGAATACGTTGTGTTCTAGCTTTAGAATCTCTCCCTCCCTTTCTCCTTCTCTCCTCCATTCCCAACCCCTCTTCCCCATACCTTCCCAGACATGCACACATCTCTTCAGAGTCCTCTGTTTTCATGTTGTGTATCTCCTTGCTACCTTTGTTTAGTGAGTATATTTTGTGTTTTTCTAAGGGTGAGATTCTGGGAGGGGGCATTGGTGTTCTTTTCTTTTTTCCCCCTTTTTCCAGTAGGGGAGGGCAGAAGGCATGAGAAGAAGGACTAACAGTGACTGCTATGCCCCAGTGGGTGGTTTTCTCTCCTTTAGAGAGGCATAGCTAAAAGCATGAAATATTCACAGTACCAGAGGTACAAGCAGCTTGAAACTTGTTGGATAGTGAAGCTAAGTAAATGCTTTTCTTTTCTTCTACCTCCCCTGTGAGGGAGCAGGGATGGGGGTTGGAGGAGAGGCATAGATGGATTGTTTTCATTGTCATCTCTAATATTAACCCATTATTATTTATACTAGTCAATTTTCATGTTGGATAATTATATATATGTAGAATGCATAACTCAATGACAATTTTATTTTCCTACCTTTTTCTTTAGATATTACTCAGATTCTTAAAGCCCCTTCCCTAACAGAGTGTTTATTTGTTTTTTCTTGTTCTTTTTTGCTCTGAAGAAACACTTTTAATAAAAATCAAAAGCCTGCAACAGTACAATCGATGTCATAATTTTGTGCATTGTTTCTAATTTTCATAAGGCCATTCGTTAGACCCAAGTCATCTTGAGATATTGAACCATTTCTTACACACTCAACTTTGACTACATCTCTGTCCAGCTAAATATAGTGCCCATGGTTTGATCTTTTATACCTGATAAAAAAGTCTTTTGAAGTTCAGGTTGTTACTTCACATTTCACATAGATAAATTCTATCACAAATAGAAGGGCTTGATCACAGAGATCTGAAGTCATGGAATCCTTTATCCTTGACAAAAGAAGATTCACAAATATAAGAGCTAAAGTATCAGGCATAATTTTCTAAAGTCCAGGAATTAAATGCTGTGAATATTCGGAAGGCCTACCTCCCAGTCTTCTTGCTAACCACCAGGCAAAACATTCTTCTTTATTTTCACACCCATCACTCAACTTGTGGCTCTATTGGAAAACTCCAGGACATAAATACAATATGAGGTCATCTGCAGAGCTTCAAGAAATAGCTCTTTCAGGTCTAAATATAAATGATCCTTTCATAATCTTGTTCTGAGAATTCCTAAATGCAATCTTATAAAAATCACATGCTCCCTAATAAACGAACTCAAGCCTTTAAGCAAGTGCTCCACATGAGTTTCAGGTGATTCCTGTGTGTCTGCACAAAGCAGCCAGTGATAGAATCTAAATGACATTGTTTTGCTGTAAATCACATGGCAGGGAAATACCACCGTGTTCTGAATGCCTCATGCCCCATTTTAATTTATTCCCATGACAAAATGCTCCATTAATATAATTTTGGAACAAAGTGAAAATGATGGGAATTTTCTGTGTCACTGCAAAAACCAAACCTGCTTTCATTGTAAAGAAACATTCTTGGAAAAGTCAAGCAAATTTTATTCCCATTTAAAACTTCTCCCTTTACAATGTAAGATCATGAATTTACAGATCAATGACCCACAGAGGACCCATGTAGTCTAACAGGTCCTGGCTTTTACAGGAGAAGAAACTGAGGCCTGAAGGGATTAACTAGCTTACCCAAGGTCATTCATGTGGAAGAGCCAGAATTTGAAACTGAATCTTCTGTCTCTCTCTCTCTCTCTCTCTCTC
>CM053594.1:135615468-135634168 GCA_028646575.1 Pseudocheirus occidentalis | reverse complement strand
GTTAGCAAAATCCACTGACCTTTCTCTTAGCCTTTTTGCCTTCTGGCCTGATAGATGTGGTAACTCTGCCTCCAGTGCAGCTGATCTGCTCTCCTATAGCTGGGACTCCCCACCCGATGCCCCAGGGCCTGAGCCAGCCGGGGTTTTGGCCACGGGTCCCAGACTGCTGTGAAGAGCCCTGCCTGCTGCGCTGCCTGTAGTGCTTTCTGTCTTGTGGAGAGTTTTGGAGCTTGAAAATCTGTTTAGCGTCCCATTTTATGAGTTTTTTAGGGTGTTTGTGTGGGAGCTGTGGTGCTTTGCTGCTTCTACACCGCCATCTTGGCTCCGCCCCCCTCTGTTCTATATTCTTAATTTTCTGTTATCACTCTCATTTCTTTCCCAATTGTTTCTCTACCACTCTTATTTATTTCTTTGTTCCAGGAATTCTCATAGGGTTTGTGTTCAGTTAGCATTTTCTCTTTGAGCTTTTGCTTATAGTTGTATTCATATTGTTGTCTTTCTCTGAGTTTGTGTCTTGGTCTTTCTTACAAATGCAATACCTTTTTATGTTCAAATTCTTTTTTGTTCTTTTTTTTCCTAGATTATTTCTTACATATAAACTTTGTTAAAATTGAACTCTGCTTAGTTTGGAGTGGGAAGGCACTGTGCTAAGCTTCAGGATTTTCAGTGTTTCTGCCTTCACAAATAATTCTTGGTTCTACAGGTATTCATTGCTTCAAAGTTGGTGTGATCTTAGGAGAGGTACTTGTGGTTTGTTCTCTGGTCTTTACCCAGGAGTGCCTTGCTTCCACGTAGCCACAAGTGCTAATGCTCTTCTCTTTCTTGAAATTATTAACTGGAACCCTGCAACAGGGTTTTGAATCCATACCTAACTCAGAGTCCCCTGTAATCTCCTTCTTCAGTTGTGTTTGCTTTCTGTAGGGTCTGAGTTACTGAAGTTGCTGATGCCACTTTCACACTCACCTCCAAGGTTCACAACTGATGCTTTTGCCCCATACACTTCCCACCCTGCATCTACACTGGTGTCATAGATCTCTCCTGCAGACCAACAAAGTTGTTTTGGCCCAGATATATGTCTCATCCTGAACTTTTTCTGGCACCACTACTCCAGAATCTATTTGAGGTGTTATTTTTAAGTGATTTAGAGGGTGATGTTGGGAGTGTTTGACTGGGTAGCTACCTCTACTTCAACATGTTCAGGACATGTGGCTTTGAAATGACCCATCTTAGCCATCATTTCATCAGTCTTTAATTCATCTGTAATTTTGATTGATGAAAGGTTGTTGTGTTTCTTAATTTACAACTAAATAGTATCACTGAGAAATTATTGCTGATAAAAAACTTTGTTTTCAAGCCAGGAGTGTCTTAGAATAATTGAAAGTATTGCAGTTTCTTAAATGCAATCTAAGCTTCCCTGTTTATCTTCAGGGGAGAAGATAAATTGTGCTGTTGCACAAACTCAATGGAATGACCACCCAGCTGAATCATTTGTGGGAAACTGGCTTCCTTCATTCTTTTTTCCCCCATATAGGTTGCTCTGGTGATCTTTTTTGAGTAGATATGAATATTATTTCAAGTTCCGGAGGATCTTTAGAACTTCATGTGATCACCACAATGTCCTTGCTAGCAGAAGCTACAGAAAGAGTTCTAAGGAAACCTGGGATGGCATGAACAGAAATGCTTAAGATATATATTTTGAAGTGAAATTAAACTCTTACCTTTCTCATTTCTCTGACCCTCTTGGGTGAAATTAATGTAACAGGAATAACTTGACATGATCAGCATAAAGGAAAAGGGTTTTATTGCTTCTTCCAATAGATACTTGCATTGTCTACGTGGTGGAACATGAAGTTGATCAGCATATTGTTGCAAATAAATCAGTTTACAGATTGGTAGTTTGAAGTGAGTAACAGCAATGCATTTCTGAATTTCACATGATTAAACTGTTGATCAAGGCTATTGATTAATTAATCTCCTATATAGAATGTTAACAGAGACAAAACAAACATGTGTTATAAGTTTGTAATAACAATTACACCTTAAATGATTCAATGCTACTGTAGAAGACAATGTCTACAAACCAAGCATAGTTCAATTATATTAGTCTAGTATCTATAATTTGGAAACATTAATTTAAAATGAAATTAGACTCAATCATTGATCTAAATGTAAATAACCGTGATGCAGTGGGAAGTGCATTGGATCTATACCTAGAAGAGCAACGTTTGAATCACAGTTTTATATATGTGACTTCGAACAAGCCATTTCAGCCTTCCAAGCCTCAGTATCATGGTCTCTAAAATGAGGGCAATAATCACTGTATATAACACCGATGTGATATTCACAGGACCTACAGCAGTTATGAATATGCTGGTGTAGTTGTGAATTCAAAATGTAACAGACTCTCCTCTCGGAAGACAGAACCAAACCTTTTTATTCAAAAACTAGAAAGCTGAATCTCAAAACCAGAAAGCCAAATCCATCATAGCAATCAAGAAGTTGGTACACATAACCAATGCAGCAAACATTAACATTCCCAAACCTTCCCTGCATCAGGCCTTCAAAACAAAACAGGCTTCCTTAAGCAAAAATACCCCTCTCTCACTCACACTAGCTGCTCAGCCTCCACACTGCTGGTTCTTAGCAATTCTGGCTCTCTCTTCCTCCTTCCTTCTCCACCCTTCCTGTTCCACCCTTTCAGAAATTTCCTCTCCCTGTGGGCTCTATGTGATTACATTTTACCTATTACAGGGCAGGGAAGATCTTAAAATTCCCATTACCATTACACTGTACTACCTACCTTCCAGGGGAGTTATGTGGACAAAATGAGATAATGTGCATAATGTGCTTTGTAAACCATAAAGTGCTCCACAAATGTCCATTTTTATTATCGTTATTGTCAGGTCTTAGGCCCATGTCAGTAACTCCAGTTTGCTGCAGTTGGCATTAAGAAATATCCTGGGGCTGCAGAACACATGTATCCTGCAGGAGGTAAATAAACTCCCATATGCATAGCTAAAGCCATGTCCACTGTGTGATGAAGGTCAAGGGATCTGGTGACTGTCACACTGGAGCTGCCGAGAAAGAACAAGGACACAGGTGTGTGGAAGGTGGAGAACAGTATTCTCAATTGCTGCCAATATCACTGAAGTTAGTTAGCAATGGGGCTTTACTTTCCAATATGTTAGGTATTCCTCCAAAGCTGCTAATCTGATCAGATGTCATTCTCAGCTTACTTAGATGATTTCAGGATAGCAGATTCTATAAAAGCCATATATATCCTAACAGGGTAGGGGAAACTTCAAGGGAAAGGAAAAGCTGTTAGTTTGGGTCCATCTAAGGCAGTGTGGTAGAATGATAAGTTCACTCATTAGTCATAAAGGAGGAGGAATTACATCTGAGTATTTGCTCAATGTTATTAGCTCTATGATTTGAATGAATTTCCTGAAATTCTGTGAGCTTTAAGGTTTTGCCTTGCTTTCGTGTCATTGTTATTTTGCTGTAAAATGCAGATAAAAACTCTTATACAGTGTTATTAAAAGGCAAATGCTATTTAATTTTTAATATACTAGGCAAGTATGAGTTTTAAAATATATATGATAGGCAAAAAAGAAGCAAGAACCTGGCTTGAACAAGTTGGGTGAGTAGGAGTGATAGCCCCAGACTAGGCTAATTAGTCTACTGTTTGAAAATGTGGTTTTAAATTTTCCTCACCTCTACAATCACAAGGGAACACAGCTAAGGAAGAAGGTAGCAACACTTTCTCAAGCAGGATTTGGAGAGACTCAATAATAACTTGTGTTTACACTAGGTTTTAAAGTTTAAAGCACATTTCTCACAAGAAACCAATGCTGTATGTTATTATTGTTTATTTCTTTCAGTCATGTCTTATTCTTTGTGACCCCATTTATGGTTATCTTGACAAAGATACTGGAGTGGTTTTCCATTTCCTTCTCTAGCTCATTTTATAGAAGAAGAATTGAGACAAATAGGATTAAGTGACTTGCCCCATGGGGGTCGCCAGACAAAACTTTAAGAACTATAATCAAATCCAGAATTATAGGTACAATCCACCACATCTTATGCTTTCCTGTCTCTAGGATTTCACTCAAAATATTTCCTGTACAATATTTCTTCCTCCATATTCAAGCCTAGAGTAATTATCTAAGTTAAATCCTGCTTCTCCCATGAAGAATTTCCTAATCCTTCTGGCTAAAACTGATTACTCCTCTAATTTCACAGGACTTTCAACTTATCTTATGTCTCTATATATTCTCATTTATATTATAGCTCCTACCAGATGAAACTATTCTTGAATTTAGTGATTTGCTTTTCTTTATATCTTCCCCAATAATCAGGATGATGAATTGTATTCATTATGTGATTTATGCGAACTTTCATTTCCCTATGGATTAGGCTTCTGACATTTTAGACTTCAACACCATGCTTCATTTACAGCCTCATCCCGGAACTTGCTTCAGTACCAGGGCCCTCCTCACCCTGGTAAAGCCTTCAATTATGCTCACTTCTTTCTCTCATTAATAGGTTCTTTTAAATGCCTCCACTTTAGGAATGGCTAATGAGGGCCACCCTTCATTCCTTCTTACCTTTACTGCTACCTTGTAGATGCTGACATGATGCCTCCAGTTGGGTAACCTCAACTCCCACTTTTCAGTTGCTTCTATGGTCTTCCCCTATTCCTACTTAAGGATTCACACTAGGTTTCTTTTTTTGCTTATATTTCTTTGCTATCATTTAACATAGTACTTGACATATAATAAACCTTATGCTCTTGTTTTCAAACCCTTATTGTCTTTTGAAAATATTTGTTGCTGAAAGAAACAGAGTAGGAAGACTCTAAGTTAGTATGTGCTTTGTGGGTAAAATAGGCAGATCATATTAAACAAGTTGATTGTCATTTTGTTCTTGAAGAGGACCAAAATGAAGACACAGTGTTGGGGTCAGGGTACAATGTGTCTGACAGTGGCTAGTCAGACCAATAGAAACTTGAAAAGTTCCGCCACAAGTTGCACACAAGCAATCCATATGAACATTTGTTTCTTTTGAACTACTGCAATTATGCTTTGCCTTCCTTGATGTGGCACACCATGCTGGGCAGTCTTGTGCCAGAGTCTCTGATATTTCACAACGGATTCCAAAGTTTTTCAGAGACCTTGAGAACATCCTTATATTGCTTCTTCTGACCTCCATGTGACTGACTGCCTTATGTGAGTTCTCCATAAAATAGCCTTTTAAGAAACATACTTTTTTGCATTTGAACAATGTAGTTAGTCACCTTAGCAGAGTTGTGCTATCTGGCACAACTGGCAATTCAGCTTGAGAAATTTTCTCAGTGTCTGGTATCATATCTTGCAGGTGATTTTCAGAATCTTCCTAAGAAAATTTCAGAATCTTTCCTAAAAATATTTAAGTGAAAGTAATTCAGTTTTCCTGAATGGCTCTGGCATACTTCCTGGGTTTGATAGGCATATGTCAATGAAATCAACACAACAGCTCTGTATAGCATTAGTTTTTTAGGCAGTCTAATACATCTTCTCTCCCATACTTTGAAGCATCACAAACACTGAGTTAGCTTTGGCAATGTGTGCATTAACTTCATTGTCTATGTGGTCATCCCTGGAAAGTATACTGCGTAGAGAGGGTAGAAGGAAAATACAGAGGAAAAATAGGATGTAAGGAAATACACAAATAGTAATTATAACTTTGAATGTGATTGGGATGAATAGATAGCAGAATGGATTAAAATTCATAATCCAAAAATATGTTGTTTACAAGAAACACATTTAAAAATGAGAGATAGACAAATAGTTAAAATAAAGGGCTGGAGCAGAATTTATGTTTCATCTAAGGTGAAAAAAAGAAGATAGCAATCATGATCTTAAAGTTAAAGATAAAATATATTTAATTAAAAGAGATAGACGGCAAGACTAAACTGTGATAAAAGGTACCATGAAAAATAATGTTAATACTAAGCCCATATACACCAAATGCTATACCATTTAAATTTTTAAAGGAAAAGGGAAATTAAATTACACATTGAAACAGTAATACTACAATAGTGGGGGGACTTTAAACTTTTCTTCTCAGAACTAGATAATTTTAATCAAAAATAAATAAGAAAGAAGTTAAGGAGGTGAATAGAATCTTGACTAAACTTTGTGTGTGTGTGTGTCTGTATCACAGTCTCTATCTCTACACATATGCACATATATGTATGTGTATATAGGGATATATACATATATGTATATATACATGTATGTATATATAGATATATAGATATATAGACATAGATATATATATGGAGAGAGAGAGAGAGGAGAAACAGAATTGAATAGGAAGAGAAACAAACATGCCTTTTTCTCAACAGTACATGGTACCTTTATGAAAATTGACCATATTCTAGGGAATAAAAAATTTTAAAATTGGGAGAAAAAAATGTAAACAGTTTATCAGATGAAGGTCTAATATTTCAAATATATAATGAAAAACTAGTGCCTCTTTCAGCTGCCTTTATGGACTTTGGAAAAATTTGTTTCCATCTAGTAGACACCCTTTTCCCCAACACACACACCCAATTCACCTACAGGTGTGAGGCCTATCAATTTACTTTCAACCTGGTTTAGCCCATCTGATGAAAATGTTTACTAGAATGTGGTTGCTGAGCATGCTACAGCTTCTTAAAGACATGGATGAAAGCTAGGTGAATCAGGTGGACACTGAAGGTAGAAAGTATCCCTGAAAAAGTGTTTAGCAGTCCTCATACCATAAGTACTCATCTTCCCTAACCACCCTATACCCCAGGAGATAAAAGACGGTCAGTTATAAAAGGGACTATTAGGGGATTTTGCCATTTCCCTATTTTTGTTGTTCAGCCACGTCTGCTTTGGGGATTTTCTTAACAAAGATACCTGAGTGGTTTGGCATGTCCTTCTCCAGCTCATTTTGCAGATAAGCACACTGAGTCACACAGGAATTAGCAATTCACTTAAAGTCATATAGCTAGCAAATGTCTGGGACCAAATTTGAACTCAGGCTTTCCGAGTCCACGTCCAGCACTGTATTCACTGTGTCATCTAGCTATCCATTTTCCCATTTACCTGTGAATAATTTCTGAGAATAATAATAGGAAAAGAGAAATTTCAGAAAGATAATCTAGTCAAATATTCTCATTGTAGAGATGATATAACTGAGACCCTGAGGGTTCAAAGAACTTAATGCGGCAGCATGATAGCGTTGAAAGGTAATTTGAAATTTCAGTTTTAATATGAACCAAATACTAAATTAAAATAAACAAACTTTGTTTCTTTCTCTCCCTCTTTCTCTCTCTAGTATTTCCAGTATTGTTTTGTTTTACTTTTCCCACCACAGGTACAGTAAGAAAAACTTTTTTCAGCCAATCTTATAGAGCAAGTAACCTAGCATATTTTAATTGTTAACTATAAAAGAAGCAAAGGTTGCTTGCCCGTTCATATTGAATTTGTTTTTAATGCGTTTGCATGTAATGTACTTTTTAAAGATCAGTAGATATTCTGCAAGTTTCACCTTAACAAATTTAGACGTTAGAGACATCATTATTATTCATGATCACTTAAGCATTCATTTATAAATACTTAAGTGGGTGATCCTGCATAAAGAAATGTATTTAATTCAATTCAAAATTCAGTATTTTGTAGTGGAGAGGGTGCTTGAATTTGAATTTAAAAAAAACTGGGCTCAAATTCTGTCTTATCTACTTACTGCTTGGATGACTCTGAGGTGCAGGGAAGTTAAATGTTTTGCCTGTAGTCTCAAATGTAGTAGGTTACATAGAAGGGATTTGAATCTATATCCTCAGATTCCAGATATTATGTGTTTTTCCATTTTTCATACTTGTTCCTTCTCTTTTTGATGAAAGTTTTGTACAAAGTATATTGAAAGAGCAACAACTGGACATTAAAGCTTTGCAACATTAGCATTTTTCGTCCATTTGGTTCTTAAGCATGAGCATATGAATTAATTTCCAAAAAGAATTATATTGCATTTTTCCTCTATTAATCTTGGAATAACATTTTTGGAACAGTTGGTCATTGCAGTCTCCTCCAAAAAACAGTGTATGGGCATTTGCTTCTCTACCAGATCATCATTGTTGATTCCATTTAGCTTCTCTGACTGTGATTGCTTACAGCTGGGGTCCATTTGCAGCAACATTTTTATATTGTGTACGAGATTAGAGCAAACAAACTACTCTGACTACAGTATTCTCCAATTACATTAATTTCATCCACTGATGTCTTTATTTCCTTCCTTTCCAATTTAGCTGTGTAATGTGAAAATTGGCCCTATTTTCGAGCCTATTAAGATGCTGTTAATCCTCTTTCTTCTCACATAGTGTTAGTTGCAGAAGAGAACTTCACAAACCCTTAAAAATTGAAAAGAAGATGATATTTTATTATTGAAGATGATTCCTTAAATGAATTCTATTGGTTCTATAAAAACACTTTCATTTGAGTGACTGTATTCTAATCCTTTTCTTAAGGAAACATGCAACATTCTCTGTATATCATGGATACCAACTGGGATCTTTTTTTTTTAACATTCTTTTCTCCAAACATCAGTAAACATAAGATATATTCAATGAAGGCAATGGGAAAAAGAAAAGAAATTGGACAGAGAAAGGAAGTTTCTAACAGAATAGTTCATGTAAATTGCATCCAAAAGACATAAATCACTTAACCAGCTCAATATAGTTTATGCTGTGATGCTTACACACATCCAGTACAAAACCTCCTACCCTTCCATCATTATCAGTAATCCCCACTGAGGCAGACCATAACACCTCCACCCAATTCAATCCAACAATGATTTTTTAAATGACTGCCTCTAATCTTAGGAGAGGGTGTAGATAAGGATTTCTCAGGATAAGTAGTCATAGAAGGGTTTTTTTGGTTTGTTTGGTTTTTTTTTAAACTACATCATCAAAGTAAAGTCCTGAATTGATAAGATCGTAGATTCATTTAAGCAGCAGAGTATTCTGCTAATTTGGCAGATAATTTCTGAGGCTTTCTCTGACTAAAAAATCTATTTCTCAATGCCAACTTTTATGGTGATAATTTTTCCCAATTCAATTAATCTGGTTCTCAGATAATAGGTGATTACCCTGCCAGTCAATCAACAAGTGTTTCTTAAGTGCTTACTGTATGCTAGGCCCTGCACTGTCTTTACTTCAGATATGAAGTAAGGGGAAAAAACAAACAGAGAAACAAACTTGGTTTTTGTCCTCAAGGAGCTCATATTATAAAGGGAATAAACAAGATACAAATAATTGTATGTATAAGATATACACAGCACAAATGGGAGGTAATCTCAAAGAGAAGGCATTAGGAGAAGGGAAGAATGTAGTGGTATTACAAAGCTGGGATTTGAAAGGCCTCTTGAAGGATGCAAGGAGAGACCAGAGGTGAAGAAGAGGAGGGAAAGCATTGGACCTGTACTTAGATAAATAAATAGGAAAGCGCTTATTAATTGCTAACTTTATGCCAAACACTGCACTAGGCAGAGGTAATAGAAAAAAAAAGCAAGGCAGCACCTTCCTTTTTCAAGGATCTTACATTCTAATGGGGAAGACAAGACTTACAGGGAAGAATATATAGGACAGAAAAGTAACAGGGATCGTGAGTGGAATCATACAACAGCTGATGGACATTTTATTTTCAACAAAGGTAGTATTGACTTGAATACTACTCCAAGATCAGTTTGTGAAAGGGGGCAGAGAGAGGGATTATATATCTAGTGGCAGAGCATGAACGTAGACAGGAATATGGAGAACCAGCCAGTTATTACAAATACTCACCCAGCTTACAACCATCTGATATTGAGACTAGACTAAGATTGAAAGCAAGGCAGGGAATAAAACCAGAGGCAAACCGGAAGTAAGACTATAGAATGAGGTTGTATCATTGGTTCTTCTTATTTTCAAATCATCTGTTCCATGCATAAACTGAAAAAAAAAACTGTTCATTTGAGTAGCAATGGATGGGATTTTTTAACCTGGATAGATGTGGCCCACTTTAAGAAAATGAGTGTTTTCCAAATCCTAAATTACAAAGCAGATAAATAAGAGAGTGAACATTTAGCCCTGAAAAGCATTATTTTGCTTTGGAACAGGTTTCGTTGTGAGTTTTCTTTGTTTTGTAATCTGAATTTTCCTCTTGCGCTGAAGTGTTGGTTTACAATTTTTTTAACTCCTTGAGAATCAAGTGTAAGCAAGAAATAAAGACTTAGGGTAAGAGCTATTTCTAATTGAAAGTCAATCAAAACTGAAGAAAAATGGGGCTGAAAATATGTGTGGTGGAAAAGACAATCCATTTTATAAAACATGATTTCCCTCATATTTCAGAAGGCGACCACTAGTATAAAAGCAAGGTGCACCTGTCAAACTTCTGACCTGCCAACAAAAGGCTTTCTCAATGTTCAGCTAGCCAGGACTTGCCTGACAGTTTTATGATGTCTAATAACATTGTTCTTCTTACCTCACCCTCAGCTGATTGTCCTGAACACAGTGCCTAGGAACATCACAGAATGTTTAGAAATCAGATTAAATTTATTTAGATGAATCTTGGTACAAAGTACTTTTCCAGGACTGGCCAACATTAATAGAGTTAAGGTCCCTTGTAATCTCTTTCTGAGAAACCAATAACAATAACATATTTGAAATTAGAAAAATATCCCATCCCAGGTTCTGAAAAGGTGGTATCACTTGGATGTACCAGGTGTGCCTGATGGTAGAATTGTTTTTAAAAAATGCAGTTTAGACTCATCAGTGTCAGAAGCAGAAAAAATTCAATCGTGAAGTCCATTCTCATGCAAGAATAGAATATTATGCAGGTTCTCTCTACTTACAAAAGAGAAAAACAGACACAGAGACAGAGAAAGAGACTGAAAAAGAGAGAGAGAGGGAGAGTGGCAGAGGGAAGGGAGAGAGAGTAGGAGGGAGGGGGACAGAGGTGGAGATGAAGGGAGATAGAGAATGAGACAGACAGACAGAGATTGGATGGGTTTGTATCACAGCATGATACAACCTGCCTCCTTAACACAAGCCCAGCAGCCACCAGAGCTAATTGCAAACCATATGACACAGAAAGAAAAGTGTGGTAAAGTTGCAAAACTGGGTTCACATTCCCAACACAGCCCATAAATTAAAACCACAATGTGGCTGGAAAGAAGACTTCACCCTGCTTATCTTATGTTTCTCTCTTGGTTCTTATCTGAATTAGGAATTTTCCCCCCTTAAATCTCATCTTTGTGCAAATAGACCTCAATGGAGAGGTTAATTAATTGAAAAGTGTGAAGCAATGGATGGCAAAGGAAGCAAACAAGGAGATACACTAAAAGGAGAACAAACCCATTTTACTATTCCCCTGGTCTAAAAATTTCTCTTACAGAGTCCCATCCATCCACAAAATAAAAATATGGTAAACAGGGACTTAGTAAGAAATGGAATCTCTCCAAATAACTTCTCAGGCTCCTACTTCGCTGTCATGTAGGTCTAGAAACCAATAACAGTAGGGGGCCAGGGTAACTCAATGGGGGTTGTATCAGACCCCCTCAGGCAGGCTGAGCCTCAGTCAGACCATGACTTACCATGTGGCATTGAGCAAGCCACTGATGTGCAAGCTCCCTTTGTTTCAACAGCTGAAGAATGGAGATACAATATCAAACTTACAGGGATGTTTCTCTAATGATTGCAAAATCCTATATTAACTGCATGGCAGCTGATTGCACTGTGGGACTTGTTTTGTAGTTTTACCTGCATCTTGACAAGAGGAAATCAGTTGTGGCTTCACATGTTAGTGTTTCACTAGCCCTCTGGGAACTATGTCGGAGGTGCTAACTTGATTGTTGGAGGTGTAATATGGACATGCTAACCTGGTTTGGAAAGTGATTTCACTGCCCCTCACATGGCCAGTGATTTCTGCATGACTCAAAACACTTTTTACGTGTCACTTGTGGCTGTAAAGGTCTAATTCCAGAGTGTAGTAAATGCATCTACTACAGGGTAGGAGGCACAATAGAGTTCCCCAAGTATAGGACTGGGAGTCATGAGTCCAATTTTATTTCCCACTCCATGGGTAACTTGTGACCGAGGGCACGTATGACCAAATTACTTAACCTTTAGATCCCAGACGCAATAACTATAGAACTTGCAGTGCTGAGTGACCACTGATGGTTATATGGAGCATTATCAGGTTTGTCAAGTTGTTTGTCATTCTTATGTGAAAGCAAAGTAAAGTGCTGTCACTAAGTAATTGTCAGTGTAGGTACAGATGTTTTTAAATTGGGAATATTTTTGCTGTGTGAGGACGAAAATTTAAAATAGATCATGAAAGAGATTTTCATGGGTCACTTACGCAAAAAACTGTAGATAATGTCTTAAAAAAACTTCAAAAACTGGAAAATGTAATAGTAAGTTTAAAAAAGTACACCTAATAATTCATTTATCAATTTATCACCATTCATCCCATGATGAAAGTGTTGAAACTTGTCTGGGCAGAAGCAAACTTGCTCTTCTAGGGAGAGAGTTCAAAATAATAGTGTGAAAATGCAATCTGTCATAGCCATTACAAATGCCTGTATTTCAAAGTAGAGATATTGAGTATGTGATTGGTCAATAGACTCCTGAACTTCCAGAGTGAATCCTGGGACAGATTCATGAAGACATTGGCCCTATGGACTGTGTAATCTCAGCTATGTGATGCAATTGATAATGTGCTGGGCCTACGGTCAGGAAAACTTGAGTTCAAATACAGTCTTAGGTACTCACTAGCTGTTTGACCCTGGGCAAGTCATTTAATCTATGTCTACCTCAGTTTCTTCCACTGTAAAATAGGGATAATAACAATGCCTATCTCAAGGTGTGTTGTGAGGATCAAATGAAATAATATTTTTAAAGTGCTTAACACAATGTCTGGCACATAGTAGACTCTTACTTAATATTTCTTTCTTTTTTCTCTTTACTCTATTATTTGACTTATTCTTTCTTGCCTTAGCAAAGAGGTAAAAATTAAGAGATTTGGTCCATTGAGTAGGAGTCATGGAACAGATATTCCACTGTCTTTTGGGGGAAAATGATTGTAGAATCTCAGAAATGGCAGGAACTTCGGAGATTATCTTAAAGTTCAAATTAACACTAACCAAATCACCCCTTTATTACATCCACAACTAGTCATTTAATCTCTGCTCAACAACCTCTTAGAAGAAAGAACAGCAGCCCATCCTGCTTTTTCCTAGCTCCAGTTGATGGGAGTTTTATCTCTGTTATTATTTGATCAGCCTAAATCTGCTACTTTGCAATTTCCATCCATTTTCACTAGTTTTTACTGTCAAAGGGCAAGTAGAACAAATCCACTCCATCTTTCATAAATGGCTTTAAAATTTCATAGTATCTGGTTTGTTTGCTCCTTCCCTCCTGTTACACTCACAGGCATATTTCTCCTCTATCCACTCCAAGGCTTGCCTCAAGTACCTACTTGAATGGTGAAGATCATAGAGATCAATGACACTTCTTCTATCCCCCACCCCCTTGTCATTATTTCATGAACTATCAGAGCTTATGAGGCAAAGCAGACTGATTTCTTTCAAGGCTTTGTCATTATCTTGTGACTTCCTTCCCAAAGCTCATCACGTATGACTCCTTTCCACATATACTAGGAACCAGTCAGAGTAAACTACTTAATATTCCTTGTCTTATTCCTGTTCTTCTCATTGTTTGCAGTGTTATCCATAACCCATTTTCCCCTTTCCAAGCACTGACAAGTTTTCATATCTCTGTCCTTCTTACATTCAGCTTAAATACAACCTTTCTGAGAAGACTTCTCCAATTCCCCAGTGAAGAATGACCTTTCTTTTCTTGGAATAAGCATCAATTGATGGATATTGCTCACATGATCACCTTAGGTGTACAATTCCACATTTGGTGGCTTTAGTATAACTGGATAAAATTATGGTAAATAAGGGTTTGTGTATAAGTTTGTTAAGTTTTCATGTGCAAAATAAGATTTTGCCTTACACTCACAAACATACAAATGCATACACAAACATCTATCTATCTATCTATCTATCTATCTATCTATCTATCTATCTATCTATCTATCTATCCGTCTGTCTGTCTGTCTGTCTATCTATCTATCTTTCTATCTATCTCTATCTATATATATATAGATGGCACAGATGTCTGATTTAATCATGATAGAAAACTCTTGGTGTACCTCTACCAAGGCAAATTCACCAACAGTCTCTCACCCTGGCATAATGTAAGGTTATGCTTCACAAAGGCAGGAACTATTTCTGTGTGTGTGTGTGTGTGTGTGTGTGTGTGTGTGAGTTTGTGTGTGTGCGTGCTTTTATTTCTAGTACAGAGTCCAGAATAGAGAGAGTAGGTGCTTATTAAATGTTGTTGTTATTCACTTGTTTTCAGTCATGTCTGACTCTTCATGACCCCATTTGGAGTTTTCATGGCAAGGATACTTGGAGTGGCTTGTCATTTCCTTCTCTTATTTCCTCTCATGAGGAAAATGAGGCAGTGATTTGCCCAGGATTTGAACTGAGGAAAATTGTTTTCCTGACTTCAGCCCAGGGACTCAACCCACTGCACACCTAGATGCCCAAATTAATAAGTTGTCAAAACTTCTTAAATGCTTGTTAATTAATTAATGATAGTCTTAGAAAGTTCCTTGAGGCTATTTCAAGATTAAGTGAAAGTTCCATGGTCATATACTAAGTTGGTTTTTGAGACAACATTTGAATCTCAGCCTTAGTGACTCCAAGGCCAGTCCTTTAAATAACTGTGATGATGCCACACTTTGGTAGATGCATGTCCCATAACATGGTCTTTACCCGAATAACTGGTTCTTCTACATGAAAAGTGTGTTCTCAATATGAATATATAATATAAAAATCATACCAAAATTAATTAGTAATAAAAGATATTAATAGTTTTCAAAAATAAAAGAATTATTATTAACAATTATTCCCAGGAAACACAAGAGTAATTGCATTGATTAGGCACTCACCACTCATCAGTACCCTCAGTTGCTTCTGCCCCCTTAAATGGAGGGCACCCTAGAGGGTGAATTAAAAAAAACTATACCAAAGCTTCCATTTAAAGGGGCCTCAAAAGTTCAAACACCTTTTCATCTTCCACCAATTTCACTGCTCAGATTCAACTCAACCATCCTTGTGTCTCTTTTCTGGATACCTTCCACCCACTCTTTTTCAGTGTTTTGTGTGTGTGTGTGTGTGTGTGTGTGTGTGTGTGTGTGTGTGTGTGTGTTGTCTTACCCCATTAGATTGTAAGCTCTTTAAAGGCAAGAGTTGCCTTTCTTTTTTTCTTATTTTTATCCTCAGCATTATCCTCAAGTACCTGGCACTTGATAAATATTTATTGTATTGTAACAACAATTCAATTAAATTCATAAACATTTATTAAGCATCTGCTACACTGCTATATGTGAAGCACTGGGGTAAGTACTGGGCATACAAAAGAGACAATAGTCCCTGCCCTCGAGGAGCTTTCAATCTAATAGGGGAGATAACATGCCAACAAAAATATACAAAACAATGTAAAGGATAAATAGGAAATAATTAAAGAGGGAAGGCACTGGAATAGAGAGAGGTTGTAGAAGGCTTTTTGTAGGAGGTGGGCTCTTAGCTGGGACTTAGAGGAATCCAGGAAGGTCCGGGGTTAGAGTGGAAGAGAGAAAGCATTCCAGGTATGGGGAACAGCCAGAGAAAATGCCCAGAGCTTAGAGATGAACTGTCTTGTTCATGGAACATCCAGGAAGCCAGTGTCACCAGATCAAAGAATGTGTCTTTGGAAGTAAGGTGTATGAAGACTAGAAAGGATTGCCCCTCCAAAAAACAACAACAACAAAAACACTATTATCAAGCAAAAAGCAAATCAAAGTAACTTTGAGTTTTCATTTCATATCTAGCAAATATGACATGAAGGAAGGGAAATGGAAATAAACATTTATATAGTGCTGCCTAAGTACATTATAAATATTATCTTATTAGAGCAGTGGTTCTCAACCTTCCTAATGCCAGGACCTTTTAATACTCATATGTGGGTGTATCTGCAAATGGGTGGACCTGCCTGGAGATGGATAGAGGAGCAGTGTCTCAGTTCCTAAGACCATTGGAAATATGTGTTTTCTGATGGTCTTAGGCAACTCCTAAAGAGGTCGTGACCCACAGGTTGAGAAATGATGCATTAGAGCCTCACAACTCCGAGAGGTAGGTGCTGTTATTGCCTGCATTTTACAGTTGATGAAACTTAAGCAAATTGAAGTTTAAGTGAATTGCCCAGGGTCACACAGCTAGTTAAGTGTCCAAGGCTGGATTTGAACTCATCTTTCTAGCTCCAAGCTCATTGTTCTATCTACTATGCCATTTAGCTGCCTAGGTGAAGTCAATGTTGGAGATATTATGGAAAGACACACACTAATGCACTATTACTGAATTTGTGAATCAGTACAATCATTCCTGGAAAGAAAATTTGAATTGTGCTAAGTAAATAACTAAAGTGTTGACTAAGTCTTTGACCCAGAAATTCTACTGCTAGACATATATGGTCCAAGGAGGATGATTATAGAAAGATCTCATATTCACCTAAGTATTTATAGCTACACAGTTTATAGCATCATAGAAGTAGTAAAAAAGTAGATATATGTTAACTAAAGCATAATGGCTAAATAAATTATGGTATATGAATGTGAAGAGGTGGTACTTTACTGCAAAGGAAAAATAATGTCTGAAAAATACAGAGAAGCATGGGAAAACTTAAATTAACTGATGGAAAATAAAATATGACTATGAAAATAATACATACAATGACATCAAAAATGTAAATTGAAAGAATAACAACAGGATCAAAATGATGGGACAGCAAGGTGGCACAGTGAATAAAACATTGGCATGGAGTCAGGAGGACCTGAGTTCAAATCTGATCTCAGACACTTAGCACGTACCAGTTGTGTGACTTTGGGCAAGTCACTTAACCCCAATTGCTCTGCCTACCCCCATCAAAAATAAAAAAAAATAGAAAAAAGCCAAAATGATAATGTATCAAAACTGAACACTAAGTCATTATAATCACTGAAACTGACCTTCAAACAAAAGATATAAGAATGTATCCCCACTCTCTTCATTTCAGAGGTGGAGAAATTTGGGATGCAAATCTACTTCAACTATTAGCCTGATCTTACGAATTTATGGACCTTTCTCAAATTCTGAAAATTTATTTTTCTTTTGTGTTCCTTTCATAAGGAATGGTTTTCTTACTAGAGGGTAGAAGAGAATGTAGAAATATAGAGTAAAGTGAAGGAAATTTAAAAATTAGAAAGAACTAAATTGCTCCCAAACTAGAAACTAAAAGTTACATCAAAAACTGTTAAAAGAAAAATAAAGTGAGTTTGCCATTCTAGTTAATGGTCATTTCTGTGCTTTGATCACCCTTTTCACAGGTCACAAAGACAAATTATGAAAAACGTACTGTGTTACTTTGTGCCTTTCATGGTCACCTGAAAGTTCAAACCAATATTGTATCTAACTGAGTGCCTAGTTGATAGTCAGGGAAACGAGGGAGGGAAGGAAGGAAATCTAGACTTAATGGTCAAGGTGACCTGAAAGTGTTGACCCTGGGATCTTTTTTAGCCCTATGGGTCAATCTATTAAGATAAGTCTTTATCAAAACTATGAATAACAAGCTAATTAATAACGTTTTCTCTGGCTGATGTTTCTAAATGATGGCCAATGGTCCATAATTTGCAAACCTATTTTCCTTTTCTCTTTTTCTCTATCTAGGAAAGAAAAAAATAACTAGATAGGAACTAAAGAACCCATGATAGACAAGTTTGTGAGAGCCTAGACTAGAAGATTTTCAGTCATCTAGTGATTAAAATGTAAAAACAAAAATTAATTCAGAGTTTAAACTCCCAAAAAGAGAAAAAGGAAGGAAAAGATATATCCCAGATGAAATCCCCAGTTGTAAGGTCTATTCCCACATTGGGGGTTGGAGTGAATCAGCCATATCCTACTATGCAATTAGCTCACTCTTTGCTTAGGGGCAATATAGTGACCCTCTGGTCCACATGGTACATTTCTCTGTCAGTTTCTAGAGTTTATATCAGACAGAAAGGTACTAATATAATTTAAAAAGCTCAGAGCCCCCAGTTGACTTTTTCTTAACCATTAGTACTCTACTCTAAATTGTATCTTGGATATTTCCAACTAATTCCAGCATCATTCGTATTTGGAGCAATATAAAGATACAATTAAAACAAACAAGAAAAGTATATAGCAGTGCCTATTACAAGATAGGCATGGAGAGTAGGAATTGAGAAAAGAAGACATTTTCAATTTCTCTTCAGTTCTTCAAGCACTATGTACAATTGGTAGTTTCATTTTATATCCTCTACTCTAAGATATCAGCAGAAACATGATGGTCAGTCAATCTTGGTCTCTCCCTTCTCTCCCATGGCTCAGCTGTCCCTTCTCTGTTACCCTTATCTGCTGTCTCTGTTTCAGTGATTCTGGTTTGGATCATTAAATTCCTAGTGGGTTGGGGATGCTATTTCTCTGTTCCCTACTCTCAGCCTGTTCTCTCTCATACTGTGTGTGTGTGTGTGTGTGTGTGTGTGTGTGT
>CM053594.1:135598154-135614968 GCA_028646575.1 Pseudocheirus occidentalis | reverse complement strand
GGGAAGGGAAGGGAAGGGAAGGGAAGGGAAGGGAAGGGAAGGGAAGGGAAGGGAAGGGAAGGGAAGGGAAGGGAAGGGAAGGGAAGGGAAGGGAAGGGAAGGGAAGGGAAACCATTTCATTTCTGAGCAACTCCATGACCATGCTTTGATGGCAAGCCAGATGGCAGCTGTTCTCAGGCCTCAGTGCCAAGAAACATGACTGGAACTGCAATTTACCTTCCATGGTGAGGCTAGATGCTGAAGAGCACCACAGCTGCGGGTTTGGCTGCTGCCAGTAGGTGTGAGCACAGTTGGTTTCCTCCCAATTTGGATGCAGCAGGTAAGAGGCTATATCAGTACCCAGCAATTATGGAATTGGCATGCACTGGATTGTTTACTCACAGTAATATTCCTACTGGACTTTATTAAAACACCATCTGTTGTCAGTGCAGACAAAGAATCCAAACAGAAACATATCAGGAGAAGGAGCAAGCTAGAGAGATAGAGGGAAGCAGGAGGAAGGGGAAAAGCTGCATTTGTAGGCTGAGGGCTCAGTTGCATTGCTGAGATGCTGCATTTGATTCTGTAGATTATCTTTTAATTCTGCATCTCTATTCACACCGATTTCTGTTTGCTTCTTTGTATTTTTTTTTGTCAACAAGGCAAAAACAATTTCCAGTCCAAGTGAAGTTGACTGTTTGTGAGTCAAGCTGGAATCAGAGGGAATGAGTGCATGCATATGAGTAGAGCTCGACTGCATTAGCTTTACTACAAATTAAAACCAAAATGATTGAAGGCAAAATCATCTGACTGAATGATGTTCACTTAGAGCAAACTTCTGAGTTAATGTTCGGTATATAGGGTGAGTAATAAAGGATATCTGCCAATAATAATACCTTCAGGGCTGAAGGAAAAAGGACTGGCTTTTACAATCAGCTGTTTTCTCTCACTCTTTTTAATCTTGCAGATGGGGATCAGATATTTCTAATACGCAGCTGGTCCCCACAAATGGCCAAGTGTAATTTTTCATACACCCGCATACAATTCCAGGTGAAATTAATTAGTCAGAATTCTTCATCAGGTAATATACTAATAAAATGTGATGCAAGTAATTAAATATGCAAATACAAAGAAGACAGCAGTAAAAACTCTGATATGTTGTTTCCATTCTACAAAAAGACATCTGTCAATTTGGAACTTTAATGCAAAAAATAAAACCTGAAAAAATAAATATGTAAACAAGCTCCAATTCATGTAGCAAAATTAAGGCTCCAGGAATATGATTATGAGACATGCTGAGAACACCTACTGAGACCAGGGTACAAAGGAAGAAAAGTAGTGGAACTGTTCAACAAGAAAAAAAAAAGACACAACCTTGTGGGGCAATAGAAGTAGGCAAAACAATGCAAAAGCCAAAAAAGAGAACTTGTACCAGTACATGATGCCATTGTCTGCTGTGCTTGACATCCAGACCGTGATATCTCTGCCAACTTCTGAGCAGTCATTTTAATTTGCAGAAATGCTGTTTATCACTTTGCAAGCCATACCAATATTTACAGAGAATCCAATGAATGAAGGAATGAATGAATGAATGAAAAGAAACAGCTGCAACTCCTTCCACCTCATTGCCCATTTCATTTGTAACTCTCCTCCCTCCTAGTATGTTCCTTAGAGTCACTTTGGCATGCAATGGATTGCATATTAGGTTAGAAGGCTTGGCCCACTGAAAGCTTATCCCTAGAATTATTCATAATGCTTGACAAGTTTCCCACTTTCTAAATGACCTTCACTGAGAACTATTAGAAAGTCTAGCTTTCTATTTTCTGCAGATTCGACAAAGGTTGGCATGTTCTATTTTTTTAGAATATCAAATTAAAACAATAAAAGAAAAATGGAATTTAACATCATTGTCTTTTATAGAGTACACATATACAGTATTCATTTATTCAGCAATCATTTATCAAGGACACACTATGTATGATACTTAGGACCATTGTAGACACTATGCAAGATGAAGAAGTATATGGCATGATTCTACCCCTCAAGGAGTTTTCAGTCTAACTAGAAATACAATGTAGAGATTGATTCCTACAGAATTCAGAGAGCAAGACATCAATACAGGTTTGAATAGGAGGGAATAATAATTGACTTAATAGAAGCAAAGAAATATCCAACATTCATCAATTCTTCCTGAGTCTTTGATATCTCCAAATCCATTGGAGGCAAGGATATCTGGGATGTTCAGTATTTTTTCCTTACAAAATCTGCAAAACTGAACCCCACTTTGCTCAATCCCCCCAAAATAATTGCATAATTTTATTTCAAAAAAGAAAAACATTAAGAGAAACTTTTACCACAAAAACTTTAGAAAAAATACTAGCTCACTAATAAAAATCCAATAAAAGTTGGACTACTGAGCATGTGCATTTACAGGACCAACCTTTTATTTTTTCATACAAATTTAACAAATCTTTAAGGCTAAAGTCCTACAGTAAGTTTACAAAGCTACCAGTACAATAGAGGATTTACTATTACCAAGAGTGGAAGTTATTAAGTAACATGTACATATTGATCAAAATTACTTCTATAACATAAAAATAAAATCATAGTTCTTTTTTTGAAAATGCAAGGCACAAAATTATTGCTTTAAAGGAGTTTATAATGGGTTATAAGTGGCGCCTCTCATAGACCTATTAAGTCCATCTAAACACAGGATAACAAGATGATTCCAGATCTTAGGGGACAGAATAAAGGAAGGGGGAGAAGAAAGGACAGAGGAAGGGGGACAGGAAGAGGAACAGGAGGAGGCCAGGGGTGGTGGGGAGGAAGATAAAGATGGAAGAGAGACTTCCACTCACTCTTCAGCTCTATCTACCTCTGCCATGTCTACAAAGAAGCTTGGGAATTTATTCAGGCTTGCCTATTGATCCATTCTTCCTCACAGGAAGAACCGAAGACAGAAATCCATCAGAAAAAATGAAAGAAAAAAATACATTAAAACAGTTTCAGAAAAGGATAGATCATGTCCCTGTCAAGAAGAAAAAGGTCCTGGTAAGAACAGAACCACAAGGTTTCTGATTCTCTCCTTCATTGGGGAAGATCTGTTTCCTGAAACCCAAGCTATTATTCAGATGAGGTCCTATGCTTCAGTCACCAAGCTCTATCTAGTTCCTTGAGGTCAGGGATGATTTCATTTCAGTCTTTTATGTTCAGTTTAGAACAATATCTGGCAAATTGAAAACACTTTATAAATGCTTGTTAATGGCTTCATTCCCCCAGATACTTTGCCTACTCTGCCATATTCACATCCACTATCCAAGAGTGACATTACTTATGTACATTGAAGTTCTATCAACAAAATAAGTTGTTTTGGAATAAGAGAAGTCAGGATCCATTATAAAAAAACAGAAAGTTGTTTCCCACAGTCCAGTGAAGAGGCCTTCTTGAGGTCATGTAGCTGGATCAGGGGATTCCTGCTCCATATTCATGATAAATAACCTCCCCCCCAAAACTGTGACCTACTTAGGAACGATTACCCCAGAAGGATGGTGATGAGAGATAGGTAAGGAAGGGGAAGGTTTTTCTGTACCCTCACCCATTCTTAAACAACTAGAAGTTATTAGCAGTTGAAAATGATAAAACCAAAGAGGTATGGGAGGATGTGGGACTTTAACTGCATCTTGAAGGGTGGGGTATAACTAGCTGGCTAGCAAGATGATAGATGATAGACAGATAGATAGATAGACAGATGGATAGATAGATAACTAGATGGACTGATAATTAGGCCTGTGAGGTAGCTTGGTGGAACAATGTATAGAGCAATTTACCTAGATTCAGGAAGACCTGACCTCAAATTCGGTCTTGGATTTTTACTCACTGAGTAAAAGGTAGATCACTGAAGCTCTATCAGTCTCAATTTCTTTATCTAAAAATGAGGATAGGGGCGGCTAAGTGGCACAGTGAACAGAGCACCCGCCCTGGAGTCAGGAGGACCTGAGTTCAAAGGCGGCCTCAGACACAACACAAAAACTAGTTATGTGACCTTGGGCAACTTAACCCCAAAAAGACCTCCGAAAAGCAAAACAACAACAACAAAAAAGGAGGATAATAACATTTCATACCCCACCCTCAGGGTTGTTTTAAAGATAAGATACATTTATAACTTGTATAAACATGTTTGTATCTATAAAGTAGTTTGCAGACTCTAAAACACTATATAAATACTAGTTAGCTTTTCTTAAATGCTGAATATTATTAAGAGAAAGAACATTCCAGTAAGACAGAATGTCCTAGGAAAATATGAATGATGAATGAACACAGTAATTTCTGGGAATGGAACTTATAGGACAAGAAGAATTGCCTGGGGATATTCCTTTCTTCCCTTCTTATCCAACAAAAGAAAAATGTATCTAGAAGCAGAGGAATAGTATTCCAGCTCCGCCTACCACAGATAATTGCCCTTGTCTTCCTGATTGTAGCACTCCCCTTGTAAGATTCTAGTCAGTGGCTTTCCAGGAATTCTATTCAAAGTACTGGAAAACTTTCCCAGTTCTCTTAATTCAAGTGAACACAATAAACATTTATTAAGTACTTAGTGTTTTTGAGGCATTGTGATAAGTGCTGGGGATATAAAAAAGAGAAAGATAGTCCCTGCTCTCAAGAAGCTTACAATTTAATGATGAAATAAGATATATTTGCATTTTATAGTGTGGATTTTTCTATAACATTCACATCCCTCATTCTTCCTACCAATTACCCTTTCCCCATTTGCAGTCATATTGTCCTATCTCCTTTAAGCTCCCTGTATTCCAGCTATTATTACCAATATACTGTAACATCCTTATACCCATCATTGATCTCTTTTTGTCCTTTATCCAAAGGTGAAATCTAGACAAGATGAATGAATAAACATGATGACTTGGAATAGAAAAAGTCAGGGAAATGATTTTGCACAAAGACATTATGCACAGAAGCAATGAAGTTTCTGTGATTGTCTTATAGAGGCAAGTTATAGGAGGCTGGGCTTAACATCAGGAAGGTCTGAATTTGAATTCTGGATTGTGTATTCCTAGGTATGTGACCTTTCACAAGGTGCTTAACCTGTCTAGTTGTTAATTTCCACATATGTGAAATAAAAGGGATAAAATGGTCACCTGGATAATTGTAGCTATAGATCTATGATATACGAGTTGTATGACTCTAGACAAGTCATTTCTAAATGACTTAATGACTTAATTCAGTGATGTGACAAAGTAGATAGAGAGTCAGGAAGACCAGAGATCAAATACAGCTTCAGATACTTATTAGTTTTGTGACATTGAGCCAATTACTCTGCTTGCCTCAGACTTCTCCTCTATAAACAGAGAAAAAAAAATAAGACCCACCTATCAAGATGTTTGAATGTAAAAAAAAAATCAAATAATTGTAAAGTGCTTATATAAGTGATGTCAAAAAAGTGCTATATAAATGTTAGCTATTGTCATTGTCATTGTCCCTGTTATTAACCTCACCTGTGTTATCAGATGAGGCAAAATGTGTAAAATACTAAGAACAGTGCTGGCACATAATAATAGCTTTAAAAAAAAGACAAAATACTTACTCCCTTTCCCTTCCCTTACTTTGGAGGCACTGAACAACAACCTAGGACTCAAGTACTAAATTGTAAGTGAGTTTCAATCTCTACTGAAAGGATGGAGGGAGGAATTTCTCCATGCTGCCAAAATTGTGTTCTGTATAACTGTGCCTCACATGATGGACACCTATATAACATATCAATGTTTGTTTGGTATTTCACACATGATATCCCATTTGATCCTTACAACAGTCCTGAGCAGAAGATACTGCTTTTATTCACTTTTATAAATACGGAAAATTAGATTAAGTGACTTGTCCAAGGTCACACCTTATCTGGGAAAAGACATGTCAAGGAGAAAATGGTTAACATGGAGAGGGAGCCCAAAGACAAGATTATCATTTTCTTTCAGCTATAAGGACCATAATTTCCTTGGAGGAAAACATGAACAGCAGGATTGCTCTTAGCTTGGTCCTGAGACTCTGCGTAGAAAACAAATACATAGGAAAAGGAGCAGGAGAAGAAGAAAGATAAGTCATCCGAACATTCTCTTGTCTATATGGTTCCTCAGCTGATTAAATTTTAATGTTAACAGATTATGAAGACTTTTCTTTCCTATGTCTCATTGCTAATTTATCAATTTGCCCCAAACTGACTCATAAACAAAGAGTTTTATAACATCTTCTTAATTTTCAAATCCTTTCTTGGCCATCCAAGTGACCCTTGACATAAAATACCAATTGCAACATACTCCCATATTGTACAATTCCGAGCCTATAATTCCAAAGCTTTTAGAGGAGCAGGGGTTTCCTTTTGACTCCTCTCTCTATTTACTGCCCATATTTTACTTCAGTTCCTTTCTCTGTAGTTTTGACTGAATCTTTTTGTCTTTGTCATTTATATTTTGTACTTCTTTTCAATGATTTTGATGTTTCTTTTTTTGTTGTTGTTGTTGGTAAAGAGAATATTTTTAAGATATTTGTTTCCTTGTTTCAATAAACACTTTGCACCCATGTTGCCAGTATTTTGCCTCCTTATTGGTTGTCTTATGCGTCTGGTTCACAAGCTACCTTTTCTGTGGAGAAAAGTGGCCAGAAAGTTCAAATCCTTTCTGCAAAACATATTACCTATGTTATGCTTAGCAGCTAGTTCTCTTGACCTCTGTAAATATCAGTTTTCTCATCTCTAAAATGGGGATAAGAATACTTTCATTACCTACTTTGTATGACTAGTGTGAGCAAATTGCTTTGCAAACCTTAAACACTACATAAATAGAAACTATTTTTCTTATGTTGTTCTGTCACTGGGGATAAAAGAGAGAATAGAAGCATAACACTTATTTCTGTTGGCCAAAACCAACTGTGAACATTTGTTTTTCCTTTGAAATTGCTGTTTTTAGACTTTTCTCAAGAGTAAAGCAGAATCTATAAAAGCAACAGTTTTCCCTCTGCCCACTATTGTATTGTTAGAAGTCCAAATGTGGTGATGATGACAAAAATATGTGGACACTGAAGCCAAACCTTCATGTTGCTGTAGGCCTGACTGTGTGTCTTGGGTAGGAGGCCTCAAACAGATGTGGAATAAATGTACTAGGTAAATCCAAACTCTGTCTCCATACTTGAAATCCCAGGGTGGATTTTCTGAAGGAATCTGCAGTGGAGCTCTTATAATTTCTACAGCTACTGAAGAATCCCTATTATTCCATCCTCCCACATATTCCTGTACTTAAGTAGGGCAGGGAAATAACTCCAGAGCACATTCCTGAATGGGAACCTAAACTGGGTGGTTGATAAGAGGTGGAGACTAATGCTTTAATTTGCCCTTCCAAATGAAGGATTCAGTGTAGAAGTGAAAAGACATTGGAAATGAAAGGAAACATAGATGATATTCAAAAATCAAATTTAGGGCAGAGTCAAGATGGGAGAATAGATGGAATATTACTGTTGAGCTCTCTCCAACCAACTTTTAAAGCACATTTCAGATTGAATTCTGAAGTGTCATAGCCAACGAAATATCAAAAAGAAGCAATTTTTTCCAGCAAAAGAAAATTTAGGAGGTAAGAAGTCTGTGACACTTGGGTAAGGGTTGGCTTGGAATACACACAGCAGGGACATTGGCAGCACCAGCTATGGACCTTGGAGGCAGCCATGCAGAAACAGAAACATTAGAAAGAGCAGCTTCAGTATCTCCCAGCCCAGAAATGGTCAAATGATGGGAAAACTGTTCTGAAAGTGGTTATGGAAGACCCTGTGCTAGTACAGGACACATGACAGGGCACTTTTTGTCAAATCAATTGGTCAAATCTAGTTCTGGATATGTCGAGGTTCTAGGATAGAGAGGATCACTTTCAGAAAGGGTCACTGGCCGTGGTCAGTTTCAGGGCAGAGAGAAGCCAGCACATGTCTGCAAGGGAGCAAGAATTCTTTCTGTGCAAGGACCATAACACAAACTGGGAGTGCAAGGACCACACCTCTCCCCAGATCAAACAACCTTGGAAGCAATGAAAACTTTCAACTAGCTATGAATATAGCAAAGCAAAAAAGCCAATACTTCAGAGAAGTGCCCCACCCCTTAGGTGAGCAAAGCCCAACTTTAATATAAAACTCAAATAAGAAATAGTCTAGACAGTCATCAACAACAACACCTTGACCATACAACTTGTGACTGGTGAAAACAAGAATCCTAGAATATATCATTTACAAGAAATGCACTTGAAGCAGACACACACAGAATAAAAGAAAAAGGCTGGATATATTCTGCTTCAACTGAAGTTAAAAAACAAATCAGGGGTAACAATTTTCATCTCAGACAAAACAAAAGCAAAAATGGAGTTAATTAAAAGAGATAAGGAAGGAAAATACTTCTTACTAAAAGGTCCCATAGAGAAAGAATATCAATACTAAACATATACACACCAAATGGCATAGTATCTTAATTCTTAAATGAGAAGTTAAGTGAATTGCAGGTCCACGATCAAACAAGAAATAGAGAACATTATAAAATGTAAAATAGATAATTTTGGTTATATTAAATTAAAAAAATCTTTTGTACAAATAAAACCAATGCAACTAAGATTAGAAAGAAAGCAGAAAGCTGGGAAATAATCTTCACAGCAAGTATCTCTGAAAAAAAGCCTCATTTCTTAAATATATAAAGAACTGAGTCAAATTTATAAGAATATAAGCAATTGTCAATTGATAAATGACCAAAGGATATGATCAGGCAGTTATCAGATTAATAAATCAAAGCTATCTACAGGTATATGATGATATACTCTAAATAACTTTTGATTGGAGAAATGCAAATTAAAATAACTCTGAGGTACCTCACACCCATCAGAATGGCTAATATGGCAAAAGGGGAAAATTATAAACATGACAGAGGATATGGGGAAATTAGGACATTAGCGCCCTGTTTGTGCAGCTATGAAATGATCCAACTATTTTGGAGACCAATTTGGAACTATGCCCAGGGGGCAACCAAATTGTGCATAATCCAGTAATACCACTACTAGGTCTGCATTCCCCCACACCCCCAAATCATAAAAAAGGGAAGAAGACCTACATGTGCAAAAATATGTATAGCAGCTCCTTTCATTGTGGCAAAATATTGGAAATTGAGGGGATGCCCATCAATTAGGTCATGGCAAAAAGGGTAAATAAATAAGATGGAATTGTATTGTGCAATAAGAAATGATGGACAGGCAGATTTCAGAAAAGAAAAACTTGGAAAAACTTCTATGAACTGATGCAGAGTGAAATTAGCAGAACGAAGAGAACATTGTACAGTGTTAGCAATATTGTGTGATGATTGACTGTGAATGACTCAGCTCTTCACAGCAGCACAGTGATCCAAGACAAATACAAAGGACTTGTGAAGGAAAGTGCTATTCACATTCAGATAAATAACTGATTGACTCTGAATGGAGATTGAAGCATACCTTTTTCACTTACTTTATTTTGTGTTTTGTTTTGTTTGCATTACATCTGTTCTTTCTTTCACAACTATGACTAATAAGGAAATATGTTTTATGTGACAGCACATGTACAACCTATATGAAATTGTCTAGCATTTTCAGATGAGAAGAGGGGAAGAAAGGAAGGAGAAAAATTTGGAACTCAAAATCTTATAAAAATGAATACTAAAAATTGTCTTGATGCCTAAAGCATGTCAAAAAACTGTGTGTCTAAAAACACTAGAAAAAGAAGAAATTTTAAAAAGTTACTGTGGACCAGTGGTTCTCAACCTTCCTAATGCCATGACCCTTTAATATGGTTCCTCATGCTGTGGTGACCCCCAATCATAAAATTATTTTTGTTGCCACCTCATGACTGTAATTTTGCTACTGTTATGAATCTATCTGTTATGCAGGATGTATTTTCATTGTTACAAACTGAACATAACCCACAGGTTGAGAACCGCTGCCCCACACAATGATGTAGTGTCAATACTAAGCCTATGTGCACCAAATGCCCAAATTCTTAAAGGAAATATTGAATGAGATGCAGGAGGAAATAGTAAAAATATACAAGTAGGGTACCTCAACTTCCTCTTCTCAGAACTAAACAAACTAAACATCAAGTAAATAATAAAGAAGTTAAGGAGATGAAAAGTATTTTATAAAAATTAGACATAGTAGATCTCTTTAGAAAACAAAATAAGAATGGAAAGGTGTGTAACTTTATCTCAGCCACATATATCAGCTTTACAAAAATTGACCATATATTAGAGCATAAAAACCTTACAAACAGATGTAGAAATGTTAAATGTAATATTTAAAAATCATTATACAAAGAATTACATTCAATAAAGGACCACTGTAGCATAGATCAAAAAATTAATTGGAATCTAATTAATGTAATATGAGATAATGAATAGGTCAAAGAAAAAATCATAAAAGCAATCAATTATTTCATTAGCGATAATAATGAAACAACAAGCAAAAATTCACAGGACATTGCAAAAATGGAAAAATATATATCTCTAAATGCTTACATCAATAAAAAAAAAGAAAGAAAGAGGAGATCAATGTTTTAAACATGCAGCTAAAAACACTAGAAAAAGAATTTATTAGAATGCCCCAATTAAATAACAAAATAGATATACTGAAAATCAAAGAAGAGGTTGATTAAATTGGAAGTTAAAAGATTAACTAATAAATAAAACTAGAAAAATAAATCATTAGTTGGAAAAGAAGAAAATGCCTATTCTATTTGTTATTTGATTTTTGCAAAAGTAGTAAAACAAATTACTGGAACAAAAAATTACAAAAAGTGAATGAATCACCAGTGAAGATGGAATTAAGGCAATTATTAAGAATTGCTTTCAGTGGGAAATTAAGGAGATACCTGTCAATTATGGAATGGCTGAACAACTTGTGCTACACAATTGTAACATAACACTATTGTGTTATAACAAATGATGAGCAAGTTGATTTCAGAAAAAAAAAGCCTGGAAAAACTGAACATGAACTCTTGTAAAGTGGAGTGAGAAGAACAAGAGCATAGCATGCACAATAACAACAACAATATTGTATATTGATTAACTGTGAGTGACTGCTATTCTCAGCAATACAATGTTCCAAAACAATTGCAAAAGGTTCATAATGAAAAATGCGATACACATGCAAAGAAGAAATGATATAGTCTAAATGCATATTGAGGTGCAATATTTTTCATCTTATTATTTCAAGCTTTTTTTCTCTTTTAGTCTGTGACTTCTTTAATAACATGACAAAAATGAATATTTATTTTGCCTGACTGCACGTGAGTTACCTATGTCAAACTGCTTATTTTCTAATGGGGGAGGTGAGGAAAGGGGTGAGGGATTTTGAATTATTTTTTAAAATAAATGTTAAATTTATTTTTACATGTAATTGGGAAAAATGGATATTATTAAAAGAATTACTTTCCCAATTATATACCAGTAAAACTGACAACATAAGTAAAAGAGATGATTTTTTAAAAAAAGAATTGTTTAGATTAATCAAAGAGGAAATAGAATACACAAACAGTCCTATCTTTTTTTAGAAATATATTTTATTTTTCATAAATTACATATTAAAAGTTTTTTAAAGTTTTATATTCCCAATTCTCTCATTTCCTTTTCTATCACTCCCTTTCTTCCTCTTCCCCTTGCTCCTCAATGCATTAGCAATCAGATATAGGTTATAAGTGTGCAGTCATGTACATTTCCATACTTCTAATTTTGTACAAGAAGACTCAAAGAAAAGAAAAAAAAAAGAAAGTGAAAATAACATGCTACATTCTGTATTCAAACAATATCAGTTTTTTCTCTGGATGTGAATAGTATGTTTCATCATTAGTCCTTTGGGATTGTCTTGGATATTGCTGAGAATAACTAAGTAATTCATAATTCTTCATCATACAATATTACTCTTACTGTGTAGTTATGCTCACTTCACTTCTCATCAGTTCATATAAATCTTTCTAGGTTTTTTCTTGATGTCATCCTGCCTATCATTTCTTAAGTGACTTCCCCAATGTCACATGGCTAGTAAGTGTTTGAGGCCAGATTTGAACTCAGGTCCTCCTGACTGCAGCGCCGCCGTGATATTCACTGTGCCACCTAGCCACCCCGTACCTATCATTTCTTAGAGCACAATAATATTCCATCACAATCATATACAACAGCTTATTTGGTCATTCTTTCATTGATGGGCATCCCTTCTATTTCCAAATTCATCTTAAAAAAAAAAGAGAAGAATTGAGCAAGGCACTTTTGAGCTCCCTGAGAAAAAGAACCCAAGAAGTAAATGGCTTTATAAGTAAATTTTGCCAAACATTTAATCAATACTTACTTCCAGAAAATTTTTAAAAATAGGTGAAGTTCTACCAAATTCTTTTTGTGACCATTGTGATTTTGATCTTAAACCAAGGAGATCAACAAAGAAATACAATTGTAGAACAGTTTTCCTAATGATTTATTCCAAAATTCTAAATAAAAATGATCAAGGAGATTACAGCAACAAATCACAAAGTTTATAAAATAAAAGCAGAATAATTGACCCTATAAATAACAAAACAATAATAATCATGCAATTTTATCTATGGATACAGAAAAAGAACTTTTGAACAAAATAGGATATCCATTCCTATTAGAAAAAAAAGAATACTTGAAAACATAGGAATAAATGGAGTTTTTCTTAAAACAATAAGAAGCATTTATCTAAAACCAAGAGTAAATTTTACCTGTAATGTGGACAAATTATTCCAATAAGAGCCTTTCCAATAAGATCAGGCATGAAGCAGCAATATCCTTTATCACCACTCTTAGTCTGTTATCACTTTCTGCAGATGATCTAATTCTTTAGAGAACCTTAGAAAATAAACTAAAAACTTAGTTGGAACAATTAACAACTTTATCAGTGTTGTAATATATAAAATAAACCCACCTAAATCACGACAATTTCTATATATTACCAGAAAAGTTCATCATGAAATAATAGAAAGAAAAATTGTATTTAAAACACCAAAAGACAGCATAAAATATTTGGGAGTCTCCCTGCCAAAATAAACCTATAAACTATATAAAAATGCCAAAAAGACAATTTTCACACAAATAAAGACAATTCTAAACATTTAGAGAAAAATAACTGTTCATGAGTAGACTAAACCAGTATAACAAAAAGTGACAATTCTACTCAAATTAATTTACTTATTGAGTAACTTGTCAATCAAACTACGAAATAATTATTTCATAGAGCTAAAATATCAGATTTATCCACAAGACCAAAAGGTAAAAAATATCAAGGGAATCAATGAAAAAATACATTAAGGAAGATGATTAAACAGTAAAAGATTTCAAACTATGTAACTTGATGGTAATCATTGAAACAATCTGGTACTGGCTAAGAAAAAGAATGGTGGATTAGTGTAGTAGGTTAGGTACAAAAAAGAGGAACAAATGACTTTATTAATCTACTGTCTGACAAACCCAAAGATACAAGCTTTGGGAATAAGAACTCACCATTTGACAAAAATTGTTGAGAAAACTGGAAAGATGGCAGAAACTAGGCATAAATCAGCTTCTTCCACTGTCTAGCAAGATAAGGTCAAAATGGATGCATGATTTATACACAAATGATGGTAAGTGAGCAAATTAGAAGAGCATGGAAAAATATGCCTCCCAGATCTATGGATAAAGGAATAATTTAAGTCCAAGAAAAATATAAAATACCACAAGAAGTCAAATGGATGATTTTAATTCCATGAAATTAAAAAAAATGCTCACACAAAACTAACAGTCAAAATTAGAAGGAAAGCAGGAAACTGGAGGTGGGAGAGGATTATAGCAAGTTTCTCTAACAAAGGCTTCATTTCTCAAAAATATAGAAAATTGAACTAAATTTATAAAGAATCTTCTATAATTAGTTAATGATTCACATATATGAAAAGTCAGTTATCAGAAGAAGAAATAAAAAATATCAATATTCAAGGAAAATTAAAAACAACTCTAGGTACCAACTAGAACCTATTAGCTTGACTAATGTGACAGCAAAGGAAAAGGACAAATGCTGGAGGGGATTTGGAAAAAATGGGTACATTAATGCACTGTTGGTGAGGTTTTAAACTGGTCCAATCATACTGGATAACAATTTAGAACTATGTCCATGAGGTTATAAAACTCTCCATCCCCTTTGATCTCATAATGCCACCACTAAATCTGTGTCCCAAGAAATCAGAGGAAAAGGGAAAAGATCTATATGTACAAAAATATGTATAGCCACCCCCTTTTTATGGTAGCAAAGAATTAGAAATTGAAAGGATGCCCATAAATTGGGAAATGACTAAACTAGTTGTTGTATATGATTGTGATAAAACACTATTTTTCTCTAACAAACAAGAAGGGGTGATTGTTAAAAAAGAATCAGAAGACATATGAACTGATGCAAAGTGAAAGTGGTGACAAGGTGAGTGTTATATGCAAAACAGCAACATAGGAATTGTGAAAGAATTAGTTACTCTAATCAACTCAATGGTCCAAAACAATTCCAAAGGATCTGTGGTGAAAAATACTCTCCACCTCCAGAGAGAAAACTGATGAAATCTGTGTGCAGATTGAAGCATACTCTTTTTATTTTATTTTTCTTGCCCATTTTTTGGCCACATGGCTAATATGCAAATATGCTTTACATGACTTCATATATTTAATTAATATATTGTTTGCCTTCTCAAGAGATGGTGGGGAGGTTGGAGAGAGGGAGAGAATTTGGAATTCAATTAAAAAATTAAAAATATATAAAATTTACATTTTTTAACTGATTTAGTAAGCTGAGTCAAGGATTATTGTATCAGAGTGATTGAATCTTGTAATGATTCGGTTTCAGTTTATTGGGAACTACAAAATATATATTCAGTTAAGAAATCCTGAAATGCTCAAAGAGGCTCTAAATTAAATTCAAGGGATATGAGAATGAACAGGGCAGCTAGGTTGTGCAGTAGACTGGAGTCAGGAAGACTCACCTTCATGAATTCAAATCAGACTTCATACACTTACTATCTAAGTGATCCTAGGCAAGTTGCTTATTCCTGTTTACTTCAATTTCCTCGTTTGTAAAATAAGATGGAAAAGGAATGGCAAACTACTCCAACATCTTTACAAAAAAAACAAAACAAACAAAAACCAAAAACCAAAACAAAACAAAACTCAAATGGTATTATGAAGAGCCAGACATGACTGGAAAAAAAAAAAACTGAACAAAACCTAACGGGAATCAGACTGGGTTTGTTCTATAACAGGCAAAGGGAAGCATCTCTACCCAAGTTGGTCAATAGTTTTCTGTAATTTAAAGTCTTTTAGTTGCCTGAAGCACTGAAATTTTAAATGACTTGTCCGTGATCATGTAGCCCATATTTGATGGGGTAGGACTTTAATTCAGGTTTTCCTGGATTTGAGACTGGATCTGTATTAGAGGCAGCTAGGTGTCTCAGTGGATAGAGTGCTGGGCATGGAGTCAGGAAGACTTTGGTTTGAATGTGTCTTCAAACACTGACTGACTGGGTACCTTAGGCGAATCACTTAACCTAGCTTTTTCTCAACAAGGAAGTACATATTCTTATCATTTTGTGATGATTCTGGTGAGAAAAAATGGAGAGACCTCTGACAAACTCAAATTTTTTAAATTGTATGTAAAAATGAATTTATCATTTGGCTGAAGAAAAAATGCAAGATCAGAATAAGTGCTAGCTAGTGCAACAAAAATAGAAAACTAAGAAAAAGTGGAACTGCTTGGCTTCTATTTTGCATGTGTCTTCTTTATTAAGGAGAATAAGGAAGAAAACAAATATGGTTTGTAGGAGCTAAAGCCCAAAGCTGAACTGGAACTTTCTTTAATGATTCAGAGGGCACTTAAGGATGCCAGAGGGTCATTGTTAGAACTGTTAAATTAAGATAACATCAATTGTCATTTCATTATGAATGCCTCAGAAGTGGTAGTTAAAAGATTTCCTTGTTGAGATAAAGCCAACATTTAGCCAAACATTTATAGATGTCTGCAAGTAAATTATAAGTGTATGTGTATATGTTTATATGTATGTATGTTTAATAATAATAGCTAGCATTTACATAATACTTAATGTTTTCAAAATGCTTTATAAATATTACATTTAATACTCACCCAAAGGCACTGGGTTGTATTTGTTATTATTATTATTATTATTATTCCCACATTACAGATGAAGAAACTGAGGCAGATTGTGATTACATAATTTGCCCAGTGTCACATATCTAGTCAGTTTTCAGAGCCAGATTTGGACTCAAGTCTTCTGACTTCAAGTGCAGTGCTCTGTTTACTGAGCCACCTAGTTGCTTTATAAACACACAGATTCACAGCCATAGAAATAGACACAGAAACACACATATAGATGTAGATGTATATGTATATACGTATATATGTATATAGAGAGAAACTAGTTCTTTTTTAGACTTATCCTTACTACATGAATATATGCATTATATACCCAGTTAAAGGAGAAAATACTACAGGTTTCCAAGAGAAAACCATTTGAATACTGAGGAAGCACTATCAGGATAACCCAGGATCTGGCAGCTTCTACACTGAGGGATCACAGGGCCTGGAATACGATATTTAAAGGTTAAGGCAACTGGGATTAAAACCAAGAATCAACTACCCAGCAAAATTGAGCATATTGTTCCAGGGGAAAATATGGTCATTCAATGAGGTGGAGGACTTTCAAGCATTCTTGCTGAAAAAACCAGAGCTGAACAGAAAATTTGACAA
>CM053594.1:135580786-135597654 GCA_028646575.1 Pseudocheirus occidentalis | reverse complement strand
TTTTTTTTTTTTTTTTTTGCTTTTTGGAGGGTAACTGGGGTTAAGTGACTTGCCCAAAGTCACACGGCTAGTAAATGTTTCAAGTGTCTGAGGCCCGATTTGAACTCAGGTCTTCCTGACTCCAGGGCAAGTACTCTATTCTCTGCCCCACCTGGCCACCCCTATAGTAAACACTCTAAATACAAATACAAGGGAAAAAAAGACAACCCCTTCCATAAAGGAACTGTAAATTAGAGTAGAGAGCAAAGGGGAAGGAGAATTCGGTTGTGAAGGAGTAATGTAAAAATACATCAACAGGAGGGTAATATAGGTTGGCTGGCCTAGGACCATCACCAGAATGGAAGCTTCAGGATAGAGTTAACCAACAAGACAAAAGCATGGAGCATAGATATTCTAGAGTGAGGAGGCCATAGGCACTAAGGGGTGATCCAGGGTGGGTTAGCAGGTGAGGCATCGAACCATTCATTCATGTTCAGTTGGCCATTTCCTTTCTTATCCTAACACATTAATTTTGCCTGTGCTAAGATTTTTTTTCAATTTCACATAATTGAAATTGTTTTTTATAAACAGGTCTATATCATTTTGGGTTAAGAATTCACCCCCTATCTATTTCTTTTAAGGGCATCTTACCCATTTCTCCTACAATTTTTCATACTATCTTTAATTTCCAGGTCATACAGCCATCCTGAATTTATTATAGTATATGGTTCAAGAAGCTGGTCTTGACCTAATTTCTTCCAGATTTCTTCCCAGTTTTCCTAGAAAAGGATGTCAAATAAGTTCTTTCTTAAGTAATTTATGGTTTTAGTTTTTTTTTTTAAACACTGGGCTATTCAGTTTAATTTTTTGTCATCTTTATTTTTTGTCTAGTCTTGGGTTGGGGAACATGTGGCCTTGAGGCCAAATGTGGCCCTCTAGGTCCTCAAGTGAGGACTTTTGACTGCATCTAAATTTCACAGAAAAAAAATGCACTTATTATTATTAATTTTATTAGCCTTTTATTAAGAGAATTTATTCTGTGGAGTTTGAATTCAGTCAAAGGGCCTCACTTTAGGACCTAGAGGGCTACATGTGGCCTTGAGGCTGCAGGTTCCCCTCCCCTGTTCTAATCTATATTATTCATCTACTTTAATATTTCTTCTCCTGTACCTAACAATTTTAATGGGAAAACCATTCTCAGAGAAGTTACCTAGTCAAGGTCATCCAGATGACAAGTGGGAAAAGCTAGAACTGAAATCAAGCTGTTGTTGATGCTTTCCTGAATCCAGGTCTAGTATGATATGCTGCTTCTGTAGTCAGTGACCAATTTATTTCAAAATAAGGAATTTCCTTTGATTGCCTTTGGGTAGATTATAAATCTAATTTGTGTGAAACTCAGAATAATGATCTTCACATTATACAAGTCTCCTTCCCTATTGGTGCTGTCATTGGATCATAGATACTTAGCATTGCAGAGATCTCAAGGGCCATGCGATTAAACTCAGACCTGATTAAGAATTCCCTATAACCTACTGCCATAAATGAGAATCATCACTAACATTTACATATTATTTAAGGATTGTAAAGTCCTGTGTACATATTATCTTCTGTGATCCTCTCAAAATCTCATAGATAGATGAAGTAGCTGAGCTTTAGGCAGGTTAAGTGATTTGCCCAGGGTCATGTAGTTCATGAGATCAAAAGTTAACTTAGGTCCAGAGATGTTGCCGTGACACAACCAGATACTAGGTAACTAAACCAGAATTTGACCTGAATTCAAAACCAATATTTATTCCACTCTCCACACTAGCCTTTGAAGCGCCTTAGACAAGATTCCAACTCAGACCTCTCTGACTCTAAATTCAGTGCTCTAACTCATTATGCCACACCATCTAAATGCAGCAGATAGAGCTCTGGGTGAGGAATCAGCAAGACCTGAATTCAAATTTGGCCTTGATCACTAGTTATGTGACCTTGGGCAAGTCACTTAACTTCTGTCTACCTCACTTTCTTCAACTGTAAAAATGTGAGGATCAAATGAAATATTTGTAAAAATACTTAAAACAGTGCCTAGCATATAAGTGCTACATAATACTTATTCCTTTTTCCTTCCAACGTCTGCATAAAAATGTTTGAGTGGAGAGGAGACAAGATGGCAGAGTAAAAGCAGGAACTTGCTTGAGCTTCCACTCCAAACACTCCCAATACCTGTAAAAAATGACTCTATACAAATTTTAGAGTTACTTACCCCCACAAAGTGATAGAGTGAAACAAATCCCCCACTGAAAGAAGCCTGCAAAACTGACACCAGACTAGGAGCCAACTACAGTCTCGTGTGAGCTGTGCTGATCCAGACTCATGGACCAGACCAGCCAGAACAGACTTCAGGAGAGTGAATCAGCAGCTGCTGTAGCAATTTCTAGACTTCTAAACCCATAAAGGCTAAAGAAAAGGTAAGAGGTAAGTGGGGAACTCTGTTGGAACTGAGTGAGAGTAGAGCACAGTCCAGCCCCTGCACCCAGGTGGCAGAGGTGGTGGTGGCTGCAATTGATGACACTTCTGGTTCCTGGCCTACAGATAGTAGAGGGACAAAGAGACCATTCAGAGGGTAATTGCTCTTGCTTTGACCTGCATGGATCTGGGTCACAGTCTTGGGTGATGGTCCTGTAGTGAGGAATGCTACCAGTGTGCCAGAGCTTGTGGTGGCTATAGAGGGGTGGACCTCCTCATAGCTCTGACAACAGCTCTGACAACTGCAAAAACCCCAGAATTTGGGACACAGCTCTTTCCACTCTGGAAGCAGAGTTCTACTGTTGCAAAATATTCAAAAGTCAAGTAATTGGCTGGCAAGATGAGCAAATAGAGGAAGCACAATCAGATTACTGAATCCTTTTTTGGGAACAAAAAGAATCAAAATCTGCAACTAGAAGAGGAAAACAAAGTCAAAATATCTACATCAAAAGCCTCCAATAAAAATATGAATTGGTCACAGGTCATGGAGGAATTCAAGAAGGATTTTGAAAATCAAGTGAGAGAAGTGGAATGACAAATTGGGAAGAGAAATGAGAGTGATGCAAGAAAATCATGAAAATCAAGTCAACAGTCTGACTGAAGAAAATAAGACCTTAAAACATAGACTAACTCAAATGGCAAAGGAGGCCCAAAAAAACCAATGAGGAGTAGAATGCCTTAAAAAGCTGACTTGGCCAGATGGAAAAGGAATTTCAAAAATTTGCTGAAGAGAATAATTCCTTCAAAATTAAATTAGAGAAAATGGAAGATAATGACTTTATGAGAAATCTAGATACTATAAAACAGAGCCAAATAAATGAAAAAAAAAATAGGAGGAAATGTGAAATGTCTCATTGGAAAAAAACACTGACCTGGAATATAGATCCAGGAGAGATAACTTAAGAATTACTATAATGCCTGAAAGCCATGATGAAAAAAGATCCTAGAAATCATTCTTCAAGAAATTCTCAAGGAAAATTGTCCTGATATTATAGAACCAGAGGGCAAAATAGAAATGGAAAGAATTCGCTCATTGCCCCTTGAAAAATATCCCCAAAAGAAAACTCCTAAAAATATTATAGCCAGATTCCAGAGTTCCCAGTTAAGGAGAAAATATTACAAGAAATTAGGAAGAAATAATTTGAGTATTGTGGAAACACAATCAGGATAGCACAAGATCTAGCAGTTTCTACATTAAAGGATGGAAGGACATGGAATATGATATTTTGGAGATCAAAGGAGCTAGAATTAAAACCAATAATCACCTGCCCACAAAACTGAGTATAATGCTTCAGAGGAAAATGTGGTCATTCAATGAAATTGAGGACTTTCAAGACTTTTTGATGAAAAAAAAAACAGAGCTGAACAGAAAATTTGACTTTCAAATACAAGAAGTAAGAGAAGCATGAGAAGAAGGTAAACAGGAAAAATAAATCATAAGGAACTTATTAAAGTTCAACTATTTACAGTCCTACCTGGAAAAATGATCATTGTAACTCATGAGACTTTTCTTAGTATGAGGATAGTTGAAGGGACCATATATATGCATATGTATATATATTTACATACATATATGTATGTATAGGAAGATGTATGTGCTTATATATATAAGAGTGGGTATATATTTTTGTACATGCATACATAGACAGAGGGCACAAGATGAGTTGAATATGAAGGGATGATAGCTAAAAAATAAAATTAAAAGGTGAGATAGGAATATATTGGAAAAAGGAAAAAGGGATAGATTAGGGTAAATTATCTCATATAAAAGATGCATGAGAAATCTGTTACAATGGAGGGAAAGAGCAGGAAGATGAAAGAGAATGGGTCAACCTTACTCTCATTGAATTTGGCTTAAGGAGAGAATAACATACACACTCAATTGTGTCTCTTACCCTACAAGAAAGTAGTGGGGAAGGGGATAAGAGAAGTGTGATAGAAGTTAGGGCAGACTGGGGGAGAGAGTAATTCGAAGCAAAAACTTTTGAAAAGGGGCAGGGTTAAAGCAGAAAAGAGCATAAGGGGGGGTGAGATTGGTTGGAGGGAAATATAGTTAGTCTTTCTCAGTATAACTACTATGAAAACCTTTGGCTAACGGCACATATACAAGCTATATTGAATTGCTTGCCTTCCCAGTGGGGGTGGGTGAGGAGGGAAGAAGGGAAAGAATCTGGAAATCAAAATTTAAAAAACAAGTTTAAAAAAACATTTTTTACATGTAACTTGGAAATAAGATATATAGGCATTGGTATATAGAAATCCATCTTGCCCTACTGGAAAGTTAAGGAGGGGTTAGGGAAGGTTATAAGAGTGAACAGATTGGGGGAAGAGGTATTCAATATGCTTGTTTTCTTGGTGTGAGGGTAGGGGAAGGACACGGAGAAAATTTGTAACTCAAAATGTTGTGGAAATGAATCTTGATAACTAAAAATAACTAATAAAAAATAAAAATGTCTGATTTAGAGGAGCCCAGTAACTATTGAGACAACCCATTCTAGTTTTAAATAGCTCTAATAGTTGATACATTTATCAGTAAATATGGTCTAATTTCAACTTTCTCAAATCCTCTATTTCTCCTAGTTCTTCCCCACCCCACCCCGCCTTGGGTCAAACAGAACAGTCTAATCTTTCTTCCATGTGGGTGACTTTCAAATACTTGGACACAGATATAAAGTTCCCACTCAGTCTTCTCTTCTATTCCTAAATTTCTCCATTTCTTTTGACCAGAGTTTATATGGATTTTTTTTTTTTTTTTGCCTTTTACCACCCTCGTTGCTCTCCTTCGGACAAACTTCAGAGTTTCAATGTCTTTTGTAAATGGTGTTGCCTACAACTAAACATAACACACTGAAATCATACTGTAGATGTGATTGGCCAGGCCAGAGTGCGGAGCAGGAGCTGCTGGTTCCTCCTTATTCTTGGGCATCATTCCCTCTCATAAGAATATTCAAGATGAATTTAGGTTTCTTGGATAGTATATTACTCTTTTCATTCATATTGACCAGTCCACTAAGATCCTGAAAACTTTTTAGATAACTTCCTACATAGTTATTTAATTGTACTCATAACATTGGTTTTATTTTTAATCCAATGTGGATGAGTATTATCCTGCTATCTTTTTATATGAAAGAAAAGGGAAACTTTTCTCCCTATTACACATAGTAACCCTACCATGGCATGATGACAGCATACTGACACATTTCTCATGTCCTTCAGAATTCCTGAAGCTACTAGAAAAAAAAACACACCAATATACAAACTCTGAAGCCCGTTCTGTGCCTTTCAATGTCCACTTCAATCATGAGATTAGGGTTAGCATTTTAAAGCCAGAAGAAAGGAATTTAAAGGTGTTCTAATCAAATTCTCTTATTTTACAAATGAGAAAAATGAAAGAAAGAAAAGTCCAAAACTGGATATCTTCCAAGTATGTGAATGTGTTTGGAACCAAGAAAGGACATGACTTCACCTATCTCCTGCTTAAGGTCCCATAGGTGACAAGTGATGGAGGGAAAATCTGAGTTTAGGTTCTGGGAAGCACTTTGTCTTCTTCACCATTCTACCTTCAAGTGTATGCAGAGGTTCTGGCCAAATACCCAGGTTGGGAGCTCTTTCAGCAATCTTGCCAGTTCTCCCCTAGTTCAGCCTGCCTCCTGCCTTCTCAACTTGTGACTGACAGGATTTTTTCCAGGTCAGTGTTGGACACCGAATCCTGCTGGGCATCTAAGAATGCCCTGGAGCTCTTGAGATTGGAAGACTGTGGCTGTTCTTTTAATTCTTAATTAAGGTTCACTTGAGTTACAGTTTTAGACTCAGATTCAACCCCAAGCTTCTTTAATACATTCCTTTTGGCTGATCTCTAGAAAAGCACAAAATTATATAGGGACATAATTCCAGTAGTACACAGAGGGCCTAAGACAGTGGGGTGTCTCTGCTAGCATGAGAGGACAATGATTGCAAACTTCCTCAACTAATGCAAAAGGATGAAGTCATTATGAATCTTTGGGTGAAAAGCCTAAAACCACAGAAGAACAAAGTGGCTTCAGTAGCTTAGATTGGAGTAAGTTTGTGTTATCAACCAGACTACACCACCATCCCTGCTCAATTTGAATGGAAAAGATTAATTCTGTGGGGAGAAAGAGAATAGGTCTAGAAGGAGGGAGTCTTAAAAATTCCTAGTGGATTATCTCATTAAAAAATAGACATACATTTGTCTTGGGTGCAAAATGTTCAAACAAGAGCTGGACACAGTGCATTTATGTGGGGAAAACACATAAAGATTGGTGGCTCTATCATAGCATCTTCAACAGTGGGCAAAAGCTATGCTATCAAATAGAGTCACATGTATATATTCATGCTTCAGTCAGAAACTGTCACATCTTGTTTGTCCAAGTCTGAAAATCAAATTGTTTTGAGCAATAGGGGAAAATATTTTTTGGCTGAGTGAATGCAATGATTTTGCTCAGTTTCTCTCAATGTGTAGTGACAAAAACACATGGTGCTATTCTTTGGCTGATTGGTAATTCAAAATTTAAGACTAGGCTTAACTATTAGAATTTTGGTGGTGAAAAGAGCATAGATGATGAAGGGGGAAAACACTCTAGAACTATATGAAACATGGGATAGTGGTTTAAGTTTTAAGGGCCAACAAGAGTCTTAACATCCTGTTAACTTTATTTATATTTTTCAACAAACATTCTTTATGTTTAGCTGCTGAATAAAGATCCACAGATTTGATCTTGGGCAAGTTTCCCCACTACCCCCACCTCTTTCACACCCCCTTCTTTTCATTACAGTAAAGAAACTCAACATAGAATGAAAATCACATCAGGGGCAATTAGACAAGAGGTCAGCACAAATGACTTCTATAGCTAGGGAATTATCATCACCCAAGTGTCTCTTGCTTACAGTACGTTGTGACAAAGTAAAAGCTATTTCAGCTGTTAGGTTGTGATGGCTGTTATTTATGAAACATAAAAAGATACTGAAATACAAAGGGACTTGAAAAGACCAGGGTAAGATCAGATAAAAAAATGGGAAAGAAACAAGCATCTTGGGATGGTAACTACTCTGCCATGTACTGACAGGGAGGTTGTATATTTTTAGAATATACTGAAAGGAATGGTGCTTTTACTTAGGTTTTTATGGTTTACCACGAGATGCAATTTTCTGGCCTTATATGCAGTTGTAACAAAAGTCAGAGAGATTTTATGATAGCTGCCAGAGTTCATAAATGATGGGATACACTAAAATATTTATAGAACTGTAAAATCTTGATTTCTCTCTGGTTTAGCAGATGGGGCCCTAAAACTAGTTCCCAGATTGTCACATTTCTTTACCCTTTGATGACAAAGAAGCCCGTTATCACTTTTCTTCCCTAGCAAGCAAGTTCACTAGTTTAATCAAGTTCATGCTTCTGGACAATTATCTATTAGAACATGGCAATGGTGAGAATACTCCACAAGATGTCATTTTCCTAGAAATATTTATATCACTAAAGGGTTGGGAGTCACATAGTCCATCCCCTGATCACTTTTTCTACTTACTTGCTTCCTTCTTCATGTGTAGGAAACTGGTGGTCAACCCAGTTTCAAGTTTGTATTATCTGTGAGGATAAAAGTGACTTTAGCATCAAGATAAAAATGCAAATGTGACACTACTTCCTGTCCTCTTAAAAACGACATAAAAGGTTGTTGTCCTCCGATCAAATAACGTTTCCCTATGGCGCCACTAAGCTCTAGAGCTCTTCAAAATTCAAAGACAAATGGAGGAAGGGCACTGAATAATCATTAAAATCTCTACAGTGGTGGATTGCTGATAGGGATTTCCCCCTATTTCAGGGGGATTTATCAGTAAAAGATTATGGAACTGCTAATAAAGTTTAGTCTCATATGACAGTTATCACTAAAGAGATGTCCCAGATTAATCTCCTAGACAAGGTAACCCAAAACTATTTCTAAGTGAAAAAACAGATTGTAGAGGAAGAGTATTTGCAAATTGTCCCTTTTGTGTCTGAAGAAAGTTAGTGACATTAATTATTAAAGGCCCATAGGTTGTTTCCATACTCTGATGAGGTGTTCTTAAAAAGTCATATTTCACCAAAAAAAATCTCTTGTGACATCAACTGTCCTTAATATAAAGCATGAAAATGAAGAGGGAAAATTGAAATAAATCTAAGATGGTTGGAATTTATCCTAAAGATACAGCTCTAGATTCTCATTCAAAAACACTGTACTTAGTGTGTGATTAGCTCGATTTATTTGTTCTATTTCAAAAACAATTTATACATATGTCACTTTGGACATATAAGTTAGTAATTCTCTAACACTTTGGATTACTCACTTTATATGGATGTAGTTTGAGTCAGCCTCCATGTGCTACTATCCTTTCATTTTTCTCTCTTTGCTCCTTCCAACTCCATCGTAACTTTTCAACACTCATAGCCCCTACTACTTATTTCAGAGGATTGACTTTTTCTTGCCCTTTAAAAAGTTTTTCCTTTTCTCACATGTAAAGAAAATGTGTAGTCAGCAGCTAAAGAGATTGTAATGGAAAACAGAGCACTAATGTTCTCTTCCTAGGTGTTATAAGATGAAGTTTTGGACTTGGAATCAAAATGACCTCATTTCAAATCCTGCCTTGGGCACCTACTAGCTGTGTGACCCTGGTCAAGTAACTTAACATCTCTAAGTCTCAATTTCATCATATATAATATGAAGATAATAATAGCAACTAGCTCTGAAGGCCATTATAGGGATGAGATAAAAGACAAAATGTTTCATAAGCCTTAAAGCCCTTTATCAAGGTTTATGATTCATACTATAGAACTGAGCGTATTACAAATTGAGAGGTCAAATATTTTCCTAATAATTATGAGAGTATAGAGGGAAAAATCTTGATCTAAAATTTTTTTCAATTAGAAAGTCCACTGCTGGGGTGGCTAAATGGCACAGTGAATAGAGCAGCGGCCCTGGAGTCAGGAGGACCTAAGTTCAAATCTGACCTGAGGCACTTGACACACTAGCTATGTGACTTTGGGCAAGTCACTTAACCCCAATTGCCCTCCAAAAAGCAAAAAAAAGAAAAGAAAGTCCAACGCCAAAAGCTCCTTGTCACCCCCATCTTTTTTGTTACCCTAAAGTCTTCTTTTAATACCACAGCCTGATAAGGGTCCTCAGTCCTGTGGGTTCCCTGCTTAATATTAATATTGCCATAATTATTTCCACTCTTCAAAAGAACTGGGCTTTGTGGATACTCCTTCTACTGACAAAGGTCAAACAAACCCTTCTTTTCTTTAGTTGATGGTCTTCAGGAAATATCACAGCTAAAAATTAATCTAGTCGGAGAGTACCTGGTAATACGCTTCTCCTATACAAAGTCCATAAATAGACTTCTCCCTGTAATGTTCCCATCCTTGTAGACCAGTAGAGTTTTGGAGAGCCCAGAGTTACTTCCATATTATAATTCAGCATTGAGGGAGGATTTTAGTCCAAGATAAATTAAATCCCCTCACAATCACATGAAAGGGGAACGTATGATCCTACGAAGTTATGAACTTTGACTGTAGTCAGGAAATAAAGCATATAAGTGTTATATTGAATATTCCTGGGTTACATCACCTTCATGTGTGAAGGCAGAGGCTAAAGGTTTATTTTAGAGTTTTTGTTTACTTGTTTTCTTTTGTAATTTCGCTTTTTCTTTTTCTGTTTCTTTGGCAGTAAGAAGTATGGCAGTGAGAGAGGCCAAGAAAGCAAGGGAATTGTTAGAGCAGTGGGCCATTAGCAGTACAGGGACAATAACATAAAAGAACAGCAGGAAACAGGCTGTGAATTGGCCAGTGTGTCGAAGTCACATAGGGAAAAGACTCTGGTGAATTCCATTTCTTTTTACCTTGGATATATACTTTCCAGTGGGAAGTTGACTTTTGTTCTAGCTTTGGGAAATCAAAATACCTGCCAAACAACTATGGCTTCTTGCATTAGAGCAAAATAATAATAATACTGATTAAATAAATTGTAAAACAATATGTTGATTTTTGTGCTAGGAAGTCACCTGCAGGGGGTAGCCTGAAATTTCATTAACAGAAGGATGTACAGAATAGGTTTAGAAAACTGTTTCACGGTGAAGGGTGCTTGTCAGAAACCCACAGAGAGTAAAGCAATTATCCTAAATGTTCTTGTAGGACCCACAGGGGGCAGAGCTTAGGTCTTCTGTGTTTGGAAGTGATCTTCAATGAAAAAGTATGCTTTAGATTCTAGAATGGTACAGTAAAGCCCTTTTTCTTCATGAAAGCAGAAGTGTGCTAACTTTGACCGATGTAGAAATTTGGTATAGTACTTTTTAAGGGTCTAAGATACTCTGTTGATTAGTTTAGGAGAAAAATTAAGGGTAAAGTTGATACAATTATGTGAAAAAGTCCTTTTTCAAATAAAACAAGCAATGTCTGGGAGTCAATTATCTAATTGTCAATTATTGTCTATATAAGGAGTGGGGAAATCTGTGACCTCAAAGCCATGTGTGGCCCTCTAGGTCCTCAAGTATGGCTCTTTGGCCAAATACAAACTTCACAGAATAAATAGTGAACTTCTGTGAAGTTTGTATTCAGTCAAATTCAAAATCTTAAGGAACAGCAACAACAACAAAAATGTAATAGAAAAGTCACCTTAGAGGGAACATCAATTAGTTTGACAATAACGATGCGCATTCCTGAATTAATGAAGATTATTTGAAATCCACTTTTGGATTTCACTACCTTACAAAATTGCCATCCCTGGGAGCCACATACCCTAAATAGCAAATTACCAAAAACATGATTATTGATTCAGAAAATGCATTAGGGTCATTGTACAATTTCCAAACTGACTTAGATAAAGCTGAGTGATCTGAAGAATAGAATTGAAGATTGATGTTGGCCATAGAATGGCCAGATGATTGTACTGTATCTTTCTATCTGTTTATGACAGAGAATTGAGAAGATGCATTACAACTCTTATTGAAGAATGGGTTCCAAAAGTCATTGTGACAGAATAATCTTAAAGAACACCGGAAAACTCTTTTTTTTCATGAATTCATTTCTGCATACTCCTAGGTAGAACTAGAAATTAAAGTTAGAGATAAAATTAAAAAGAAAAAAGTAAATTTCCAACATATCAAACTCTCTTTAAATATGGGATATTCAAGTAGCATATGTGAGTGAGCCTGAGAATGGGTCACAGAACCTCATGCCTAGTATATCTATGATAGTGTCTGTCTTATAGGAATATAAATGAGTGGGTATACAGAAGAGGTCAAAGTATGCTGAATTATTGAAAACTGTAGATTCCTGATCATATTACTACAGATTTCACCCATACATAACACTATATATTTACATATGGAAGTACATCTACCTTATTTAAGTAATTAAGCACTTCAGTTCATACCAATGTTATTGTCCTTTCTTTGACCCAATTTCTTTTTAAATGAAGGATAAAAATTCAGAAAGGATAATTTCTACAGAAGTGACAGATAATTTTTTAAACTTATTTAAATTTTATTTTTCTTAATAAAATATAAAAGAAAATTTAACATGATTTTTTTGAAGATTTTGAGTTCCAACTTCTTTACCTCCCTCCTTTTCCCATCCCCTCCTTGAGATGACAATCAATTTAATATTTATTATTCCAGTATGATCATGCAAAACATTCGCATATTACAAAAGAAAATACAGGCCAAAAAAAACTCAAGAAAAAAAAAGTGTTTTTTAAAAAAAAGAAGTTTCAATCTTCATTCAGGCTCTGTCAATTCTTTCACCAGAGGTGGTTAGCCTTTTCACTGTAAATCCTTTGGATTTGTCTTTGGTTATTGTATTGCTGAGAACCGCTAAGTCATTCAAAATTGATCATGTTTATAATATTGTTGTTACTGTGTACTATAGCTTCCTGTATTGGTGCACTTCACTTTGCATCAATTCATGTAAGTCATCCCAGGATTCTTCTCATCATTTCTTACAGAGCATTAGCATCACCTCATAAGCACATAACACAATTTGTTCAGTCATTCTCCAATTGATGGACATCCCTTCAATTCCCAATTATTTTTCACCACAAAATAACTGCTGTAAATATTTTTGTACATATAAATTCTTTTCATTTTTCTTTGAGCTCTTTGAAATATAGACCTACTAGTTGTATTGCTGGATCATAGGATATGCACAGTTTGGTTGCTCTTTGGGCATAGTCCAAATTCCTCTCCAGAATGTTTGGATCAGTTCACAACTCCACCAGCAATGTATTAGTATCCCAGTTTCCCACATCTTCTCCCTCATCTATCATTTTTCCTTTTCTGTCACATTACCCAATCTGATATGTAGGAACTGGTGCCTCAGAGTGGTTTTAATTTGTGTTTCTCTTATCAATAGTGATTTGGAGCATTTTTTTCATATGAATACAGATAGTTTTGCTTTCTTCTTCTGAAAACTCCCTATTTACATTTTTTCTCATTTATCATTTGCAGACTGATTCATATTCTTATGAATTTGATTCAGTTCCCTCTATATTTGAGAATTGAGACCTTTATCAGAGAATCTTGATGTAATTTTCCCCAGTTTTCTGCTTTTCTTCTAATCTTGACTGTATTGTTTTTGTTTGTACAGAACCTTTTTAATTCCATGCAATCAAAATTATTCATTTTACATTTCATGATCTGTATGTCTTCTTTTATCATAACTTTTTCTCTTATCTATAGATCTGACAGGTTAAATGTCCCATACTCCTCTAATTTGCTTATGATTTCACCCTTTATGTCTAAATCACAAACCCATTTTGACCTTTCCCAGTACATGGTATGAGGGACTAATCTGTACCTACTTTCTGCTAAACCATTTTCTAGTTTTCCCAGCAAGTTTTTTTGTCAAATAGTAAGATCTTGTCTCAAAAGCTTGGATCTTTCAGTTTCTCAAATGATAGATTATTATAATCATTTATTACCATGTATTATGTGCCTAATCTATTTTACTGACCCACTACTCTACTTTTTAGCCAGTACCAGATTGTTTTGATGGTTACCAGGTTGAGATACAGTTTGAAATATGATACTTCTAGGCCACTTTCCTTTACTTTTTCCCCCTTTGATTCCTTTGATATTACTTATCTTTTATTCTTCCTGATCAATTTTATTATTATCTCTTAGCTCTCTAAAATTTGTTTTTGTTATTTGATTAGTATGTTACTGAATAAGTAAATTAGCTTAGAATTGGTATTTTTAATATATTGGCTCAGATAGTCTTTCAGATTTAATTTGTTTTCCATTTCTAGAGACAGAAAAATCCTTCTGAGCCAGCATTTTTTTGTCTTTGGTTCATAACTTACTAGCATAATGTCAAACACACACATGAACACCTAATACCTATTTGTTGAGTGAATAAGGGAATAAAAGTAGAAGTTATACATCCAGTCTGAAAAAATGCGGAGGAATCCATTAATTCTTTAGCTGCTGAGTTTATACATTCATTCTTTAGACTGACATTTTTTCTCCTCCAAATGACTGTATAGCCATTATCAATAATACTTACTTTAGAATATATAACAATGCAATCCTTTCAGTCCCATATTCCTCAGGTCTCGATGCTTCCTTCTTCAGAACTGACTTGGATAAAGCCGAGTGATGTGAAGAATGGTATTGAGGACTGATGTTGGCCATAGAATGCTTTAGAACTACTTTCCTGTTTTCCTTTAAAATCACTATTCCTCCTAATTGAACAACTTACACACTCCTACTTCAGATTGTAAAACTGAACTTGTAAAGAAACTTCTCTATTCCATTTCCTTTGTATTCCCTACCAAAGTCTAAAACCTGTGGTGATGGGCATCCTGGAATCATCCTGAATGTTACTCTAATATATTAATTTGGGTTAGCACAAGATGGGAAGAAATGAAATTTCTCATTGAAATGGGGGTAAGCCTCTCTCTATCCTCAAACCAATGCAGTCTGAGGAATTAATAACAAATTTCATATGTAAATTAATCAAAGGTGCCCTTGATTCCCAGTTATTTCACTCATTTATGACTAGTTCAATTAATGCTTTAATTTGCTGGAAGTATTTTTTTTCCTTTTTAAAACACAAATATTCCTTCACTCCCTTTCCCTCCCCCACCCTAGGATTCTCAGGGAACTGTGTGTAGCTGGTAAATCAACTCAATTATTATTCTATTCCAGAGGACATACGATGATTTACATTTATATGCCAGCAGTTTCTTCCTTGTTGCCCCAGCAAGAGCTGGGGAATGATTTATAAGGATGCAGAAGAGCTGGCACAGATGTTATACAGCCTCAGCATGTTTGCATTGCTCAGTGTGATCGGTTCTTCCTAATATGCATCAGTGCTCCTGCACAGGTAGAAGGAGAGGCTGTCCATGTGCCAGCCAGCAGCCATGATAGTTCCTATACAGGACATACACTGACCCCTCTGAGAATTTTTAAAATTGTCATTTATCTCTTTTAGCAGGTCACTTCTTAGTGCCATCCTGAGGGGAGGGGCTTGTTTTGCTTCTTGTAATTAGTTGAGTTGCCTCTGCTGAATTCCTAATGGACTTCTGAATCATAAAACCTATTCCATTCTGGAACAGTTGGCAGCTTTGTTTAATTTTTCTACCCTATATATCGCTCTTTCTCTCTGAAAAGAAACTGAAAAATTAAAGGCATACATAGAAGAAAAGGATATTATGTTTATGGACTCAATGTATCACCACCTGTAATGGAGCACACAATCTCCCCTAAGATATCTTCCTCATTTAATAGAAAAGACATCTTCAGTTTGTTGAACCTAAAGAATTTGTACAATTAGGGAAGATTCTATGAACACATATTAAGATAATTTTGTTTGGTTAAGAAGTAGGGTCGTTTAGGAAGGCCAGCTTTGGTTTCAGGAAGACTTTGATTTCAGGTCCTGCCTCTTACATATGTTGGCTATATGACTTGGGAAAGCAACTTATTCATTGGCTTCCCCCAAGCAACTCTTTAAGACGCTAAAATAGATGATCTTCTACTACTATGACTGCCACTACCTAGTTAGCTAGCTTTCATATAGCACTCATTCTGTTTCCAGTCACTGTGCTAAGCACTTTACAATGTAGAGGGAGTTCCTGAAGCCAACAAATTAATAAATTTCAACCAGAAGAAAAAATAAGTTTAGGAAACCGTTTGGGCACTGGTGCCAAGTTTTATGGTTCTTGGCTTTCAAAATTAACTTAGTCAAACAGTCCATGCTGGTGTATCCCAAGCACAGCATGATTTGATCTGATCATAATCGCAGACATAGGGGGAAAAAAAAATCATCGTATATCTGTACTAGACCGATGGTTTCTAACCTTTTTTTCAAGATGCCATATATATTTTTAAAAATATTTTTAAAGGACAATCCTAGTTTCAGTGTGCTGTGCTATAATTAAAAAATGGTCTATTTGGAAGCAGAAGGCCAGCATTCAAGAGGGCATTTGGGACTCAATCAGTGGTGTGGTGGAAAGAATACTAGCTATGGAGTTAGAAGATATTTAATATTTGATATTTAATACTTTGGTGACCTTGGGCAGATCACCCTCCATGTTAATCTTCTTGGGCCCAAGTTTCTTCACCTGTAAAATAAGAACTAGAAGGTCCCTGAGGTCCCTTGTAGCTATAAAAATATGGTTTTATGATTACTATGTGCTTGACCTTCAACACGTCTCTTTATCTTAGTGAATCTTAGATTCCTCAATTATAAAATGAAGGAGTTAGATTCAATGTTCCTTAAGGTGACTTCCAGGTCTTCAATTCTATGAAAATATTTTTAAGCACTCAAATTGTAAGTAGTTTAGGATTCAAGGTTTTATCTAGAGATGTACCCCCTTTAAAATTTTTGCATAAGTTAATTTCTTAATGTAAATTTTTAAAATAAAGCTGATATTCATATTGGAAGCATGGTCCTTTCAAGCAAAGGGAAATTTCCTACTTTCTCTGATAGAGTATAGGGTTAGGTTCTGGGAACCACCTATTTTGTTTTGCTACCATAGAGCTTCTGAGGAGAGATACTTTTTCTCAATTATTTCTCCAAAGAGATCTTGACATTCATACCTCTACAAGAATTATGCTTTATGGGTTTCAGGAACACAAATTCATTTTGAAAGAGAATCAGGGAAAAACAAACATCTTTGCATTTATTTTCTTAATATTTATTCAGCATTCCTTCCTTCCTTCCTTCCTTCCTTCCTTCTTTCCTTCTTTCCCATTCTTTCTACTCTTTCTTCCCTTCTCATTTTTCTACTCTTCCTTTCTTCCCATTCTTTCTATTCTTCCTTCCTTCTTTCTTTCCTTCTTTTTCTTCATTCTCCTTTCCTTTCCTTTCCTTTCCTTTCCTTTCCTTTCCT
>CM053594.1:135551572-135580286 GCA_028646575.1 Pseudocheirus occidentalis | reverse complement strand
GGATGTGGAAAAGTTGGGACACTAATGTACTTTTGTGAAGTTATGAATTAGTTCAAGCATTCTGAAGAATTATACGGAGCCAAAGGCCTTTTGACCCAGCAATACCACTACTAGGTCTGTCTTCCAAAGAGATCAGAGAAAAGGGAAAAGGACCTATTTGTTCAAAAATATTTTTAGCAGTTCTTTTTGTGGTGACAAAGGATTGTAATTTGAAAAAAAATTGTGGAATGGCTGAAAAAGTTGTGGCATGTGATTGTGTTGGAATACAGCTGTGCTATAAGAAATGACAAGCAGGATGTTTTCAGAAAATCCTGGGAAGACATACATGAAATGATGCAAACTAAAGTGAACAGAATGAGGAGAATATTGCATATAGCAGGAGCACTATTATAAGGATGATCAGATGTGAAAGACTTAGTTACTCTGATAAAGACAATGACCCAAGACAATTCCAAAGGACCCACAGTGAAAAATGCTCTCTGCCTCCAAAAAGAAAAAAAAATTGATAAATTTTGAATGCAAATTGAAACACACTTTTTATTTTTTCTTAATTGTTCTGTTTTTATTTGTCGGACTTTTAGCAATGTGGTTAATATGGAAATAAGTTTTACTTGACTTAACATGTATAATTGGTATCAAATTGCTTACTTTCATAAGGACTGAGGAGCTATGTAAAGGAGGGGGAGAATTTGGAACTTAAAATTTTAAAAATGAGAAGTAAAAATTGCTTACATGTAATTGGGAGATATTTAACAAAAATGTTTTTAAGAAGAAAATATAACAATAAATAATTTTACTAGGCCATAATGTCTACCCCTTTAATTTTCCATTCTCCAGGATAGTTCTTTCATTTCTCTTATGGCATGGTCTCTCATCTTTTCACCATCCCGCTGACTTTATTTTTTGTATATATGGTCTAGATTATCAATCTCTTTCTAAAATGTGGGGCCCAAACAAAAATAAGTCAATACTCTAGATATGTTCTGACCTTGGTAAAGTATAGTGTCATGATAATCACCCTAATTTTTGATGCTTTCTCAAATCCAAGCACATTGAACTTTTCCTAGTTGAAAAAAAATTGCTAGAACATATTTTAAAATGATTTTCCATTTCTAATCTTCACATTAACGTCATTCTTGAACCCTAAACTTAGAATCAGGAGACCTGATTTCTATTTCTGGCTCAGTCACTAACAAGTTATAATGTTGATTATATGTTTACCTCTATAGATTAGGAGATAATGGACCTCTTCCTATGATGAATGTTTTCTCTTACTGCTAATATGCTGTTCTTCAAAAGAAAATGAGACAAAACTTTTAACCCATTGATGAAAAGGTAACTTTAACCCCATGCTTGGGTTCCAAAAGCATTATTAGCTCCAACAGTTTATGGGACACTAGTTATTTTAAAACATTATTTTCTCTGTTTTAAGGGTGCAATTTCCTTTGTTTAATATTGGAAGACATAGGGGAAAATACGACAGATTCTCACCAGGATTCTATCAACTCATGTCTTTCATGCTAGTGCCATGTTCTAGGTTGTCAACTTTCTTGGGAGGATAGTGTTCTCCTTCCTACTGTAGGCATCAGACCTGCCCCACTTCCTCAAAAAACTCCTTTTAATCAAAGCAACAATCTTGCTAAGCAACCTGCATTCTTCAAAGGTATAATAAAATGATTTTTTTTCAGACTACCCAATGGTATATCGGTGCTTCCTGATCCCTCTACATGCATATTCAACTATTCCCAGGAAAGGTACCATTTCTATCTTCCTTGGAAAGTGCTTAAAGGAGGAAGAGACCACTCACCTTTCCCTCTGAGTCTTCCTCCACCTCATGCATCCTTTTCCCAGTCTCTGACTCAGAGAATCCAAGTAATTATTTTCTCTTATTCTTAGATAATTTTGACCACCTTGAAATGGGATTTGGTGGTGATATTGAAAAGTAGGACATGGATCCCTTGCAGGCTTTTAAAAACAGGGGAGCTCCCAAGCGCCGGTGACACTGATGCATTACTAGAGCATTTAAGACTCCTGGAAGAGTTTGGAAGCTCCAACAGAGCTGGCTCCACTGAAGTTATCTTCTGAAACAGAGAAAGGACTGGGGATGTGTGGGGGGTTGCTTTCCTTCCCCCACCTTTCCCCAATGGCAATTAAGTGCTTAATACATTTTAAATGGAAAGCAAGTTTCCAATGGAATTTTCAACATAGTGGAAACAAATGACCTTTGAGACAGTCATCATTTAGCATAATGGATATAAGGCAAACAATACAGAAAACAAAGCAAACACATATTTCTCTAGAGCCTTGACCACCAGTTAGAGCTGAATTGTCAGGCAGTTCTGTTTTGAATCAAGTGGATCTGGGTGGTTCCTCTTTCAGAGCAGAGTGAAGAAAGAAAAAGAGAAGGAAAAAAAAACCATCCATGTGAAAAACATTGTGTTGACACAAGTTGAACAGAATCCTGGAAAAGAGAGCTTTACAACCAAGGGTTGCTGCTGTAAGCCTAGTTGTGAGCCTTAGTCCTACAATTGACTTAGGCAGTCCTTCCAGTCGCTGACATCCACCCTTCTCTCCCAACCATGGTTCCAGAAAAATAAAAGAAATTGTTCTGAAGCTAAGCAAATTAACAACTACCTCATTTTTGTATATTGGTGTAAGACATGTTCCTGTGAAAATCACTGCTTCTAAAAGAAAGATGTCAAATTGACAATGAGCTATATTAAATGCCACTCCCTTAAAAGTATCTGCTAGACATCTGCCATACTTACCATCATCTTATCCCAGAAGCACCACCTCAAGGGGATAAATGCAATTCATTTTAAGAAAACAGTAGCATAACTTTGCTTTTCCTTTCCCTAAGAATTTTCCAATTCCTATTGGCATATAAGCTCTCATTTATCTGTCTTTCAAAAGCGAATATGGATACACATATAACAACAGCTTAAACACCACCATTGCTACTATTAACACTAACTAACTCAACTTCTACAACTAACTATAAAAACAATGAAAAACAAGGTGATGAAACACTATTTTCTTTTACATACAGACTGGATATCCTAAAGCAGTGAATGAATGACCTCTATGAATAGTAGAAAATTTTGACCACTCCCTTTTTTTTTTAACAATTTATCCTGTATATTAAGTATTGTACACAGTTGTTTTCAAGTTGTCTCCCCCATTATGAGGTCAGGGACTATTTTGACTTTTCTTTATATTCCAGAAATCATCATTCCAGTGTCATGGAGTCTGCATTGAGTGCATGCTTCTTGACTTTTTGACTCCACATGGACTAAATAAGAAAGCATGAGGATATTTTGTCTGCTGTAAAAATGTCCTTGAGCTCATAGTCCAGCTCTCTATATCAGTCATGCTTCTCTTACTGCCAGTTAGGAATCATCTTACAAGAGGGTCAAAGGACAAGCTTCACACTCTGTCCCTGTCCTATTTATTCCCCTTATGGGAGAAATAAACTCCCAGTTGCACTGTTGGCAGAAGTAGGAGCTTTTTTGTTGTTATTCGAAGCTCTTTCTACTGGAAACAGAAAGGAATCAAGTATGGGATTTGTCCTTCTTGCTTTGAGTCTAGTTATAAGACATAAATTAGGTGAGGATTGAAAAATGCATATGGAAGGCTTGAAAAAGATGATTAAATCCAAGACCTTCTGTAAAAGAATAGCACAAATCAGTATGAAAAGAAAATGAACTTTAGGAAAGAAGTTGTTCAGTTGTGTCAGACTCTTTGTGATCCCATTTGGGGCTCTCTTGTCAAAGATACTGGAATGGTTTACCACTTCCCTTTCCAGTTCATTTTACAGATGAGGAAACTGAGGCAAACAGCGTTAAGGGACTTGTCATTTAACTAGCAAGTAAATTCCTAGTAAGAATTACTAAGTATCTAAGGCTGGATTTGAACTCAAGTTTTCCTGAATTCTGGCTCAGCACTCTAACCACCTAACTTTATTAGGAAAGAAATTGTATGCAAAGTGTGAAATTGGGAGTGCCAAGAGAATTCCAAGAGAACTGGTTCATGTAGGAAAAAAAGTAGAAAATCACATTTCTTAGTGGATAATGTTGAAACTGGAGTCAGGAAGACTTGGATACAAATTTGTCTTATGTTTGCTTAGCTATAGACCTAGGGCAAGTCATTTAACCTCTCTAAGTCTCAATTCATTATCCATAAAATGAGAGTGATAAAACTGTAATATTTACCTCAAAAAGTAGCTGTGAATTTTAAGTGAAATCAAATATGTAAAAAAATTGCTACCTTGAAAGCTTGTATACATGTCAATTATTATTCCTCAAAACCAAAAATAATGCAATAAAAAGAGCATTAAATTAGGGCTTAGGTAACTTGATTTCTAGTTTGAGATCACCTACTGGCTAGCTCATGAACTTGGGCAAATCATAGCTGCTAGGGACTCCAGTGTTCTCACCTGTTAAATGAGTGGGTAGAATCAAATATACTTTTAGTTCACATTCAGTTCTGATGGCCTTAACCTGAAGGAAGAAAGAAAATATCAGGATGGTAGTTTGATTAACTCAGATACCTGAAGGGAAGATGGAAAAGCTACAAACTTAAGTCAGATCTCTAAACCCTAGCAATAAAGAGTCCAAGTATCAAGGAAGCATTTTAGAAGGGATAGAACCAGAGAGGAGATGTAACTAGTAAGTGACAGAAAAATCAACTGAAAAAAATCTATTAAGCAAAATCAGATAAAAAGAGGAAACTGATCAACATGATAGAAAGAAAAAAATGAACAGAGAAAAATAATTAAAATAAAAAAAAGTTTCATCTTTTTATATGTCTGATGACATTAGGATAGGAAAAAGTAGCTAAAGGGCATCTAAATGAAATGATATATTTAAATCATTAAGGCCTGATGACAGTTCCTAGGGTACTTACAGAATTGGCAGATAGGTACTAGGTACCATTACTTTGGAACAAAAAATAACTTTGAAGTAGTTAATAAAGGAAATTTGAGACCCGCTTTTAAAATGGGAGCAAAGGTCATATCATTTTCCACAGACCAGTCATTTAATATCAATCAGTGTGTGGTATAATCGCAGTAGGAATAGATCTGTCTTGAATGATCTTAATTCAAATCCTATATTTGATCTTCAGAAATCTAGTGATCAGAGGTAAATCAGTGAGTCTTTTTTTCCATACCTATATATAATAATAGAGCTGATTAATCTACCTCCTAATATTATTGTGATGTTCGAATGACTAATTGTATATAGGCATAGGGGATAGAGTGGCCCTGTGATTTCATTGGTACAGGGGACCTCTACATGAGTGAATTCCCTCTACCAATGAAGGATAGCACCATTTCCACAATTGTAAAGTTATACAGTAGCCTCTAATATTGAAATATCAGGTAACTTACACAGGGTCATAGGGCCGATATAATCCAAAGGTGGTACTTGACCACAAATTCTCCAGACTTTGATGTCCCCTATATAGATAGATTAAACTATAAACTATATGTACATTAGCATATAAGGTACTTTGCAAACCACACAGTGCCAGTATATCATAGAGTATGCTGCAATACTAGATGTAGCTGCTTCACCTAGAGGCTCCCCATACCAGTTAAATCATAAGATTAGTTCCTAACTTAATCTTTTTCATGGAAAAGCTAGAATAGTATTAGTGTTCAGCACAGTGCTTGGCATATAGCAGGTGCTTCATAAATGTTTTATTAATTGATTTATTGGAAGAGCACTAGCATAGTCAAGTGACTTGGGCTTTCATCCTGGCTCCACCCTAGAAAAAAATATATATATACCTTCTTGATTTCAGTCTCCTCACTTCTAAAATAAAGGCAACATGTTGGGCAAGATGATCCATAAAATTTCTTATAGTTCTAAAAGTATGATCCTTGAATAATATATTGTTAGCAATAGTGAGTAATAGGAATGCAATGACATAAAGAATTAATATACATTTCCATAAAGTAATAGGTCATATTGACATAACACATTAGGGCTTGCAAAATGCTTAGCATATATGACCTCATTTGATCCTGAGACCAGTCTGGTGAGCTAATTACAGTTATTTTCTCAATTTCACAAATGAGGAAAGAGGTCAGAAAGATGAAGTGATTGGCCTTTCCCATGGTTCATATAGTTGCCATATATCTGAGACAACATCTGAAAACCAACTTGTGTTGATATTTTGTCTAGTCCTCTCTCCAGTCTATCTACCACACAAATCCAACACTGTACATGATACCTCTCAGGTTCTTTACCATGATCTCAGAGTGACACAGGTATTGAAAAGAAAGTGAGTTATATCAGTGCAACACAGTTTGGCAGGAAAAAAAAGATTCTGTAAAATCAAAACAAAACATAATACCCAATAAGTTAGAGATAAGGGACACCATCTAGGCCAACTCTGTTGTTTCATAGACGAGGAAACTGAAACCCAGGGAGGTCAGATAATTTATCCTAGGTAAGTTACTAAAACAGTTTTTGAATCCAGATTTTTTTATATACCTATTGCTATATACATGATTCCTCTATTAAAATATGAGGATAGAAGCATTTGCTAAAATGAGAATGAGAAATACAAGGGTTTGCTAATTCAAAGAAATTGAAAGTAAAAGTTATTACTTTACTTTGATTGCTTTAATGGTTTGCAAGTATATATGCTTCTCCAACTACCCCACTTCTTGTCAATATTACAAAATCATTAGTTCATTTTGTCTCAAGATGAAAATACCAATCCCTTTCAAGGATTCTGCTGAAATCCATCTTTCACAAATTCCTGTCACCAATTGCTACCCATCAGACAATGCTCTCCTTCTTTGGTTATTTTGGTCCTATTTGTTTTTCCTCAGCACTTACGTCAAGCACAGAGAAGGAAGGTAGCAAGTATGATCCCTAAAGTTCTTCCTAACTTAGAATTCATTACCAATAGGGCTTTTTATGAGTTTTCTTTTCATGCAGTTATTTTGGAAAGAAAATAAGTTTCTGAACACACACACACAAATTCACCATAGAATAGACTATCATGGCCCATATGCATATGAACTTTATCCTACAACCCTCTGCACCCCATGCTTGCTTCACTGAATACGCACTTATTCTCCTTTACCAAGCTTTTAATTCTACTTACTGAGAAGAATAGAATCCATTGGGGGTGGAGGGAGTGAAGTAGAATCTAAGTCTTCTTATATTCATTTGATTTTTTTTTTTAGGGAAAAGAGAGTATATTGGGAAGATCTGAGGAATTATTCATATGATATTTGGAGAAATGGTAATGGAGACTTTCTTTAAGACTTTTTCAAAAGAGAAATTGCTAAGGTTTACAAGAGGTGGGCTTTACTTTTCTTTCTTTTATTTCCTCTCCCTCCTCTGCCTTCCCTCTCCTTTCCTTATTAACTTTTTTGCACTACACATTAAGCTCATTGATTACAAGGAGCAGTACAAAGCGACCTAATGATGGGTCAGTCTTAATGAGAAAAGCGGCTGCTTGTGATGTGGCATGGCTCGGGCCAGCACCCCACTGAGTCCTGGCATGTAGTACTTAGTCTCCTTTAAGAGAGCCGAGCATGGAAAATCAACAGAGAACAGCCTGGTGCCTCCTTACAGAATGGGCCATGTGCATGGCTATTTAGTGCTGTAAAAGAGAGAGCATTTGCACAAATGGGAGTGAACATAAGGAGTCCTTCAGAGAAGAATGAGGCCTTGGCAAATTTATAGACTCCCCTGAAAGAAAGTGATTACAGATCATTATCCAATTGAGGCAGATTGATGGGTTGGGGTCAAAGTAATATTGCAGAACTCACTGAGGGGACAATGCCTGCTTGTCACCATGCTAGAAAAGAAAGAGGAGTGGAACTACCACACAGAGAGCCAAGACTTAAGCTTTACCAACTGCTATCAAAGAGACTGGATAGATATGTAGTTACTTTTCTCCTGCATCATGTTTTATTTTATGTTACAAAGGCTACTCCATTGAGACCAAACTGGGCACTCAAATCCTATCTCATAAAAGACCGACAAGCAACCTAAATAAGGAAGGTCATAAAGCATTAGAAATAGTGATGAGGAAGGGATACAGGGGTATCTTTAGTTCTCTCTTTTTAAGCAGAAACCTCACATAAAAGATATGTGAAGGGAAAAAAACAGCCTGATAGAAAACCATTGCAGGGATTATGAGCACTCTTTCTCTTTCTCTAAGAAGCCAAGGGAAGCACAGATTTGTCTTTGAAACTTGGCAACATCTGGTCAAGCCAAAACTCTGTAGTCCTGAAATTGAATTAAACAGGAATAAATATATCCCCACTGTTTCTTTTGTATTGGTTCTGGAGTGTTTAAAAGTACTCTTTTCTTCAATGTGCTTAACAAAATGTGATACAAAAGACAAAAGAATGGCCCCCAACCAGTACAGACCTTTCCACAAACCCACAATATTTGCTTTTTGCTTTTCACATAGAGTGGACCCCTACATTAGAGAACAAGCAGGAAAACATTTATTCCTCTTGAATATGATTTTTGCCTGGTTTGCTCAATCAAGCCAGCCATTATTTTCAAGGTTAAAGCTTGATTTTTTTTCTTACCTTCCTTCCTTCTTCCCTTCATCTTCTCTTTCTTTCTTTCTTTCTTTCTCTCTCCCTTTCTTTTACTTCAAGCTCAGACAGTCAAGAAAACTATGAAAATGTGTGCTTTTGGTTGTACTTCTCTTAGGAAGAAGACGGGAAATATAAATCTATGATGTCAAAGCTGAATTTATTTTTAATCTAGAGGTATCCATGAAACATGAGTCAAAGTTAAAGAAGGTAAAGAAAACTCTACTTCAGGTTGTGTATTTAACATATTGTGTTTTTTTCTTTTCATTTTAAACTTGGAGAATTGCAAAGTACATCATATATACATGTCATCTGTTCTGTCGAGGGCAAATAAGAGGCAGAGAGGTTATGAGACTAGGGATTTGCTACATTCTCTATATCTATACATATGTTTATATGCATAATTTACCTAATAATCAATTTGTACAATTTGTGTTTCATACCCTTTTTTTTTCTAGGAAATTTGCACAAAGTAAAAAAATAAAACCAAGGACCCTCTTCATCACTTCATTTTGGTTTTCTCTTTTACTGTGGTCTTCAATGTTCCTAATGAGCTCTTAATGAGCTGTCAATTGCTTATGCAAATAAAGGAGGAAACAGACACTGAGGGGTTGCCATATATATGGTTAAAATATGACACTGTCTAACCTTTGAAGGTTATTAAAAATGTAAATTTTTACTATTTAATAACTGCAGTTGACCCTCTGTCCTCCACATCTGCACCCTCCTTAGGTACATAATCTGTCACTGGGGAAAAACCACTTTATAGTAGCAGCCATTCCAAGGCTGAAAATATTCTCTGGTTTATAAAGCTTCCAGAATAAAGGAAATTTTTTCATATTTTTGTAAGTTTGGTTTTAATGATTCCTCCACTATAATACTTCTCAGAAATCATAGTGGCAGGTGCAGATGATCCTAGGCTTTGAAAAACTGGGAAGGCAGGGCAAAAGTTTCAAGAGTTCCACATAAAAGCCCAGAATTGAATTATATGATAATGAGGGTGAGGATGAGAAGAACTGTCATTTACCATTTTATGGTTTTGCTTTTATTTTTTTCTTCAAATCCCTCACATATCTGATCTCCTGCAGTCCTGAGCTATTATTGTCCCTATTTTTCTAATGTAAGAAATGATTCTCCTTAAGGGTATGGACATAGCCCAGAACACCACTGGTAATACATTTTTGATCCTAAATCTTCTTCATCCCAAGTTCAAATTTCTATCCACTAAATTAGGTTGCCTCTCAAGGTTAATGATAGCAAGAATAGCAGCACCATCAGCAGTATATCCTTACAGAAACCCTGGGAGGTAGGTACTATTATTCTCCCTATTATATGGCTGAGCAAACTGAGGCAAACAGAAGTTGTTACATGATGAAGGTCACGCAGGTAGTTAGTGTCGGAAGTTACATTTTAAATCAGGTCTTCCTGACTCATCGACATCTATAGCAACACAGAGTAATCAAAATATATAAAAAGAATGCAAAATATATAAAATGTAATTAATTAGAAATAATCGATGCATGTTTGTATGTCTGTGTATGTCTGAAAGGGGAACTACAGTCATAGCATTATAAATTATTAGAGTTGTAAGCTAAATGACAATCCAATCTCCTACCCTATGGAGGAATTACTTCTACAACCTTATGGACAATGTTTTGGATTTCATATTTCCAATCATCAATGTCAAAGGAGCCTTTCTATTTCTCTGTGGTACTAGTTGTCTGAAAGTTTCTCTTTATATGGTGTTGAAGGAATTCTGTCTTCCTGTAACTATAATCCATTTGTCTTCAGGATTTGCTGTTGCCCAGACTTGGATTGTACTGAAGTCAATAAGCCTTTCTAAACAAAGCAGGAAGGTCCTCTACTACAGATATCTGCTTCATGACTATTACTATACTCAAAGACTGTTTGACTTGACACATCCTTCCAGAAATGGTGCAATGTTGGAACAGCCTTTGGGAACCAAGGTTACTTCCATGCAACTTTGAAGTAAAACTTTGGAGTAACTTTGAGTTTCCTTTGAAACTTTTGAGTAAAACTCTAATGGAACCTTTTGCATCTCAGAGTGCTGAAATCCTTCTCCTCCCTCAAAACTTTGAAGAAACCTCTCAGCTAGAAGTAATTTTTCTTTATTTAGATCTCCAACAGCAAGCACTGTGAAACTCTCCTTTGTCTTTATTATGTTCTACACTGTGTCAAACTTCTTGAGGCATGTGTCATATGCCCACTGTTAGGTTGTATGTTTCTTAAGAACAAAGACTGTATTCTTCTTCATTTTCATTTCTCTCGTGCCCAGCATATATATATATATAGTACCTTGCTTATACTAGATAGTTCATAAATATTGGTCAGAGTTAGAAAGAACAGCATCTTGACTCATGATATTCACAGGGCAAACTACAACCTTTAAATCTCTCCTCCCTCCATACAAATTGCTCTCAAGCCTGGACCATTCCATCCTCCTCCCATCCTGCACTTCTGCAATTATTTTGCTTTTTTCATTTCTCAAATGACATGAAAGAAACCGTAAGAAAGCAACCTGAGGTGACCTAAACCTAGTAATTATTTTATTTGGCCACACAGCAAAAATAATCTGCCATTATTGAGGTTAATATGCAACAAACAGCATCTAACTGTGAGAAGTGAAGGAACTGGGATTGCTGACTAAGGTACTGAAAGTGTAAAGGGAAGTCTAACTAATGACAGTGGGATTAATTTACCAGATGCCAACATGCTGGCAGAATCAGCCTGGCAAGAAGAAAGAGACAGTAGCTGTCTACAACAAAGGCCTCCCTAGTCAAAATGATCACTTTTATGCATAGAGTTTTTGTTTTAGGAGCAAATAAATTTTGTTTGGGAATGATGAGAACAAAGCATGATGTACTTTCTAAGAAGACCCGTTCACAGATGAGAGACTTGGGGTCCATGAACCTTAAAAGAGAATGAGAGAGACAGAAAAAGAGAGACAGAGACACACAGAGAGACAGAGAGAGACAGAGAGAGGGACAGAGAGACAGAGGGATAGAGAGAGAAAGAGAGAGAGAGAGACAGAGAGAGAGAGCACATATATATAGATCCAGATAACAATATTTCAATATAACTGATTTCTTATGTAACATTATGTATTTTGTTGATTATATTTTAAAATCCTTCATTGTAAAAAGGTACCCTTTGTCTTCACCATACAAACAAAGGAGTCCATAACACAAACTAAACTAAGAACCCCAGGCCATGATGATCTGAAAAGGTGGACAGGGAAGGTAGGGGCATTGAACATTTAGAAGAGATATAGTCTGTTAAAAGAGATAGAGATGATGGTCATACATCAAAAACAAAACTTGGCCTCTTTTCTCAGTATGAGCACTCTTGATCTGTTTCTGGGGTCATTTAAAGTGTTCTGGATTTGGAGTGAGATGATTTCAGTTTAAATTCTCTCTGCTATTTTCTGCAGTGCTACATTGGGCAAGTAACATAATTGTTTTGGATGCCTGCTGCATCTCAGGTACCTTCCATTTCTAAATCTAGAGTTTAATAACCATAATTAGATGCTTCAGGTCACCATAGAAGTTCAAAACACAACATGTATGCATATATGAACCTTTGTGTATCTGTTTATATGTATATATGCTTGTATATGTATATAATATATTCATATATGTGAATATATACATGTGTGTGCATGCATCTACATACATATATAAACATATTTTTCTAGTTTTGTATTCAATTCTAAACTAAATTAGATAAATTAAGTACGGACACATGATATCTAGGAATCTCATTTACTCATTTTGAAAATGCATCATAAGAGACAGAGCACTGTATTTTATATTTTATTACCTGTTTGGTTTGGGAAATTTATGAGCCACCATGCTGTCCTCAAAAGTTAGTGAATACTGCTCCATAAGAAACAAGGAAAATGAAGAATGCATAGTGCCATGGGAGGGCTCATAGTAATGGAGAGACAATGAAGAAAGTAGAACCAGAAAAGCATTTATACACTGAGTTCAATGCAAATGGAAGCAATAATTGTACACAGAAATTTTCATTATACTGGCCAACTTTATCCCCAAAGAAGACATATGAGAATAATTGTCCTTGTTTTCTGTGAAGTGGTAGCCTATGGACATGGAATATTTCTTACAATGTAAGTATTTGTTCTCTTGGTTAGTGTTACTACACTGCTTTTTTTTAATACAGGAAGGGTCCCTGTGAGCAAAGGGAATAACATATATTTGGATAAAGTAACAGAAAACCAAAAATATTGATCATATATATATGTGTGTATATATATGTATATAAACATCTTATCTATTTATCTATCTATCTGTCTGTCTGTCTATCTATCCATCTATCTATATATCTAACTTCAAAGTGCTATTTATTTGATATTTGTACTACACCTACTACTCCCAGACAGGGACAAACTGTAGTGGACTAGACTTGGATTCGAATCCTGTTTCTGGTAGTTATAAACAACATGACCAGAGGATAGTTACTTTTCTGGCTTCAGACCTATGTACTGTTACAGATGTTTTGGAATTTGAGTTGGCAGAAGGGTTTCTCCCATGTACAAACAGGACTCAAAATGGCTTACAGATTAAAGTGATGTCTATATAAACTATTTAAAGATAAAACAGAAACACAACCATCAAAAGGAAACAGGAGTAAATGCTAACAGGCATCAGAGTTAAGTAAATTACCAGAGTTGGCAATAAACACGATTCTAAGTTTTCTGACTGGGATAGCAAAAATGAATATGTCTTTGGAGTAAGGAAAAACACATAATTTCATCTGTAGAGATGAAAATTCCTTCCTCAAACTGAACTCTGGAAGAAATGTTTTGTGGGGGTTTTTGTCAAATGGACAAAGAATAACACAGTGGATTATAACACCAATTACTATTTTTAAAAAGCTGGTGAAATTCTGTTTAAATGGGGAGGGGGTTCCTGCAGTAATCCCCTCTAGAGACAGAAAACATTGCACTGAATTAGAGCTCAGTGAAGGACTCAGCAACTGTAGTCACCTCTGAAATTTCTTAGTGTTAATGACCACCATGGGCATACATTTTAATAGAAGATGCCATGGGCTGTGTGTTCCCCTCAGGTATTTTGGCATAGCTCAGCTGGCACATGTCTTAATAGCCTTCTATCACCTTGGCACTATAACTTTCTCTCAGTCGGGGGTCTTTTATACGCTGCTAGAATCTGTAGGAAATCCAGAAATTGTAGGCTTTCCTAGCAAAGAAGCTGCTAAGTTCAGGCATAAATAACCAACACTGGAGCTTCCCCCTCCCCCCGCCAGTGTTCCAGTGTTCCCTCTAATTTCCAAACACAGTTCCTTGATCTTTGCTCTTGGCTGCTTTTATGGAGTGACAAGCCTAAGTCTAATCAAAATGATGTTAGGCCTCTTTTGATGCAAACACATCTTGTACAGCCTCCACATTTGTCTGTAGGGAAAGAGAGTGAGTGCATGCTTCAGGTTTTGAATTTTACCAAATACTTGTTTCTATAGGAAAGATATCATTTAATAGTATAGCCAGTAAGACGAATGGTTTTCTAAAGGATATAAATACTTTTTTTCAGGTGAAATTATCCATGCAATGAAGCTATTATTCTTCTGGTCCACAACAGTGTCATCTTGGCTGACAGATGTAAAGAGTATAAATATGACCCTCAATGAAAGGCATGATAGAATTACTACTTCTATGATATTTCTGATGTTTCTCTGATTCCTCCCAAGTAAAGAAGACATACTTCAACAAGCCTTGGGCTGTATTCAAGTGAAGACCAGCAATTAATTTCAAATGCCTAACTCTCCTGCTTCTGGAACCAAGAAGAAAAAATACACTCTGTGTACTGCACTCCAGGGTGTGGCCATTTATGCCCATTAAAGTGCTTTTAGAAGGCTAAAGTGACATTCCAAAGAGTGGGTTTTATACACTGTGGACATATTCTATGCAATTTTGAAAAGCTGTTTGTTAGAGAGGACCCATTATTGTAGCACATAAAATGGAATACTATTATAGCAATATGACTTAAAGACATTAGGGAAACTTTCATGAGGGCTGTGTCTCCTCTGAACAAAGTGATAGGGCAATTTGACAAGTATCTTGTTAAATGGATGTATGGAAACAGTCAATAATGATGATTTGGATCAATAAGTGAAGTTCAGTGTCTCTTTTAGTTTAGTTTTTTTTTTTTCCCTCATTTAGCAAAGTCTGACTTCCATGCTCTCCAAATTATCTTAGACAATTTTAACAGAATACAGGAATAAATGAAGTTCTTGCTCACTTAGAGTTGATGATAATATAGCCAGATTGGAATGGAGAAATACATTTATTTAAATATATTATAATTAACCAAAAATAATCCATTGTTTGGTCTTCTTTATTTGAACTTCCTTAAGGAAGTCCCAGATGGGTACAGTTCACTGATATAGTTGAAAGAAACCTAAATTTGGAATCAGAAGAATTTGACTTACATCCCTTCTTCCTACCTTTGTGATCTTGAGCACATCTCCTCATTTCTCTGAACCTCAGTGTCCTCAATTGGAGAATGCAGGAATGGGAGAAGTTAGCCTTTGAGGTTCTGGCTCACTTGAAGTCTACGATACTAGTAGTTTCTCCTTACTCAGTTCTTTCCCAGTGCTAACTGAATGGTACTTATTTAAATAATTTGCAATCCACAGCAAAGAAGCTATTCTTTTCTGCTTCTTTTATTAAAGTTTAAATTTGTATTCATCTTTTCCCCATGCCTTTAATTTCCCAATACATTTCCCTTCCTTTCCCAATGTTGAAAACTATTTATTTTAACAAAGGGAAGAAAACAAAGCAGTTCAACAAAACCAATAATATCAACCAAATCTGATAGTACTATAAACTGAGGGTTCCATATCCAAAGTCTCCCATTTCTTCAAAGAATAGGGGTAGGTGCAAAATAAAATTAATATTGCCATTGCCACCAAAAAGGACTTTCCAATCAACTCCCTCATGGTGTGACCTACTATCTTTGTATCTTTCCAAACCAAAACACCCCTCTCTGGCCGATACACTTTTATACATATCACATGGCATTAATGGGATGTAAGATCCTTGAGAAAAGTGACTCTCCACTTTTGGATATGTTACTACCCCTCTTCCAGTACAATGTCAGGCACATAGTAGGCATTTAATAAATGCTTTTAATTATTCATTCAATGTCCTGTTTCTTCTGGTTGGACAAGTTTTGCCATTATATTTACCGAACTTTTTAAAAAACTTTTTTTAAGGGTCTTTTAAAATGTAATCGGAACTTCCTTATTTCTGCCACAGTTCTGCTTGTATTCACTTAATGTGCAGAATGAAAATATTACTGCCGTATTCTCTGCTTCACTATATCTAATATCTGTGGTTTCATACATGGGGGAGAGGTTAGGTCATTTCTTCTCAAAGATGTGCATCCCAGACCTTCTACAAATTCATACACTGCTTTCTAGAGTTGCTATTGAAAACAATCTCTTGACTTTGCAGTCAGTCTGTTGATATGACTATCTGAATTCAAATAGGCTGACCTTTAGAGGACAGCCAAGACACCAGGCCTATCCTCAAGGCCTTTCCAGGTTGACCGATCCTGCAATATCTTTCAATCTTCTGATCAAGTTTTTGTGATTCTGCCAATTTGATGATACTATGTCACATGCTAATATCACTTTAATAGAGGGTAAGGCCTTCCTTGTCTCAAAAGTTTAAAATTATTTTGAAATATCAGCATTGTTTTTATATGCCCTCTAATTTTCTGTCTAATTAAAAGTCATGTCTGCTTTTTGTTTAAAACCAATGATATCTGATTTTAAGGGAGAAGACAAACACAACATTGCCTGTTGCTTGGCTTTACCTCATACCATTCAAGAGAAGCAGAGATTTTAAAAAATGTATTGTTGTTTCATCAAATCTAAAGTGAGAGGTCATTGATTCATATACTTCCCAAATTTAAATATGATGAATCTTCCATGAGATGGAAGACTAAATTTGGAAAGTTACATAAATTCTTTCAGGCTGAAATTATTTCCAAAGATTAGTTTATGCATAGGGAGTTGGTGTAGGGATGTGAATGGAGAGGGTTGTGTATTTTAATTAGTGATAATTCCATTTGAAAAAAAATTTACCTATAACATGAAGAAGCCAAAATAGACATTCTACCATTTATAATTTTCCCCATAAGTTCCACATAACATATTTATTTTTTTATCATCACTAGTGAACATTTCTTTGTAACAAACTTGGCAAAACGTTTCCATTTTCTCATGACAAATAAGTCCTCATCATCGAATAACTTTTTTCACTCTTGGAAGAAATGGCATTTTTTTCAACCATGAAAACTGTTTTGCTTCCTCACAAAGACCCACATTAAACTTCAAAGAGAAACCACAGGCTTTCACAATTTCACAAAACTACCAAACCTGGAATTTTCCTCCAGTTTTGCCAAAAACAGAATTGTTTTCTCCCAGAATTGTTTCCTCTAAGAAAAGAAAATCTTCCCAAGAGATTAGGAACTCAAAAAAATAAAATACAAATTAAGTGTGGTATTGTGTATGAATCAGTGCAACATAGACTACAGATAACCTAGACTGAATTCTGGGCAGCTGGTGGTACTTCATCCTGGAGCATGCTGGGAGACAACTGACCACCTAATATTCATTGGGGCTGGCCATTGCACATTAATCAAAGGGACCCACACAGAGAGTAGTAGATAGGTTGTCACCCTTTGTGTCTGAAAGTATACAACTTAGCCACTATTATTCAGGCCTGCAATGTTGAGTTGCTTATTAGGTAGGAGAGAGGTGACAGGGTTTGAGTATATTTACTCTAGTTTCTCTCTCCAGTTCCACCTTTTTGATGAACGACAAGATTTGCCAAGACATACAAGGGCAGTGTCTAGCTAGGCCTGACATTTGTCCACCAAATTCAAGGTGGCTACAATGAATCCAATTTTTAGCACACAGGTATGAGAGAGAGATTATTGACTATGTCCATATTTTTCAGCAAGCAAATAAAAGAAACAAAAAAGGAGTATAAAATGTAGCAAATTACACAGGCAAATCCATAGTAATGGCTTTATTAGCACCACATGCAAATTGGATGTGGACTAATGCTATGGTTCATTGAGATCAATAAAATTTTCTTTAAGGAAAAAGTAATTTCTTTCACTAAAGTATTATATATTTTCCCCAAGAATTTTTTAGTGCTTGACTTCATTTGCGTTAGTGTGCATGTATGTGTTTGTGTGAAAGTTTTCAGATAATTTTTTCTAAATAATATTAACCATGTGTGAGCAAGGTATGGTAGAAAGCATATTTCAATTAGAATCCATACATACTTGGTTCAAATTGTAGTTTTATTTATATCCTGCATAACTTTGGACAAGCAACTTTCTCCTGGACCTCAGTTTCCTCATTTGTCTTGTGAAAAATATTAGATTGTAATCTCAAATTTCCCTTCTACTCCAGAGCCAATGTATTTTATCTTTCCAAAGTTAATAGGACCTCTTATTGTCTGCACTATTGGAATGAACTACAAGGATGGCCATACAAAATAACCTAGCAAAACCAACTTCAATGCTTTGCATTTATGCTAACAATGGTCTCATGGAAGACAGGAATTATATTTTGAGGCCCACTTTTTAAACTTTAGCTTCAGTGGTTTTTCTAGTGCACAACTCTTAGAATATATGAATTGGTACTTACATCAGGTCATATTTTCAAACAAACAAAGTTAACAATGGGACAACAATGGCAGGAAAATAATGATAGTACAACTGTCTCATAACATTTTGAAGTTGTTATTTATAGCCATTCATCAGAGATGACTACACAGCCTGTATAAAAAGCTGTACAATTTTCCTTAATGCTAAGTGCTTAAGGTTAGGTGGAAAGCGCTATTCTCTCCTCAATATACAGAAAGGGATCCATGAAACTATCATGGATATAATAGTAAAGAGATGAGTCCAGTGACCTGAAAGTAATCAGATTATCATCTGTTAGTTCACCAAGGGAAATAAAACCCACTTAACTGAGGAGGTAGAAATCACCTCGTCACTTTCCCCAGCTGTTTTCTCCATAATTAAACTCCTGTCGAAACTGGGGCTAGTCGAGCTCTCATCCTGGTTTTAATTTGGTCCAGGGAGAGCAGGTTGCACAGGATGTTTGAAATGAAAAGAGATGTGAAATGAGACTGAATGTTATCAACAAACCCATGGTCTTGTTCGGGGAAAGAACTCAGTCTCTCAAAGCAGCCCCAGACTTCATGAGCAGCAAGGATGACAGGGAAAAGAAAGAGTTTTCTGCTTAAGTAGGAAGGCATCAGCTATGCCTGTCCTCTGGGCACTCTTCAGTGATGGCAGACAGGGATTTAGCTTTAATGGGCTTGCCACTCAATCACTGGCCGCTAAATGGGGGATATTAAAATACTGCAGTGATGAGAGCTAAATGGTATCACATGTGTATCATACATACCTTGGATGGATTTCTCTATGGTGCCAGGCACACAGATGCCCTTGCAGTTAAAACAGAACCAAAAGGAAGGTTTGGGTTTGAGTGGCAGCCCCAATGATACTCTCTCATCCTACTTTGAGTTGACATTCACAAGAACACTGTCTCCTACCTATGAGGCTAAAGGGATTACAGATTCCCACACTTAGAAATAAATGCATGTTTAGCCCTTCAAAGCATGTGTTATCTTCCTTATCCACTACTTTTAATGACCCTATGTTTACTGAGAAATGAGTTATTTAATTCCTCCTTCTAAGAAATGCCCTACCCTAAACCTGAGTGGTTGTAAATCTTAGGATGGATAATAAGTTGCAGACAAGTCAGTCAGGTTGCGATATGCCTGGTTACCCATTTGCTTAATTAAGAACTTAAGTCCAAACTATCCTGCAGTGGGGAGACAATTGGCCTAAAGACTGTGCCACTTCCATTGCTCTGGATCTGTGCCTCTAGCCTTAAGCAATGCAGATCCGGGGTGTTTTGACCCAGACTAATTGAGCTCTATTTCCTGTGATGCAGAGGAGCCCCTTCCACCCATTAGTACAACTTAGAACTTTCCAGCTCTGGTTAATGATTGTGTTATGGCGCTCAACCTTCTTTTGCTGTGACAGGAAGAATGCCTGGCTCCTCCATTTGTCATTCTGTCACAGTGTTTTGAGGCAGAGATGCCACATCACCCCTTTGTAGGGCAGGGGAGGTGACAAATGCACTAAATTGTAAGGCAAAATGTCAGGGCTCTAATGAAAACCTCTGTCTCAAAGCCAACAGGAGAGTTTGGTTGATTAGCAATGTGAAGGAAAGCCAAGGGGACTTCATTCTTCATGTTCTTTTTCAGAAAAGAACTTCATACTTTTTGGGTGCCTCCTCCTCTACTTTCTATTACTATCTAGGCCTTTACCCTGAAGCATTCAAGGGAGTTTTTTTTCTTTAAAGAAGGGATCAAGCTTACATTGTCTATGATACAGAGGAATTGATATTTCAAGAAGGTACATGACAACTGATAGCTGTTACATGAACCCATGAGAAATAAAGGGAATCATTTCCCAATAATTATATTTGCGAGCAAGAAAAATGAATTAAGGTCTGATTTATTTCTATTAAAACCTTTACATCTAGAATAATAATTATGATGCTTCATAGAAAAGAGGGACATTCTTTTTTTCTCCAGCTTAGTGGGAGAAAAAAGCCAGGAGGGTAATGATATATCTTTAATATCCTAAAGGAAATGTAGGCTAAGTCACTCACCCAAATTATATTGACCATAAAGACTTCACTGGGCCATTTCATTTGTTTATTAGGTAAAATTAAATAAAAAAAGACTTTAAATGAATTATAACCAGCTTGAGGAATAACAAATATATTGTGTACGAGAAAATTAGCTCCATCTGACATCCACAGCCACCATATGTAAAACGCCTATTATTTGTCCTGTCCCTTTGAAAATCATTTTATTGGAATGTATCAGCTAAACTAAAACACATGACCCTCCTTCTTGTGACATGAAAGAAACCACTGAAGAAAAGTTTCTCTTTCCTTCCCCCCCCTCCTCTCTCCTCCTGTGAACTTTCTGGGAAAAGCAGTTTCAAGGATTTTTTTTTTTCATTTTATCAGTATCTATGGAATGACAAGTGCATCGCATGCATGCTGAGCCATTAGCTGCCTGGGTCTAAAGGAATTTGGTCAACATTTAGGAATTCACTTCATGAAAGGCTAGCCTATTAAAGCTCTGTTGACCAGGGAAGCTGGTTGAGTCTTTCTAACCAACTTCCTGGGTCATTTTAAATGATGCTATGCAGTGCCCTCATGTGCATCAGGCTAGACAACAAGCTGGCTTTGTACCATCAGGCACTCCCAGTATCTGGTAGAATACTGCGACTCTTCTGAGTGCACTTACTACTTTGGGCTTCTGGTCTCTGTTTTCATAGGTCAAATTATTTTTCAAGTTAACTATATCCAGCCTCATTTCTTTCTTAAGGCATATGATAAGGTGACTTGAGAAAAGTATTTTCAATCTGTCACCTTAAAAATAAAATAATTGATCCTCCTTCATGCTTAGTTGGTGTTAGATTGTCGTTGATGTAGCCACATAAATAGGCAGCTAGGTCATACAGTGGATGGATCCCCACGCCTGGATCCAAGAAGACCTGGATTCAAGTCTGATGGCACAGTGGATAGAACACTGGGTCGGGAGTCAGAAGGACTCATCTCCCTGAGGTCAAATCTAGCCTCATACACTCACTAACTGTGTGACCTGAGTAAGTCAGTTAACACTGTTTTCCTCACTTTCCTCAGCAGTAAAGTGAGCTAGAGAGGAAATGACAATCACTCCAGTATCTCTGTGAAAAAAACCCCAAATGGAGTTACAAAGAGTTAGACACACCAGAAATGACTCAATATCAGCAATACAATTCTGGTCAATTCCCTTAATTTTTGTCTTCCTCAGTTTCTTCAGTGTTAAATGATGATAATTATACCAGCTACCTCCTAGATGAGTTTTATAGATCAAGTAAGATAATATTTCTAAAGTGCTTAAGACAATGCCTGATACAAAGTAGATGCATAATGAATCCTAATCTCTAGTTCATAATGAGCTAGTTTCTGCTCAGGCCCATTCTTTGCACCATTTATCATGGAATGAAATGTCATAGTCACATGTCATGTCTTAACATTAACATCAATGGAATGCAACATTTAAGACTAATATAAGAATTATTTTTTGAACTTGTTGAGAGGCAGTATTAATGACATAGTAGATGGTGTAATAGTCTGGCAATAAGGGAAAAGGCATCACTTCACTAGTTGCAAGTGTGCAACTATTGAGACAGGTGCCAAGCAAGAATTTAGAATAATAAGGCCTATACTTATATAGACTTCTATAATTTACAAATCATTTTCCTAAAAACAAACCTAGGAGAAAGATATTGGCTGATAATCAATAGGAAGGGATTTATACAGAAGTATTTTTATGCCCCTTTAACAGATGAGGAAATTTATGTTTAGAGAAGTTAAGGTATTTTTTTCCAAAGCAACATAGCCTGTAAGTGTTTAACCCAAGTGTCATGTCTCCAAATCCAATGTTCCTTCCGCTATAACTTGAATAGGACCCAAATGAAAATAGTTTCACAACTGGGAGAACATAGCTTCTTAATTAAACCTGTAGCTTTCTGAGGCTGAAAAGGTTTAAAAATCTCTAGTTTAGGTGGTGCCCCCTTATTTTATAGAAGGAGAAATAAGACTGTGTAGATTAAATAACTTTCCCCAAATACCCACCTTATTAGTGACTGAACTAGATATGGGAATCAAGATCTTGATTCCCTAGAGGACTGTCAATTTGTTATGAATTGACTTGTACAATAGATAGTTTGGAATTATTTAATGGTGAGAGTATTGATTTTGAGGAGCTGCTGATTTCAATGCCAGATCTGCAATTCAGTGCCCATGTGACATAAGCAAATTATGAAATCTTGCAGGTCTTACTTTCCCTGTATATAATATTAGAGCATTAGATTTGATGGTCTCAATAATGCCTTCCATTTCTAAATTCTACAATGTTTGACATATATGAATTGTGAGTCTTGTGCATAATGAAGGAATGTATATCATTTTTGTCCATAGTCTAGTGCAACCAGAACACAGAGAGAATATGAGAAATGAAATACTTGAACATGTTCAAAAGGCTGTGAATAAACGATGTTAAAGATAAATTAACAAAGCAAAAATAAAGCAGATAACTGAGCCAATTTTATGGAAAATATGTGCAAAATTACAGACATACAACAAAGCTAGAAAAACATATTTTATGAAAATATCTATATAATTCAACTAAAGTGTTTAAAGATTTACAGAGATTATTTTAGCTTGAATCATCTGAGTTCATGTCTCAATTCTCCACTTTTTTATGTATGCATAGCCTATCTTTGGAGTATTGCTACTTCTCAGGGAGCTTTACTAATAGACATTAGATTGACAGGTCCCAAGACTAAAATCTTCTATTTAGATTCATAACAAATCCACATGGAGAGAAACAATGCAAACAGTCCTTTCACTTCCATAGCTTTGGAAACAGTTTTTGTCACATTTCTTTGGCATTACAGCTATGAACAAGACAGCTGATGGTTAGTTTACAAAATTAAATCTATCTGGGAGCAGCACTGTTCAGATTATGTGTTCCATAAAAATAAGTTTGAAAGAATATTTTGTTCTACAAAAAAATGCTTGCCCACGGTAGTTCAGTCCCCAAACAATTAACCTGATTGACTTTGATCTGTTATAGGTTGAATAAGTGTTAAAACTTTAGTCTTTTCAAGAAGTCTTTGTCATAGTTTCCCTGTATATTAGAAAATTTAAAAAAAATCACCTCCAGGGATAAAAAAAAACATTATTATTACTTGTCACTTAGAGTTATCAACATCTTTCATCTTAGCATCACGAAACTCCTTACAAATACCATTTGATTAATTCTTGAAGAGGTCCCATGAGTTAAATGTGACAAAATATCATGGGCCACTCCCCCAACTTACACTCACACTGGCAGTTTCTGTTCCCTGTGGACAAATGCTACTACTTACTAAGAGTTATAAGGGTAAGGGTGAATGGTTTAGTTTCTAATATTATCACTCAATAACCTCCTACAGTATTCTTCCTATTGATTATCAGCTAATAGTTTCAATTACCTTTCTGCAAAATTATCTACTGAGGAGGTATAGTGAGAAGAATATTTTCCCCTCAAATTGGAGGTACACTCTCCCATTGCATGCAAAGGGACCCTTTGAAGAGTCTGCTCAAAATGATAGTGTGACAGTAGAAAGACACATATAGACAATATAAAATTAAATGTGTGAGTTCAGAAGAAGCATTTAGGTTTTGCATTGTTTTTTTAATTAAACTCATGACAATGTGTGGGCAACCAATTAATCAGTTTGAAAATACTGAAGAGCTTTTAGTCATTAGGATGAAAGGAGGATGAAAATATGATAGAATGAAAGAATCAAGTTTTTCCCCTTGGTGACATATAAAAAGAACACTTAATCTATCACCAAGTTAATTCAGCAGTAAGCCTACCAAAAGGTGGCACATGCTACAATTACTAGGATTACTAAGAAGAATCTGAAGTAGGAGCTGAATTCAATTTTTTTTGACTCCACCTCTGATGGCACATTAACGACATTGCCTTTATGTCTAAATTCAGGGCACTTTTTACTAAATGCACTACGTCACTCTCCATAAAGATCTCCATTCTCTCTTTCCTTTGTGAGAAAAACCTGAAGGAAGGTAATTGGGGAAAACATCCACTTTGCCTCCTTCTACTTGAAGTGAATTATACAGGAAAACAGTGAGTAGACCCCATCCCTTTCATAGTGCTCAGGGACTAGTTACAGAAAATTCCTTCCATATATTATAGGAGATAAAGGCACCCTATATGTAGAATTGTCCTATTTCTAAGAAGAAGGGATGACAAATTCATCACCCATCATCAATATATACAGGCTCACAGAATACCCATTCATAGAAAGAAAAGATAAGAAGTTATTTGAAGAATGATAAAAAATAAACATATTAATTCTGAAGTACTTTGCTTAGATTTTGTCAATATAGGACATTTTGTTTTGCATTTTGTTCTATATTTCCTTGCTTTAAGAACAGGAAGTGGAGTTATGATTTCCCTGTTATACATATATGTAACATCTTGCTGAGGAAATTCCTTCAGTTAATGAATGCTAGTATGAAATCTTCACCATATAGTTTCAGAGAGTACCCTAAAACAATGAGAGGTTAAGTTACTTACTCATGATCACAGAAACATTGTTTTGAAAAAAAAGACTTTCTCCTTTTGAGACCAGCTCTCTATTTCTTGTCTTTATCACCCTTAAATAATTTTCATGCTAAAGACATCAGAAAACACCAATTCATAACTGTATTCCAGCCTTCTCCTTATACATGACATCCCATCTCCTACGTCAGTACCTTTTCATAAGCTGTTACCTGTGCTTGAAATGAGGTGTCTTCTTACCTTCGACTTTTGTTTTTGTACCCATATCTAACAGGTATAAAAAAGTGTATGATGTATAGTAAGCACTAAATAAATGAGACAGTTTAAAAATCATTATTCATTCTCTCATTCATTCTCCCTGCCCAGTGTCAAAGATATAAAAACAAAGATGAAATAGTTCCTAAGCTCAATGGTTTGTATTTGTGCACATGCATAAACACACACAAACATGTATGTATACACATATATACCCATGCACACATACATATATACACATACCCATACATATATGTATAATGCATGCATGCATATACTTATATATTCATACATACCTATACTGACATATATATACATACACCTACTCATGCATGTATGTATAGTGCATACACACACAGATTTTATATATATATATACACACATACACCTATACTCAGACACGTATACTTATATACACACCCATACACATATATGTATGGTACATGGATACATGTATATACATATATACACACATATATTCTGTCAGAGAAAATACTAGCTAGCATTTATATAGTAATTTAAGATGTGGAAATTTGCCATTTTTTTCTTACAATACATGTACAATATTAGTATCTGTAAGGCACCATGCTAAGTTTTGGCAATACAAGTCAAAATAGTAAGCATTCATTAACAGACAACTTGTCCTTCAAGTAGGCTGGATTCCACAAGATGGAAGCAACACATATAAGGAAGTGATGGAGAGAGAAAGCTGTTTTTATCTGAGAAGTAAGGGGGATATGTACCACTGGAACAAAGCAGGTGCTTAAGAAATCCTTATTGAATGACTGATTGGATTTATATCTTCTCTTATGGCTCCACTTAAGAATCCTTGCTTTCAATAAATAAGAGTAGTTATAGTAAAGCAATATCATTTTGCATCATTTAGGAACTTTATCCTTACTTATTAAGTGGCTCATTGTCTAACAAACAGACACCAAACTTAGGGAAAACATTCTTAATTGTGACTGATATATTTTTTTGTTTGTTTTATGGAGGGCAATTGGGATTAAGTGACTTGCCTAAAGTCACACAGCTAGTAAGTGTGTTAAGGGTCTGAGGTCAGATTTGAACCTAGGTCCTCTTGACTCCAGGGCCTGTGCTCTATTCACTGTACCACCTAGCCATCCCTGTGACTGATATTTTAAATATATATATTTTGAATTATTTTGAAAGTTTTACCTATTTTCAGTTTTATTTATTTAAATTGCTTTAATGGTTTTTGTGGCAATAGTAGTAGCAAGATGATAGAGAGGTGATAGCATATTAGCACTCAATGCAACAGAATGTATCTTCCAATCTTGTGTGATAATACTCTCTAATTTTCTAATGAAACCTACTATTTGTACTTATGCTACTTTTACATGTTTCTTTTCTGAGTTACAATTTTCTCCCCAACTTTCCCCTACCCATCACCTCAAAACAGCCATTCTACTGTATAGCCCTTCCCCAAATCTGCTCTCTACTTCCAGCAACCCTCCCCCCAACCCTGCCCTGCCCTCCCCTCCATCATCCAGGCTCTCATACCCATCCCTCCTACTCTCCTGTGTGGCAAGATACTCAGTTTAGAGTTTATGTCATTCCTTCCCTAAGCCAAATTCAATGACAGAAAGATCTCTCCTATGTCCTCTGACTTGTTGGTAGGGCAGGATGGGTCTCCCTATCCCAGTCCCTGTATATCTTAATTCCCATTTGATGTAGTAACATATGTATACATGTATATTTTTAACATTTGACTACAGAACTTTAAATTCTAGATTCTTTCCCTTCCTCCTTCATCACCCACCCGCACTGGAAAGACAAGCAATTCAATATAGGCTGTACATATGTAGTTACGCAGAGCATCTCCACAATGGACAAATTGTGGGAGACTGATTATATGTCCCTCCTTCCTATCCCGTGTCCTCCCCACCTTGTTCTATTTTCTACCCTGTCATTCCTTCCCTAAGCCAAATTCAATGACAGAAAGATCGACCCTTTCCCTTTTGCCATCCTGTTCTTCCCATCCATTGTAAGTTATCCCTAGCCTCTTCTATATGAGATTGTTAACCCCATTCTGCCTCTCCATGTCTCCTCTCATTCTAATCCTCACCCACCTCAGAATTTCAACTTTTAAAATATTGTCCCTTCCTATTGATCCTGTGCCCTTTTCTTATAAATTATAACTCTTCTGATAAATTTGGATCAATTCCTAAAATATGGTGGAAATGAGACCTAATCATAGAAACTTACTAGAGATTTATCTTTCCTAATTATCTATTTTCTTTCTAAGCTTAGATGTCCTTGTTTTGCACAAAACTCCTTTTAACTTTATGCTGAAATTGTCCATTTCATCTTCTCTACTTAGCTTCCTTAGCTTATCAAGCATTCTTCCCATACCCATAGACTAAAATCAAGCCTGTCTTTCTTAGCTTGTTTCACATAATTCTTTCCTTTTCCTCCTATGTTCCAGCTCTTCTCTAATATCTACACTCTACCTTCTATCCATGATTTTACACATGCGGTTCACATAACAGGAATTTACTCTTCCTCACTTCCACATGTTGAAATGTATGACATCTTCAAGGGTTCAAGTTAAATATTACTTTTTATGGGAGAACTTTTATTAAGTCCTTGGATGTGAAGACTTCCTCTTCATATTATCTTTACTATATTTGTCTTTGTAAAGTGTAAACTCCTTTTGATCAGAGTTTGTTCTTTATCTTCCCCTTATACCTGACCTGTAATGGTCCAACTAATTAGATTGTTAAAAATAAAACAAGTGAATATGAATTTATATCCATAATTGTTTCTGGATGAGAATGATATGTTTAGTGTCTCAGAAAAGAAACATGTAGTGGGTGGAGCCAAGATGGCAGCATAGAAGCCACAAGGTTCTGCAGCTCCCACATAGTCCCCTCAAATACCCAAAAATAAGAGTCTAAACAAATTTTAGGACTCCAAAAGTTACACAGAAATACAGAAAAACACATCTCCCATTGAAGGCAGCTCGTCAGGAAGGGCTAATTTCAAAAAGGATCAAAGCATCAAACAGGAGGAAGACAACACAATCAGAACTACCACACCAAAAGCTTCCAAGAAAAATGTAGACTGGTTACAAGCCATAGAGGAGCTTAAGAAGGATTTTGAAAACAAAATAAGAGAAGTGGAATAAAAATTGGGAAAAGAAATGAGAATGATGTGAGAAAACTATGAAAAGAGAGTCAACAATGTGACTGAAGAAAATAACACCTCAAAAAATAGATTAACTCAAATGGCAAAAGAGGTTCAAAAAGCCAATGAGGAGAAGACTGCCTTAAAAAGTCAAATTTGCCAGATGGAAAAAGAATCTCAAAAGCTTTCAGAAGAAAATAATTCCTTCAGAATTAGAGTAGAGAAAATGTAAGCAAATGACTTTATGAGAAATCAGGATACTATTAAAAAGATACAAACAAATGAAAAAAGAAGATAATGTGAAATATCTCCTTAAAAAAAAACCACTGACATGGAAAATAGATCCAGGAGAGACAATTTAAAAATCATTGGACTACCTGAAAGACATGATCAAAAAAAAGAACCTAGAAAGCATCCTTCAAGAAATTCTCAAGGAA
>CM053594.1:135487005-135551072 GCA_028646575.1 Pseudocheirus occidentalis | reverse complement strand
TAGGGAGACCCTCCCTGCCCTACCAGAAAAAAAGAGAGCAGAGCAGGGGAGGGTCTTTATAGTGGGATTGCTGTTTTAGGGTTGGGGTAGGGGCAAGATGGGGAGAAAATGTGTAATTCAAAAATGTAATGAAAATAAATAATGTAAACAAGAAAAAAATTAAAATAAAAAAATAAGCAGAACTTCTTGGTCATACGAGTGACAAGATGGAGAATAACTAGACATTTTCTCTGATCCTTACAACTACTTAAACCTCTCTAAAATGCAAATTATATGACATAGATAAAGGCACTTCACCTGTTTCAATGGTCTAGGACACCCTAGAATCCAAAAGAACAAACAAACAAAAAAACAAAAATCATGAATTGACACTTAACCTGAGATCACTCAGCACATCTCCTCATACATCCCAAGCTACCTGTAGTGATGGATGCTACTACACTAGCAGACTAAGGACCTGACAAAGGAATTTCACCAAAACCCAGCTTCACATTCCACTTTCTTTCTAGAGCCCAACTCCAGGCTACAGAAGTGTGTGATTCAACAGCCAGCCAGCACAATGGCAGCCCTTCAGGAACCAAAGCCCAAAGACAATCAGAACTGCAGCAGACAACTAGTAGTACTAGTGCTACAAAGCTCTTAATTTCTGTTGCCAGTTGAGAGACGCAAGGAACAAAGAAAATGGGACAAGATAATTGGACAGGAAACCCTATGGTGGGAGGGGTTACTATGGGATTCTGTACAGTATTCCATTATTGTTCATCATCCACCTGGGTCTAATTCTGACTAGTCGAAAGTCACTCGGCTAAGAGATCTAGACTGGTGAACTGTGAATTAATTGCCTATCATAGGAGGAGGCTAAAATGTTTGGATATCATACCCTTCAGCTGCCACGGTGAAAAAGTTCTGTTATCTTGGGCTCTATCAGAGAGGAAACCAGTTATTTTTATGCATTTTTTCTCCATTTTGGAATGCCACATGCAAAGTGCTTGCTACATAGTCATTTAAACAACCAACATCACTAAAATATTGATGCCTTTCAAATAGATAACAAAATATAAAATCAGGCTATTGCCTGGAATATCTTTGAGGTCACTCCTGCCTTTAGATATATGATCCAGAAGTTGTCTGGAAAAGAGGGTTGCTAGAACATAAAGCTGTTGGAGTGGAGAAAAATAAGACTGAAAGGCAGATTGAAACTAGACTAGGGAAAACCATATATGACAGCATAAGATATTTGTATTATATCTTGTAGAAATAGGGAATCATTGAGATTTTTGAGTCAGGAAGTAATAGCTTTTGTAACCCCAAAGTTTTATAGCTATCCCATGTTCTGTGATTTATTTGAAGCCTCTAGTTTATCCGAATAATAATTCAGGTTTAAAGTTTACAAAGCATTTTCTTCTCAATACCATGAAGAACAGAGAGGGTTTTTTTTTCATTATTCCATTTTTATAACTCAGCTAACTAGGCCTCAAGCACCTAAAAAAATTTTGCCCTAAATTATAGAATTTAAGCCTTAGATAGGATTTCAGATGGAAAGTACATTCTCTATAACATTGCTAACTTCTTAAATATGTTAATCCAACTTCTACTTAAATATGTACAGGGATATATGAATATAATGAAATGGTACCATACCATAAACATGATAATGGGATGATTTCAGAGAAACCTAAAAAGACTTACAAGAATTGATGCAGAGTACAGTTGCAGAAGACAAGTCGGCAAACATTTATTAAGCTTGCATTGTATGACAGACACTGTACTAAGTATTGGTGATGCAATTACAAGCAAAGAAAGATAGCCCTTGCCCTCAATAAGCATACATCCTACTGGGAGAAGACAACATGTGAAAGACAGTTGAAAAGAAAGTAGTCAAGGAGGACAGGATTGCAAATTCCAGAGAAGAAGGCACAGAATATTTGATATCTTTTTTTTTTCAAAATGGAAATTCTGGGAGGAATTCACCAATGGAAGAAATGCGGCCAGGAGCACAGAGATAATGCACCTGAAGTATGATGACAAGATCTGAAAGGTAAAACATGACTGTTCTGGGATTTTCTTTAAAACTTTGCAACCAGGAGAACAATTTATGCAATAAAACACTGTAAACATTAACATTAAACAAATTTGAAAGTTTGAAGAACTCTGATTAATTAAATGACCAACCATAATTCTAGAGGACCAATGCTGAAGAATGCTATATGTCCCCTGAAAAGAGGTGATGAAATCATTACACAGAATGAGAAATATATTTTTAGAAATGACAAATTTTCTAATTTGTTTTGCATCACTAAGAGTATTTTTACAAAGTTTTATTTTTCCTTTATTCATGGGTAGCAAAGAAGTGAGAGGGATAGAAACTAAGTATTTCTTAATTAAAAACATAATTCATTAAAATAAGATATACAGGCATAGGGAAATATTTTTAAAAATTATTTTGGACAGTCGCAATTGTTAGAAAGTTTTACCTTACTTTGATATTAAATTTACATTTCAATCCCTTTCATACACTAGTCTCAGTTATAGATAACTGCATTTCCAAGTAGAACAAGTTTAACTCCTTTAATAAATGGTAGCCATTTGGATACTTGAAGATTGCTGTAATAATCTGCTAAGTCTTCTCTTTTCCAGAAAAAAAAAACAAATTCCTTCAAAATTTGATGTGATCTCCAGTTCCCTTAACATTCTAATCCTCTTTCTCTGGATTTAGCTTGGCTTGTCAATGTCTGTCCCCAAATGTACATCCCAGGATTGAGCTCCATTCTTCAGATGTGATATCATCAGAATATTGTGATGAGTCTTTTAATTTTAAAAGAATTTGTCAATTTATCTTCTACCTCTCTAATTTGGCTTTTTAAATCCTTCTTGAGATCTTCCAAGAATGCTTTCTGGGCTTGAGAGCAGTTTATATTTCCTTCTGTGGTCTCCAGTGTGGGTATAGAGTCAGTACTGTCCCCTTCTGAAACTGGTTCTTCTCACTCACAATAATAGGATTCAATCATCTTTGGTTTTGCTTTTCAGATTTACTTCTTCCCATTGTGATTGCCTATTTTCTAACTTTTAAAGTAGCTTTCTGCTTCTGTGGTATAGAGGGTTCTAACCCACGCTTCTTAAGCTAGGAGCTAAGGGCCTGGTTCTCAACTTTGTGTGTTGTAGTCTCTGTGTGTCTAGACTGAGGCCAAGACCAGGACTTTCTGGGTTTCCCCTAAATTATCCTGAGCCTCAGAGTAAGGTGGGGGGAGGAGTGGTCTGGCCACTTCAGGTTTCCACCTCTGTACCCCTGGGCTGGAGCTCAGGCAGGCTCAGCAGCTGATGGCCAGCCTGCTGGTATCTGCCAATTCCCTGATTGTGCTAAGACACACCTGGGCTACTGGTGTTAGCACTTGCTGGCGCCACTCTCCTTGGGTTTTGGGATCTCTGACTGGTCAGCTGATATAGGATTTGTTGGGACAACTCTTGCCCTTCACTTGAGGCTTGGCACAGTCTCAGTCACACTCTTATTCTAGGACTCCCAAACCTGCTGCTGGTTCCATTATTCGGGAATTTTACACTGGGGCAATAATCTCTTGGTTTTCAGCGTCAGGGAGGGGGATGAGTGCAGTTATGGTTTATATGTTGGCTCCCAGAAGTTCAGGTAGGTGATTTTTTAAACATCCAGCTCCAACAGATCCTTGATCCTGTGATGAGAGGTCTGTGAATAACCTCTGTGATGGGTAAATCCACTTGCCCAGGCTTACTCTGGCTATACTGTGATCTGGTCTCAGGTCTGCACTAGTGCAGACCCTGCACGCTCTGTGCTTCATGCTCCCCCTGCCCAGTCCTACATGCACACTTTCCTGGACTGGGAATCTGCCATGCTCTGTCTGGATTATGTCACCCTAAAATCCATTCAGATTCTGTTTTTAGAGGTTACTGATGGAATTCACAGAGGAGTTCAGGTGAGTTTCTGCTTTCACTCTGCCGTCTTGGCTCTACCCCTGCAATGAATCTTTTACTTTTTTTATTCAGAACTCTATGGTTCAATTAATGTGGACCATTGTCAAAAGCCACTGTAATGATGATGATATCTAATATTTTCATAGTACTTTAATGTTTATAAAAGAATTTTAAAAATTCATCTCGACTATTTGAGTAAGTACCAGAGGTACAATTCAAACTCAGGTTTTTTTTTTACTTGAAATGACATTTTCTTTGGATTCTGCCTCCCTGTTTTATTCTAGAGCCTTGAATTTAACTTATATCTGTTTGGATTCTCATATATGGGGAAATCGTGTCTTGAACCATCACTTTAATGTTGCTGTAGAATTTTAGCCTTTTGGGCTTAGAATTCTGATTCATTTCTATAGCTCCTCATGTTTTATGAAGTGATCTTTTCCCCTAAACTTTGGTTCACATCTTGGCCCTGACTCTTACTACCAGTATGACTATGGGTGATTAAATTAAATTAAAGTAAATTTTACAAATGAGGTATTTGATTACATTGTTTCTTTTTTAAGCAATATTTTATTTTTCCCAATTACATGCAAAAGCAATTTGAATATTCTTTAAAAAAAATTTAATTCCTACTTGTTCTAACTCTCTTTCTCCCTCATTGTCCCCCTCTCTGAGACAGTACACAACTTGATACGGGTTTTACATGTGAAATCACGCAAAACATATTTCAGTATTTTACATTATTTCTAAGATACCTTCAGACTCACAACTATCTGAATCTTTGTTACCAGTCTAGAGTTCATTGGCAATACCATTCTTGTTCAAAGTTCCAAAAATTTCAGTGGGATGCAAAGGTCATTCATTGTAACAATGGGAAAGCTTACCATTTGTATTGATGTATTATAACTATCAATATAAAAACTTGGCAGAATTCTGAGCTAAAAAAACAATGATGTTTAATCAGGTGTGGATTGTTGGCTTCTTATATTTTGCCAACAGCTTTGTTTTACTTGGACTACACAGTCCTAAAACAAGGCAAAAACATTTCATCTTTGATCCCTGCCATCCAATTCTCTCTGTCTCTGCCAACATCCTTAGCCTCCCTCCTGTGATGATTATGGAATAGTAAAGCCAAAAAATATTGCTGAAGATGCTCTCTGAAATGGAGCAAACAGTATATCGTAAGAGTTGGTTTGCTTAAGGACTGAGTGAATGACAGGTATTAGACTTCAGTTATCTCAAATTATGTACATTGCAAGATGTTATATAAATGTCACCTATTATTATTTTTACTTTCCTGTATCCACACTGAAAACTTAAGTTTAATGAGAAAGAAACTCTAGGTTTTCAAAGGTTGCACTAGTGTAATACAAACTTTGTTAGGTCCTACCCTTCTGAAATGATATCACTATGGCTTTCCAAATGACAGTGTGCCTCTGTCTAAAGATCAAATTATGTAGTGTCAAGATTATTACCTAACTGTTGGTTGAAAGGTGCTATATTTATTATCATTCACCAATCTACTAAAAAAAACTAGATACAAGTAAAAATAGTTTGCTTATTAGTTCTTTCCTCATTTCTTACTGTCTTAAATAAAATTCTCCTATTTAATATTTTTCTTAGTCTGATTGTTCACAAAGCAGATGAGGACTTTCAAAGTGATGAGTCAGATTTTGATACTCCCAGGGGGAGATCTGCGATGGGAACATGATTCATCAACATTGTTATTAGAGAGGACACCTGAATTCAACCGATTGTGTAAGACAGAGGTGTCAAACTCATGCTCCACAGGTGGGCTAGATTAAAATGTAATTGGGAAATAAGCTTAAAGGCTTATAAACAAAATAAATAAAAAGGCAATATAACACTGATGTTAATTTGTGGTTTTCTAAGTCAACATGTGACAATAAGGATCTATTTCAATTTGGATTTCACCCCACTGGAATAAGAGATCAGATCTGACTCATAGATTATATTGAGGGATCTCATCAAGTATCACACTTTTTAAAAGTGGTTTTGATTTTGTATATAAGTCTCCTTAACCAACCAAAGACACTTTATTGAAGAAACATAATAGTTCCAAGCACTTTGATAACCACTCTAGGTTACTTTAAAAAAATAGACAGAGAACAAGGAAAACTTTTATTTTTTAATATGTTTACCAATGCCACACATCTCATTTGGTCCTCACAAGAACTCTGTGAGATAAGTGCTATAATATCATAATATGTATCATTATATTATAAATATATAAAACATACATAATATATTGCATATAATATATATAACATAATATATATAATATCATTATATCATAGATGAAGAAACTAAGGCTTTAGAAAGTGAAGTGATTCAGCTATGGTAATATTAATTAGTAAGTACAATAGGTAAGATTAGAACCCAGCTCTATTTTGTTTACAAGTGCAATTCTGGTTGCATCCACTAGACCATCCACTACATCTCCTAATGAATGATATTGTGCTGATTCCATTGAACATTTATTTCGGGACTTTTGAGGTCCACTGTCACTCAAAAGATATCTGTCTAGCAATCTCTACAGAAAACAAGATAACACAAAACACATTGTCCAGATAACAGCATGCAATTTGGACATATAGCCCTTTGGTTTCAGTAATACATATGTCTGGGATAGACACTGTATTTGGTCAATGAACTGGACCCAGATTTGAATAAGAATGAAGTCAAGTGGGATTGTATATGAAAATTATTCAGCATATTCACTGCTATGTGTTAATGCTTAATTTTATCTGTGGTGTTAAGTATCTATCAATCATTTTAAGTAATTTGACTTCAGGACATTATCTATGATGGCTTGTATCTAAGAAATTATTTAAAAGACACCATGGTACAGGACATAATGCAATCTACATAAAGAGTACTAGAATTATAGTCAGAAGATATTGGGTCAAATCTTAACCTTGCTCCTATTTGAGTGACCTAGGGTGTGTGACTTCCCTTCTTGGTGCCTCAGTTACTCATTTGTAAAATGGGAGGAGGGTCTTCTGAGATTCTTTGCAACACTAAACTAATAATTCTATGACACTATGAATATCAAATGAGGAAGGTAGGGTAGTCTAGGGACAAAAAGGATCAAAACATGGAACCAGAAGAAGACAACAAAGTCAAAACTCCTTTATCAAAAGCTTCCAAGAAAAATATGAACTGGTCATAGGCTATGGAGGGGCTCATGAAGGAGTTTGAAAATCAAGTAAAAGAAATGAAGAGGAGGCAGAGCCAAGATGGCAGAACAGAAGCAGTAATGTTTCTAAGCTCTTCCATGAATTCAGCCACTAAATTTTAAAAAGTGAATCTGAAGGGATCTTAGAGTGACAGAATCCATTGGGAGATGGAGCATGGCAGATTTGCAGCCCAGAAAAGTGCCCAAATAGGTTTGGGCAGGGAGAGTGCAGAGCACATGACAGCTGCACCAGCAGGGACCAGAGGGCATAAAAACCTCACAATACAGTGCAAAAAAGAAGAAATATTAAATGCATCATTCTCAGATCATAATGCAATAAAAGTCATATGCAGAAAGGGCCATGGAAAAATAGAAAAATAACTAAATTAAAACTAAATAATTTAATCCTAAAGAATGAGTGGGTCAAACAAGAAATTATAGGAATAATCAGTAACTTCATTCAAGGGAATGACAATTATGAGACAACATACTAAAACTTGTGGGATGCAGCAAAGGCAGTTCTTAGGGGAAGTTTCATATCCCTGAATGCATACATGAATAAATTAGATAAAATGGAAGTCAATTAATTGAGAATGCAATTGGAAAAGCAAGAAAAAAACAAAATTGAAAATCCCCAATAAAATATTAATTAGAAATAATGAAAACCAAAGGAGATTAATAAAATAGTAATTAAGAAAACTATTGAATTAATAAATAAAATTAAAAACTGGTTTTATAAAAAAATGATAGATCTTTAGTCAATATGATAAAAAATAAAGAAAACCAAATTACAAGTGTCAAAAATGAAAAGGGAGAATCTACCTCCAACAAAGAGGAAATTAAACAATAATTAGGAATTATTTTGCCCAGTTGTATGTACACAAATTTGACAATCTTAGTGAAATGGATGAATATTTACAAAAATATAAGTTGCACAGATTAACTGAAGAGGAAATAAATTACCTTGATAACCCCATCTCTAAAAAAGAAATTGAATGAGCCATCAGAGAATTCCATAGGAAAAAATCTCCAAGACCAGATGGATTTACTAGCAAATTCTACCAGATATTTAAAGAACACTTGATCCCAATACTTTACAAACTATTTGGAAAAATTAATGAAGAAGGAGTCCTGCTAAATTCTTTTGATGACATAAATATGGTACTGTTACCTAAATCAAGAAGAGACAAAATGGAGAAAGAAAATTATAGACCAATTTCTGTCATGAATATAGATGCAAACATTTTAAAATATTAGCAAAAAGACTACAGCAACTTATCACAAGAACAATACACTTTGATCAGGTAGGATTTATTCCAGGAATGCAAGGATGGTTCAATATTAGGAAAACCATCAATATCATTGTTCATATCAACAATAAAACTAGCAGAAACCATATAATTATCTCAATAGATGCAGAAAAGTCTTGTGACAAAATACAACATCCATTCCCATTAAAAACACTAGAAAGTATAAGAATAAATGGAGTCTTCCTTAAAACAATACATAGTATCTATTTAAAGTCATCAGCAAGCATTATATGCAATGGGGATAAGCTAGAAGCATTTTCAATAAAATCAAGGGTGAAACAAGGATGTCCACTATCATCCCTCTTATTCAATCTGGTACTAAAAATGTTAGCAATAGCAATTAGAGAAGAAAAAGAAGTTAAGGCAATCAAATTAGGCAAAGAAGAGACTAAGCTATCACTCTTTGCAAATGATATGATGATATGCTTAGAGAATCTTAGAGAATCAAGTAAAAAATACTTGAGACAATAAATAAATTTGACAAAATTGCAGGATATAAAGTAAACCCTCATAAATCCTTGGTATTCCTATATATATCTAACAGAATTCAACATCAAGAGATAGAAAGAAAAATCCCATTTAAAGTTACTGTAGACATTATAAAATATTTGGAAATCTACCTGCCAAAACAAACTCAGGACCTATATGAACAAAACCACAAAACATTTTTCACACAAATAAAGTCACATCTAACCAGTTGGAAAAAAGCATCAATTTCTCATGACAGGGTTGAGCTAATATAATAAAAATGACAATTTTACCTAAATTAAATTACATATTTAGTGCCATACCTATCAGTCTGTCAAAAAAAAACAACCTTTATAGAGCCAGAAAAAATAGTAACAAAATTCATTTGGAAGAACAAAAGGTCCAGAATATCAAGGTAATTAATGAAAAGAAATGCTAGGGAAGGTGGCCTAGCCATACCAGATTTTAGACTCAAAACTACTTGGTACTGGCTGAGGAATAGGGTAGTGGATCAATGGAATCGATTGGGTACACGAGACTCAGCAGTCAGTGACAATAGTATTCTACTGTTTGATAAACACAAAGACTCCAGTTTTGGGGATAAGAACTCACTATTTGACAAAAAAATGCTGGGAAAACTGGAATATAGTATGGCAGAAACTGGGAATAGACCATTATCTAATACCATATACCAAAATCAAGTCTAAATGGGTGCACAATCTAGGTATAAAGGCCGATGCTGTCAGCAATCTGTGAAAGCAAGGAATAGTTTACCTGTCAGATTTATGGAGAAGGGAAGACTTTACGACCAATATATTATCAGAGAGCATTATAAAACGTGAAATGGATAATTTTGATCACATTCACGTGAAAAGTTTCTGTACAAACAAAGCCAATGTAACCAAGATTAAGAGGGAAGTGGAAAATTGGGAAAGAATTTTTATAACCAGTTTCTCTGATAAAGGCCTCATTTCTAAAATATACAGAGAATTGAGTCAAATATATAAGAATACAAGTCATTCCCCAATTGATACATGGTCAAAGGATATGAACAGGCAGTTTTCAGAGGAAGAAATTGAAGATACTAATAAGCATATGAAATAATGCTCTAAATCACTATTGATTAGAGAAATACAAATCAAAACAAGTCTGAAACACCACATCAAACTGTTTAGATTGGCTAAAATGACAAAACAGGAAAATGATAAATTCTGGAGAGGATGTGAAAAAATTGAAACACTAATGTATTGTCGATGGAGTTGTGAACTAATTAAACCATTCTGGAGAGCAATCCGGAACCATGCCCAAAGGTTTATACATAATTTCATACTCTTTCATACCACTTCTAGGGTTGTATCCCAAAGAGATCATAGAAGTGGGAGGAAGACCCATATGTACAAAAATATTTATTGCAGCTTTTCCACCTGCAGATGGTTCCTTACATTGTGTTAACCGTGTCTATAGAAGCAATGGTGGAATTTTTCCTCTTCATTCCTTGATTTTGGGTGGGATGCCATATAAATGTATGTATGGAAGGGTGTATTGTGCATATATATATATATGAGTGTTTGTATAATGTGTGTACATGTGTGCATAGACAGAGGAAACAGGATCAGTTGAATATGAAGGGATGGTATCTAAAAAATAAAATGCAGAGGTGAGTGAGGAATATATTGGGAAAAGGAGAAAGGGAGAAACAAAATAGGGTAAATTATCTTATATAAAAGAGGCAAGAGAAAACTGTTATAATGGAGAGGAAGAGCAGGAAGGTTAAAGGGAATGGGTCAACCTTACTCTCATTGAATTTGATTTAAGGAGGGAATAACACACAATCAAATGGGTATCTTACCCTACAGGAAAGTAGGGGGGAAAAGGGATTAGAAGAGGGATGATAGAAGTGAGAGCAGATTGTGGGAGAGGGTAGTTAGAAACAAACACTTTTGAACAGGGACAGGGTCAAAGTAGAAAATAGAAAAGTGGGGGGCAGGATAGGATGGAGGGAAAATAGTCTTTCACAATATAACAGCTGTGGAAACATTTTGTGTATCTACACATGTACAACCTATATTGGATTGCTTGTCTTACTAGTGAGGGTGGGTGAGGAGGAAAGAAGGGAAAGAATCTAGAAATCGAAGTTTTAAAAACAAATATTTGATAACAAACAAATTCTGCCTCCCTAAAAAAAATGAGGAGGGTAGACTAGGTAGTCTTTGAGCTTATTTGCATCTTTAAATATCAAGATGCTAAAGATCAAGTTTTTGTTTAATCATTTTTTCCCTAGATTCTAAGTAACAAGAATCACACCATAAAGCTTCAGTTGAAGAAGCTGATTGCTTTTACTTTATCTTAATCTTTGAAGGTACATTGAGTTGTAGGAAAATGTTAATACAACCCAGACAGTCAGATTACAAATCACTTAAATTTTGGCCTGAACAGACCTGTTTGCAAACATGAGTGGAAAAACTGATGCTTTGGAGCCAGAGTACCTGTATTTGAATTCCAGCTCTGCTGCTTACTGTCTGTGTGACCTTAAATAAGTCATTTAAACTCCTTTGGTCTCAGTGTCCTCGTCTGTTAAATATGGCTACTGAATTAAACTTTTATGATTTTTTCTAGTTCTATATCTATAAACCCTAATGTTTGTTTTCTCTATTTTTACTAGCTTCATTATGTATCCATTATCTGGAATTTCTGGATTTGAAAAAGATGTCAACAGTAATTTGATTGTGCCATTTAACAAATAATTATCTCAATATTTTTGTAAGTATTTTGTGTATAATCATATTAATTTTGTATAAAAAAACATCTGACATAGTATTTTATTGCAGATTCCTTCCCTTCCTTTATTTTTTAAAGACACACAGACACCACACACACACACACACAAACGCACACACACAAAACAACTAGACACAACATTTCTGGGCCTTATTTCTATATCTATAAAATATGGTGAATGCACCATATTCCAGGGACTGTTTAAGCACTGAAGATACAAATTAAAAACAAACAAAAAACAAAAAACTAGCCCTTCCCTTCAAGTTGGTTATATTCTAATAGAAGAAACAAGATGTAAAAAAAATGTTTATCCATGGTGTATATAAGTAAAATTAAAACTAATCTCAGAAGAAACACATAAGCAGTAGAGTAGATGATTTAGTGCAGAAAATACTGTTTGAAATGAATATTGAAGGAAAACAGAGAATCTAACGGGTAGAAATAAAGACAGGACAAAAACTCAAGAAAAGGTCCAGAGTTAAGAGATGTTGTATCACATGTGAAGAACAAAAAAAAAATAAAGTTAGGGTTGTTGCATCACAGAATACATAGAAAGGAAGAACATGCAGTCATAGCAGAGGGAAGAGGAGGGGAGCGGAGAGAAGAGGAGGGAAGGAAGCTACCATTTTACTTGAGGATCTTGATCTTTAAATGGTCAAAGATTTTCAAAATATCCTCAGAAAACTTTATCTTTGTTTTTTCATTGTTGGTTAATATTAGTTACTATCTGGTTAGGAGAAAAAGTGCCATGCATGTTCAACTGACTACACCTCTATCCTGAACACACATAAATTAATTTGCTACCAGAAAAGAAAATAGCAATTTCATTTGAACAATTTTGGCTAAGCACTGTTAAAGAAAACTATTGAAATAAAGGTAATGGAAGGAAATGAGCTGTATATGCATTTGTTCATTTGTTCATAAGCAGGAAAAAAGTCAAAAGACATTTAGTAATGAATGTTTTTCTATAAGAAACAGTCATTTATTTGCACACTCTCTTTGTATGGTAGAAAATGAAACCTTTTTTCCTTAACTGCTTGAATATATATTTATTTGCTTTCAATTGTTGATACTGCTTTAAAAAAAATCAGTAGAATAAAAAAATGCAAGAATATAAAAGGACCTTAGAGGCAATCTATACTATCATATAACTATCAGTACACAGTGTCTAGTGCACTGTAGATTCTTAATAAAAGCTTGTTGATTTATTCTATGACTGAGAAAACTGAGACACAGAGAGGAAAGGTAACTTGCCTAGGTCATGCAGCCAGTCAGCAGCACAATGAGCTTTCAAATCTATTCAATTTCTAATCCAGTGGTCTTTACAATACATCACAGTGCCATCACCATTTTGAGGGCTGGATATCATACTGATTATAGCAGAATGAAATATTCATCAAAGCATTAATATGAAATTTATTAAACATAGTTTCTGGAATACTGAGTCCCTCATATATAATGTTATGATTATTAACTTGCAAGCTCTTGTTTACAAAAAAAATGAATCCTCACTTGGCTAGAAGAACTTGAAAAATTTGGAAAACTAGATTTGCTAATTGAATTTCTTTAGCTAAATAAGATGGCCTTCAGAAACTGGTTGAAGCCTCTTCATTTCTTTCAGTTAGATTTTTTTAAATATCTCCTTTCCCTAAAAAGAAAACACAAACACACACACACACACACAAAGCCACACACAGACAGAAAACATATTCATGTAAAGACCTGCTTACCACTGGCAGATGGTTCCTTGCATTTTTTTTAAACAGTCTCAATAGAATCAGGGGTAGAATATTTCCTCTTTATTTCTTAATTTTGTCACCCCACCCAAAATCAAAGAATGAAGAGGAAAAATACCACCATTGCTTCTGTAGATCCTGTTATCAAAATGTACAGAACCATCTGCCAGTGATAAGCAGGTCTTTACATGAATATGTTTAAGTTGAAAAAGAACAACTTCCACATTTGAAAACAAAACATACCCAACAGTTGAGACTCCACTTCATGATTTTACTAGGGTCCAGAACATGAAACTTTTTATTTATCTGTCTCTAGTGTTTTTAGGAAATCTGTAAATAACACATACACACATATACATATTCATATAAAGCTTTTTCTGGCTATGTACACTTCAGTGATTTTGTCCTGGAGATATAACAATAACTGAATTTTGTCTCAATTATGACAATTTGGCAATAAGTAATGAATATTAGACATCTGGTTTAGTTCATATTTTAACTGGTTCAGTAGTAGGATCAAAATCTCACCAAATTCAATGTAAGTGGACAGTCTTCTTTTCTATCAAATTGCTCCCTGTAGAGTTGGCTGTCCAACATAGAAAATAACATAGAAAAACGGCCTGTACCTTCAAATGATCAATATAGAGGAGGGGGGAGGGAGTGAAAATCACTAGTAGCAATTTTTATCTTTTTTTTATTCTGTTGTTCAGGTATCTTGCTATTAAAAAACTCATTTAAAATGCTTTGTTTATTTATTTTGTTTTTATATCATAGTCATTGCTAAATACAAGTCCCACCCAAACATCCTAGATTTGAACCCTCCTATTAACAATGTGATGCCTCTAACAATGGCTTTAACTTTATGTCCCTAGTGCCCTTCTCTAAAAGAAAAAAAATCACAGGATCCTAAATCTATAGCCAGAAGGACTCTTACAGACAATCTAATCCAATATTCTTATTTTTTCAAATGAAGAAACTGAGTCCCAGAAAATTTAAGTGACTTCTCAAAGATTTTTCAGATAGTAAGGTCAGAGGTAACATTTGAATCCAGATAATCTGACCCCACAGTTGGTAACACTTTTTAGCATATTCCCCACAGTTTTGTTTTACAATCTATTCTCTTGGACAACTGGTTATTATACTTTTTAGACTATGGATTAGAATGCTGAATATTTATTATTTGAATGTCACTATTTTAGAATCTGATGTAATTATTCTAAATTTATTATTGTATTTTCAATGAGTAAATATATAGTAAAACAAATAAATATTGTAAAACCTCGTCAATCCACCCTAAGTGGGAAGGAACATCTATGGGATTTAGAAGGGTTGTATATGAATTAGAGAATATTAAAAGAAAATAAAAACTATGCAGCTTTACTCCTTTGGGACAAATGCATTAAGTGGGATTGCCAACAAAGTATTATCTTACAGAAGTCTTTGGCAAATCATTTTGTTTTGGTCTTTTTGGAGGACAGAAGGTGGGGCAATCGGGGTTAAGTGACTTGCCGGAGGTTACACAGCTAGTAATTGTTAAGTGTCTGAGGTCATATTTGAACTGAAGTCCTCCTGACTCCAGGGTAGGTGCTCAATTCACTGTGCCACCTACTTGCTCCACAAATTACTTTAATACTTGGATAAGAATACTACACAATTTGTTTACCAATTGGAAGTAAATGTGCGCGTCTAAGTATTTGACTGGGATAATATATTGATCTTTCAGTAGATTAAACAGTCCCTCTCCTATTTTTTATGTGGTTAAATTGCCTAGAAATCTTTAAAATAGAAATAATAAAATTTATTAGACTATAATATTAGTATAGTAGAAATTTAGAATATTTATTACACATGATATATTATTATATTAATATATTATGTTATATATTGCATATATAAAATAATAAATTATAAATAATAAAATACATATTACATACAATCTGTAAGTATATATGTATACATTATAAAGTAACATGAACTGTTATGGAAATAATAGAAATCCTTTCATAATTCAGAGGTGAACTTTAAGTCAAGAGGTTTATCTTTACTAAAAATGACTGAATGACAGCTTAAAAATATCTCAAATCTGAGCTCTTAATAGCATTGCCTGATGATTTCCTGGTAGCAGACTTATTTGGCTGGTATGAACCTATGATTATCTGTAATCAAATTCAAAGGTTATTTAGTCACTTTTCACTTTTTAATTGTAAAATACATAAATCTTTAAAAAGTTTGATATTAAAATACTTGGTGTTTAATATGGTATTTTGAAAATACAATGCATGTTTTGTATCCCTTAGATATGAATGTAGAAAGTCCTGCAAATCCTCAATAGGAATAATTCTGGTGTTGTTGTAAAGGATAATAGATCTAGATTCAGTAGACCTGGGTTAATATCATGATTCAGATGTCTGAGCAGATATGTCAATTCTTGTACGTTTCTTAGCCTCTCAAAGTGGTAGTTTCTTCTACGAAATGGCTTTACTTACCTCAATGGATTTTTGAGAAGGAAGTACTTTGCATTAAAGTGCTATGTTTTAAAAAAAAATGACTGATTGAAATAGGAAATAATGATTTTTACTAGAGTGTTAACAAGGAAAATTTTTAATAAGAGCAACTTACTATTTTAAAGCTCTATTTTAGTTCAGACAACTTAATCGAAATAGTAATTCTTTAATACATGTTAGGGTATTTGTATTATATTATGATACCCTCTTGTACTCTGCCATCCCTAATGTATGCACTTAAAAGAAAAAGAAAACTGAAACTTTTGAGATAAATTTTGGCAATAAGCTATACTCAGGTCATATTAAGCTTTTCAAAACTGGAGCAATATAGAGAAATTTCCTATAAGAGGAAACTAATGAAAGTGTTGTTTACCCAAATAGATCTAAGTAGTCTGATATTTTGGCATCCGTATTAGGATGTCCAGATTTTTTCTTTCCTACTATTTTATTCAGTGCTTTTAAAACTGTGGGTCATGACCCCATATGAGATCGTGAAAAATTTGTCAACAGTAAAAAGTTTCTGAACACACAAGGTTCAAAAATTAATTAGAAGTCAAATGTGTAAGGAATCCAAGGTGTGTGCTTGCCTGTGCTGCATCACACAATTTTACTGCAGCCTTGGTTCTGAACAGAAAGCATGCATATTTTGCACTGCAAATGCTGTCACACCATGCAAAGCCAATGAATGCTGCTGAAATGTGAAAAGGGGTGGCAAGTGAAATCCTGTTCAAGACTGCATACATTACTTATGTGGTATATGATCACGTATTTTTTTCTTCAAGTTCACTGGCTTTGATTAATGTGGAAATATGTGTTTTACTATTATTTAAGTCCACTTTTCTTCTTCCAGATTTTTGCCCAACTTAGTATTTTTGTGTTCGTAAGTATTGTTGATGATCTAGAGATTAGGATTCAACAGTTTCAGGACTACGGCTCAGTGAGTAAGATCTTTTAGGTGACAAAGTGCCCAAGTGGAAAGAGTAATGAGATTTTAGTTCAAATTCTGCCATGATACTAACTACCTATGAAATCCTGGTTAAGTCACTTAACTTCTCTCAGCCTCATCATCTGTAAAATGAGGATAATAACACTGATATTACAGGGGATTTCTGAGAATGAAATAAGATAATGTTTGCAAAGTATGCCTGTCACGTAGTAGGTCCTTAATGAATGCTTGTTTCTTCCCTTCCTTTTCTGTAAGACCAGAATAATTATAACTTTTTCATTCTTCTAATTTAAATTTGCAGATATAATTCTTCATTCAAATGTCCAAAATAGATGGCATTTAAAATGTGAGAACAATCAGATGTCATTGGTAGACTGATCATATGGTGACCATCCATTGGTGGAATAATGTGATTTTTCCTGAGGTTTGAATTGTAGGAGCAGGAAGCTCTTTTTAACTAGTGTCATTTAGGAAGAGCTGCCTCTTGTCTATGGCATTGTCCCAGCTCTCTTGGAAATGGCTCAGGGACTGAAAAATTGTCAACGTGTTGCTTAATTACCTGCACCTGTCTACATAAGAACATCTTATATGGTAATTATGGATCTGGTGCAAGCCATCAGACATGGGGCTTTATTGTTCCTCCATTTCCCCTCATCTCCCAATTAATTCCCAAGACTGCCTTTTGGCTTGTGATCACCCCCAATCAAAGCAAAATAAATTGACTTAAATCAAAAAGAGTAGAAATGGTGGGAAAGATAATCCCCCCTAACTTTTGGCAAACATAGGCCTAGATTTGGAGCAACACACATGAAAATGAAAAGAATGAGTGGTGGAGCTTAAATGGATTAACTCAAAGATATATCCCTTAAAGGAATTTACAGATTCTAAAAACTTACTCTTTTTTAATATTCTAACTGTTCATTCAGCTGAGGGTAAGTGGGAAGGAGGAGGAAATCAAGGAACAACAGCCGACCAGAAAGTTCATTCACATGGTGTGTTTTACAATGCAACTAAAGTCGTGTTTCTAATTCATGGTAAAGTAGGTACCTTGGACTCTCCTGGGATGTGTTGCAAAGGAGAAGGAAGGATGGATCTAAGTAGGTGTTGAAGCCTCTGCTTCATAGTTTGCTTACACTGCTCCATCTGCCCCCATAGAGACATCCTGTCTCCCACTGTGTGCAGCTGAGTCTCAAGCACTCCTGATTGCATCATGATGGAGGCAAAAGACATTTCCTCTGGTTGTTAGTGGAACTCATATCCTGAAACACTATAAGTAGTCTTCACAATCCTCTTTCTTCCTCTCTACTACTACATTTTTCTGGGGCTCTGTGGATAAGGAATAGATTTATTTCCTTCTCTCTCTGCTGAGTGTTTGGGTTCCAGGAACTTTCAGGTCTAACAATATACAAATTTCATGGACTTTGAATATTGGGATGACGGTTCTTTAAAAATCTTATTTATCAGATGGAAATGCCAGATGAGGTATAATCATTCTTATTACCAGAAAAGGGTTATCATGAATCCAGAGAAAGATGCAGACAGATGAATCCGGATACTTAAAAACACATTTGAAAGGGATAGCATCTGCAAATTAGTTGGTGAAATGGATTTGGAACATCTCCTTTGATCAGGAAGTAGGTGGACCATTAAATATCTGATGCAGGATTCTGGCTCCCACATAACCACATTCTGGGATTTAGATATCCCCTTCTACCAGAAAACACTACTAGAAAAAGGAAGGTGACTGAAAGGACATGGCACAGTAGAAAGTTTGGTTTGGCAACTCTTCAGTTGCTATAGTCTTGATTCTGTAATATGAAAATATGTGGAAACATTAGGTTTAAATACCACAAAATAATGTGAAAAAACACTTTGTAATTTATGTAATTTATTACCTATGAGGCAGGTCAATTAACCTTCCTGAGACTCAATTTCTTCATCTTTAAAATAATGAAGGTAGACAAGATGACTATTGTGGTCCTCCTAATTGTAGATCTAAGACCTTCTATTTCTAATTAGGAAATCAGTCTAGTTTCAATGTCAAATTCAAGAAATGTTTATTAAGCACTTATGTTTATGATATTGTGCTTAGTACCAGGAAAGAAATATAGATAGGGAAAAAAACAGGATCTCTACCCTCAAAGTACTCATCATCAAAGGGGAAAAGGCAAGGCAGGCGAAGGAATTTTTAAAGGGAAAATGAAAGAGTTCAGTTTTAGACATTTGAGTTGGAGATGTTAGTTCTGTATCCATGTTGACAGCCTTGACATGCACATGTACATGTATGCCTGGCAATAAAGAAAGAGGTCACAGGTACAGATTTGGGTTTCCTTGTCTTCATGGGAGAAGATATAGAAGAAAGAGTAAAGGCTGTAGGTAAGGGAGAAAAAAGCCTTGGGGATGATGATGATGATGAGTCATAGAATTTTTGAGCATGAGTAGTCACCATGTGCAGTTCCCCCATTTTTAGTGATGATAAAGTGGCTAAAAACTATTATGATACAATACAGGTCACATAGTTAATGACAGATTTAAGACTTGAACAAGACTTTCTAACTTTAATCCAGTGTCTTTTCAAATAGATGGTGATGGTGGTGGTTGTGGAGGTAGTGATGATCATAAAAATTTTTATAAAGTGAACACTAAACATTGTTATGCTATAAGTATATAATAATTTTCATGTGTATATACCATATCATTGCAATTAGTATAGCAATAACTGACACTGTGTAATTCAAAGAGGACAAGATTGTAAGTAAAGGGAATTACTATTGGTTCTAGTAATAACTCTGCTACTAAATTAGCTGTGCACATTTGGTCAACCTATGTATTTTGGAAGACTTTCCTAATCAGTTTCTTTCTCTTTTAAGTGAGATGATCTTTTCCTACTCCCCTCACTCCCCCTCCAAAAAGATCCTACTTTAACTCCTATGGTACAATGTTCAAAAGAAGTTTAAGAATCCTTATCATTTCTGGAAATATTCAGAAATTATATTTCTTAGATCAATTTATGATGATTATTTTTATTCCAGTATTACAGACTGTGTTATATTGTTTGTTTGTTTGTTTGTTTTTATCATTGGTAACCTTCTGGATGCCTTTGAAATATTAATCTTCATCTAATGCCATCATTCACAAGACTATAATGATATGGCAGCCAGTTTGTTACATGCCATCTTCTTTTAAAGTAGCAAAAGAAATAAATGCATTATTGAGCTTATGGATGTTAGTCATGACCCACCCAACATTTAATTATCCTTAAAAGATATGGTTTCAAATAACCATATGGAAGAAAGGAGATTTTGGCTATTTAAAGGAATATTTCTGAAGAAATATTACATTACAAATGCAAACAGATCGAGAAAGCAGAGGTTGCTCAGTATATATGGATAATATTAGATTATATCTCAGCATTCAGAGTAATAAAATTCAAGTTTATTGGAAGAGAATGAAAGATTATACACCATTTTATTTGTTCATTATTTTAAAAAAATATTGATGATTTATATTCCACTTTCAAGTATGGAAGAATGAAAATAATTTCAAAACATGGAAGACTGTGGAATATTGAAACTTTGACATGAAAACAGTCTAAAGACAGACTTTTACTCTACAGGATAAATGTAAAAGTTTGCATCTAGAGATTGAGAAAAAAAATTAATCTTTACTTTATCTGTGTTGGACTGGCTGTAGTGGTGGTAACCCTTTTCTTTTATTTTTTATTTCAGTCATGGATTGTCTCAGGAAATAGATTATCAATTAGAGGCTGGATGACCCCTTTTTTGTTTTATTTCATTTTGTTTTTGTAAAAGGGAAATTCTTCAGTATTTGTTGACTTCTCAGGTTCCTTCTAATTTTTAAATGCTGCAATTATGTAAAGATCATTGAGAACACTTATTAGATCAAAAGACTATAGCGCACAGGCACATGAGTGGATAAGTGTCCCTAAGAATGTCAAGTTAATATTTCAGGTAGAGATCTTGTTAAAGTACAAAATCCAAAAGCAATTTAGTCACAATAGAAGTAAATGAATGCCATTTCTCAACCTCGAAGTATTCTAGCCTACAAGCATTAAACAGATATAATAGTTTTACAATAGAAACTTGGATTCTGGGGATGATAGTGGGGTGATTAGGGGAAGGAACTGATTCCTCAGTGGTACAGAAGGGAAACCTTTAAATTATTCATCAATAAAATAAAAGTCCAGCTTTAATCTGAAAAAGAGAGTGATGAAGGGAGAAGAAAAAAACAAACCTGTCGGTGTATATCTACTATTAGATATAATATAGTTTAACAACAATAAAGCATTAGATAGGGTGAGACATTCATAGAAGAGTCCAAAGGAGGAACAAGCAATATGATCTGTCACTTATGATATTTGTATAGAAATACACAAAGTATAATAAATATACTTACATGAACTTGATCAACTAGATATACTAAAGTAATGAGGCAATTCTGACTTATAGGTATCCCTGACTTACTGTGAAGTGCAATACGACTCTGAATGAGTATGCATAATTCAAAAGAATCCAAATAAATAACTAGACCTGGAAAAAAGAATCATGGGGAAAATGATGTAGGTGCAGATTAATGAAAGTGGAAACAGAAGTGAAATGATATTGATTCAGAAAAAAAATAGATGAGTTTGGTAACCAGACCATACACTTGGCAAAGAGGTATGTTAGAATGGTGATGGGGAATTTCAATTATCTGAATGTCTGCAGGAATTCTCTCTCTGACAAAAGGTGTGAATTAATAATAAAAAATGAATAAAGTTATACAGAGAACTGTTATTTAACACCTGATTCTCACCAATGAGGAGGAGCTGGTTGCTCAAATGCAAATGATGATGACCTTGGGGGAAAAAGGGGAGTTGAAAGCCAGGCAAACAAAGAGTAAGATGACCAAACCCCCTATATTTCTGACTAATAGTTGCTCAGTGATTCCAAGAGAAGATATAAGCTCATGTGTTTACTTTTTATACGGGGAGTTCTCTTAGTAAGAAGACTCTAAGAAAGAAATCCTGAAGCCACAAAGAGAAATCATTCTGATGAGCAGCAAATTTAATTCAATTCAACAAGTATTTATTAAGCACCTATAATGTTGTGGGAACTGTGTGCTATGCATTGAAAAAAACAATCACAAGGGGTGAGGTAAAGGGAATTTGGCTACTAAAAAGGTTGCCTAAGAAAAGTTTCAACAAGTTTAGCATTTAAGAAAGACATATACAGAAGAAAGAATAGGGAACAAAAAATTCATTTAATCATAGTTTCATGAATACTCAAACTTGGCATGAGCTGAGCCTGGTAAGAAATCCTAAGGACAACAAATTGAATTTTGTTTATTTCTTGGAAGAGAGAGCAGAGTGTCAGTGTAAGTAGAACACTACTTGTGGTTGGAAAGAATGATGATAATTAGTAACATAGAGAAGAAATAATCAACTCTTATTTTGTTTTTATTTTTTTCTGTTAAGGAGAAAATTGATTAAAACAAAAAGATTGGACAGAAAAGGCTAATGGAAAGTGACATAAGATAAATATGGAGATCACAAAAGAGTGTGGAACCACCCTTGATAGGTACAAATCCCCTTTTGGGATTTTCTTGGTGATAATACTGGAATGATTTGGCAGTTTCTTCTCTATCTCTTTTTCCCAGAGAGGAAACAGAGGCAAAGAGGGTTAAATGACTTGCCCGGCATCACACATTAAGTGTCTGAGGCAGTATTTTAATTCAGATATTATTTACTGCAGGCCCAGAGTTCTATCCACTGTGCCACTAGCAATCTAGATGATGTGATGGATAGAACTCTTACCTATTATATGCCTCTATCAATGGAACAGAAAGCCTCTGGAACCTTTGGGCTCTCTCTTCCCCCAAAGCAGGGGGAAAAAAAAGAAATTTCCATATGAATGTAGAATATTCTCATTTTCAATATATTGTCATTTTTACTTTACCTTATTGAGATATACATTATTACCTTATCTTCAATATACCATCTACATTGGCAATTATTATCTAAACCAAGAATGTCTACTCTCTCAAATATTGGTATTATTAAAGTTAGAAAATAGATTGAGGAGACCATTTGTAAACAATTATGTTTTGATTCTTGTGTTAGAAGAGATTCAGAGAAAACAACCCACTCCCACCCCTTTTCTTAGTTGATTATAGCTTAGCTGATACTGTTGAGAGATTTGCATAGTTATTGATTAAGATATGAATGCAGGAATGAGAAAGTATGAACAATGAGAATCATTAGTTGTACCTCTAGAGTATATAAGTGTTTATGGAAAGGAAGAGTCTCTGGGGGCAGAAACCTAGAGTCACTATGCCTTTGTGGCTCTAAGAGAAGCTCCTTGGGGCTGATTCTAGAGTGTATAGAAAATGGATTCTAGGACTATCAGTGTAAGAGATTTAGAGGACCTGGGTTCTAGTGACAGTATTTAGGGAAGTAATTCTAAAAGCTAATACATGATGCATATAAGTCAACATTTCTGAACTTAATAGAAGAAGAGAACTTTTGGGGACAAATGAGTAAATCTAAAACCAGCAAAAGTGTGGGTTGCCAGATTATGAAAGTATCTGGTTTTGTGACAGTTATAGCTAAAACGCTAGCATGCAAAGGGCTGCTTGGACGAAAACCATTATCAACATTGGCTCATTCATTTTTATTAGACATTGTGGTAAATGTGAGACATTTAAATATTATGAATTTCATTTAGAGTGCATAGGACTATTGGGTATATTAAATGTAAGTAACTATTATAGCTAAGAACTGAGTATTCGCTGATGAAAATAATTGTCATAACAAATCATATTTATATTGTGCTTTATGGTAACAAAGGGCTTTACATATTTAGTTAGTATCATTTGTTGCTCAAAAGAACCCTGTATTGTAGAGGAAATATTATCCCCATTTTGCTGATGAGAAAGCACTCTGAGAAACTGTGATTTCCCTTTGGTCAGAGTAAGTAAATTGTAGATTCAGGATTTGAACCCCTATTCTGACACTACAAAGTTATTATACAAAATCACCTGATATGTATCAGTAAATAATCAGATGTCAAAGATATACCTTAGCAAATATCTGCATTTGAGGCAAAATAAACAAACAAAAGACTAAGTCAGTTGTGTATTATCTAATGTTAGTATTACAAACCTGGGGCATACCTCAGAGTGCAATATCTATGTAACCCATATCACAGAACACCAATCTCTGGGCTTGCATAAACTTAGTTCAATCAGGCTAGTAACCACCCTTCTCCCTATTAAAATTCTTCAACTCATTTTGCCTTCCCTCCTCAAATCCCTCTGTTTTGGGGGGTAAAAGGGTAACTCTGGTAAAAATGATATCTCACCAATTAAGATATCAAATACAAAGCAATACTTATTTCACTTCATTGAAAACTCCAAAATAAATTATATACTCACTGGAAACAGTATGTCCATTTCCTTTCCCTCTGTAGTGAGTTCCACTTTCCATCTAGGGATCTATACAGTTTTCCTTTCAAAAAAGAGATTAAGTTTGCTAGAAGAGTTACTCACTTTCTTATATAATATGTATGATCCAAATAACTTGTATTTTTGGAGAGCAAAGTCCAGAGATTTGCTCATTTATACATTGGTTCATTCTTTTGCTGTTCCTCCAGCTCCAAGACCATGGAGCTCTTGGCAAAAAGTGAATATGGCCAAGGGATTCTCACCATCTTTCTAGAAATTTGGGTTTCCAAACTGTTCTGGAAATTGACAATGTTGAGAAAATCACTCCTCTAACCAGCTGACAGGGAATGTGACCTCATCCTTTCTTAATGTGACAAAATTGATGGGCTTTGCTATTGTTTTTCAATACTATTAATGTTTCCTGGGAATAGACTGTGTGCATGTATAGCTCACTTCCTCCCCACACCCCCCCAAAGAACTAGTCTCAGTTCTTGTATGCTTTTCCTTCATGTGCTTAAATCTATGAAGATCTCTCCCCAAAGTCAGTTGTCTAACTGATATCTTTTCATGAACTCTTCACAAAGGAGTGTTCCTCTATTCCACAGCAACTTGAAACAATTAGTTCATTGCCCCATTTCTATGGTCCAAATTTAACCTCAATGAAGCATGAATAGGTTAAGTAAGATCTTAGGACCAAGAAATTTCTTCAGATCATCTGGCAGTGGTGTCAATGATTGTTTCCACAGGCTCCATAGAGAAATACAATCAAAGCCTCAAGTCCTGGTTCATTCCCAAAAGTTCATCAAGTTGATTGGATTCTTGGATCAATTGTACATTCATTTTACATATGAGAGGAATGGGGCTTAGGAAAATATGATGACTTATCTAAGGTGATACAGTGATTCTGTGTCATGTAGAGCTTGGATTGAATAACTGTATGTCTTTATGGTTATCAAGGAAGTTTTCCATATCTATACCCTGAAAATCAAATTTTTTGCTTTTTGGAGGGCAATTGGGGTTAAATGACTTGCCCAAATTCACACAACTAGTAAGTTTGTCAAGTATCCGAGGCTGGATTTGAACTCGGGTCCTCCTGACTCCAGGGCCAGGGCTCTATTCACTGCATCACCTAGCTGCCCCACTATAGCCTGTAAAGCTTAAAAATATTCAGAGAAAATTTATTTATCCCCCTCATTTGTTAAATAAGGCTCCAAAAGTCAAATTGCTTGTCTAAGTTTATGTAATAACCAAGTAAAAGTATTGACTTTAATTGAAGGTCTTCAGACTCTCAGTCCAGTGTTCTTTACCTTATGACAAGATTTTTGCCTTCTGTTGTCTTGTTGCTTGTGGTTCTCAGAATTGTGTCTGCTTATATTTATAGATTCTTCTTATTTTTTTCCTTCATCAATTTACTTAGTATGGTTACAGCACTAGGCTGTGCTTCTTGAATGAGGGACAACCTTACAATGGACAGAGAAGTTCATCACCACCATATTGGCCTTTAGGTGGTGAATTCTTTGGCCATTATTACCCTTCAATTCAATTTAATAAGGCTCCTGCTATGTGCCAGTCATTGTGCTAAGTAACTGGGATACAAAATGAGGCAAAAGAGAGTCCCTGGCCCCAACTAGCTTACAATTTAATGATCATGAATAAATACAGAATGGACTCCAGAGTTCTGTGAGCTCTTCTTAGTGATGGTGGCAGAAAGGGCTTTTAAAAGCAGAGTTTTAAATGATGAAAATAATATTTTTTTAGACTTTCTATGATCATTGTCCAAAGATAAATCGAATCAGATATCTTTAGAAGCATTACTTCTGTCTGGCTTTCAAACTCATGGTTATCACTTGAAAGCTAAAGAGAAGCTTACTAATCTGTGGAAGCCTTAGAGAACTTGATCTTATAATATGTAGACCTAATGATCTTTGCAGGAGATTTTACCTTGCCATTGAATAGTTCCAGATTGGAGAAAAATAACATCATAAAACACATTATACAATGAATCATTTCCTCCTGTAAATAGAATAATGTCCTCTCTATGCAAAGTACCTACCTTCAACTATACCATGGAATGACTGTTCTCTTTTGCTCTTCAGTATTACTCCAGTGTGATAAAAAAAAAGGCTATGCTAATCACTTTTATATAATTACTACATCCTTTCTAGAAATAAACCCAAATCATTTAGTAATCATCAATGGATACAATGCAATCATGGTACAGTAGAATGATCATCAGATATGGAGTCAGGAGAGTTCTGGGACCAGAGTTTTTCTGACACTCATTAGCTCCATGTGACTATGGGCCAGTCATTTAACATCTCTATTCTTTTTTCTCATTTCTAAAATGGAGTTAATAATATCTGTAGTACCTACATTAGAAAGTCATTTAGAGAATCTAATGAAATAATGAGTGCAAAATGGTTTGCAAATTTTTAAGTACTATATAAATGACACTTATTATTTCAGAAAGATAACCTGGAGAGGAGGTCCAGGACATATGGATGATAAAAATAGACTTTTGGGGGCCTAACAGTATGAATCATGAATCGCTCTCACCCGAGGATACAGCACTGTGATTGTTAGAAATAGTTGCTGCTTTAAAAAGGACAAATCAAAACAAAGTCACTTAGTTATATTCATTCAATTAAATATTAATGTTGAAATTAATATTAATACATTCAATTATGCATGAAAACAAATTCAGGGCTAGAACCCTTAAAGTGCAGTTAATCTTTAAGGCAACTGTTAGTGAAAATTTAAATTATTTAGAATTATGTACAATTGTGCTATGTTTTCAAATGCTCTTAACTAAAACTTTGATTAAAAAAGGAATGTTGCAGATGAATACAAAATTCTTTTTTAAATAGCATTTCTTACTCTGCTACTAAAGAAAAAAATGCCATCAATGTCAAGTTTATGGAGAAAAAATAACTTCGCTAGGTTTTTGGCAATCTTTTGGGTCCCACCTATTTCAGTTCTCTGTGGAAGGCAGTGAAAATATCCTGAGTATATTTTTTGGTGGGAGGAGGTACTCTTCGACATTTTCCATATTCTCTGAAATGTCTTGTCACATCACTCTTGCTCTGGTCTCACTTTCTTTCCTTTTAAATCTTTATGTTTAGTTAACCAGTTCGATTTTACACTATCCTTTAACCCTTGAGTGCCTTTCCTAATGTCGTATGTCCTGCATCTCTATGTCCCTGAATTATTCCCACAAATTGCCTTCTCTATTCCTGCTTTTGTACTTCTGAGCCAAGATAAAGTCGCTCATACAACTGTGCTGCTTTGTGTTATCAGACCACAACCAGGTCCTCGTTATTGCATACTTATCCTTTTATTCTCTACCACCTTCCCAACAGTGATTGTTCCAAACCTTCTCTTTTCAAGCTACCTATACCATCTCATTTACTGCCCCTCTTAGCAGAGAATCTCACTTTATTTTTTACTAAAAAACTGAGAACATCTCTTCCAGGCTCCTGTTCTTACTTCACATTAACAGCAACATCTTTGATCATCTTCTTTCCTTTATTCTGAGAAGAAATGATCCTTCTCTTTGCCAATGCTACCCCCTCTCTGTCATTAATCACCATATCTCTTTTTCAGTCTTCAACTTCTCCAGTCTCTTTGGTCTTATATCTACTGTTTACAATCATTTTTAGAACCCCCCATCATAGTATTGCTTTCTTCCCCACTCCCTGATAAAGACTATTCTCTAAAAGGTCCTTAATGAGTTTTTATTTGCTAAGTTCAATGAAGCTGCCTCAGTTTTCATTTTTATTGACCTTTCTGCAGTATTTGGTACTGTTGATCACCCTCTACTTTTGAATATTTTCTCTCCCCTTTCTTTCGCTTCCTTCCTTCATTCTTTTTTCTCTTCCTTCCTCCCTATCTTCTTTCCTCGATCCTTCTAGAGCTCTTTTTTCATGATTCATAGCCCATTTATTTTGCAAGAGTATACTCTGTTCTATCATTTTATTTCTCTTAACATTCTGTCTAGTTTGTCTCATCTCCTCATATGGATTCTGCTATCATTTCAATGCAAATTCTTTCAAATTTACATATCCAGGACTCATTTATTTTCAGAGATCCAGTCATACATCTTCAACTTCCTTCTAGACATTTCAAACTGTACATCTCAAAGTGTCTCAAACTCACAATTTCAAAACAGAACTCATTATCTTTTAACCCCAAACCTACACCTGCTGAACTTTCTTATTTCTATGGAACTACTAACAGTTTTTACTTATCACCCTGTTTCTTAACTTAGGAGCCATCCTTGAGTCTTATTTTTCAATTTCCTTGAATCTAATAAGTGTCCAAGTTTAAGAAATGCTAGATCTTCAACATCTCTCACATATATCCACTATTCTCAATCTATGTGACCATGACTTGAGTTTAAACTCTCATCTTCTCTTGCCTGGTTTATTATTATAGTATTCTAATTGGTGTTCTTGAACCATATATCTCCAGCCTTCAATTGATATTCTGTCCAGCTGCCAATGCATTATATCAAAAGCATGGATCTGATCATGGTATGTCCTTCATCAATAAACTCCAATAGTTTCCTACTCTCATGTGACATACAAATTATTTTGCTTTATTTTAGTCTTTACCAAGCAATTTGGCCTCAGCCCACTTTTCTAGTCTTATTATACATTACTCCCCACCCACACACTATTTATGCTATTCCTTGCTATTTGTAATATATCATCTGTCTCTATGCCTGTCCACAGAGTCTATTCTTCATATCTGCCTGCCTCTTAGAATTGACTTCAAAGTATCAAGCACCAACTTCTATGAGTGGTCTTTCCTGATCCTGTCAGCTGCTGCTGAACCTCCTGTTATCTTGATATAAATGCATATATACTATGTGTACACACACACACACACACACACACACACACAAATACTATATTCTCTGTCGCTCCAGCTAACATTTTTACATGTCTCTTTAAATTGAATGTTGACTCCCCAGGGCAGGGGCTATTTAATTTTGCTCTGTAACTATAGTGCCTAGCACAGTACTTTTTATATAGTAGGTTCTTAATAAATGCTTGTCCATTTACTAATTTTTCCAAGGGAAGAAAAAATATTTTTGTGCTTTGGAAATTAAATATAATAAAGGCAGAAGTTATAATGGAAATGATGGAAATTTCCCATTTTGAGAAAGAAGGAAAGAAAGAAAGGAAAAGAAAGGAGGCAAGAAAAAAAGAAAGGAAGGAAGGAGGGAAGGTAGGAAGGAAGGAAGGAAGGAGGGAAGGAAAGAAGGAAGGAAGGAAGGAAGGAAGGAAGGAAGGAAGGAAGGAAGGAAAGAAGGAAGGAAGGAAGGAAGGAAGGAAGGAAGGAAAGAAGGAAGAAAACATTAATTTTTATTATATGTCAGGTTTGCATTAAGTTCTGAGGCTACAGAAACAAACAAGGCAGTTCTTGCCCCTCAAGGAGCCTATATTCCAATGAAAGAAGACAACATATTAAAGGAAGCTAGAAGGAAAGGCCATAGCTGGCCTAATATGAATATGGCCAAGAAGTGGCTGGAGGTATGATTTCTGGCAAGACATGGCAAAAGGATCACCTATACAACTTGGGAGAAATCAGGATCTAACTATCTAGTAGTATGCAGATGGTCAGAGAATGACACATGGCAAGGCGTCTGTATAACTAGTCCATGATAACATTTAAAGTAAATAAAAATGAAAGGAAAGAGAAAATGAAATAATTTATTTTCTTCTCAAACAAGTTCAATCTCTGTGAATCCTGAGAATTTGTGTCTTTAAATGTATACAAAATAAACGCTCCTCAGGAAGTCAGAAATCCATGGGCATTATAATGTATAAGTGTAGGGATTAGGGGTATATAATAATAAGGATTTTATTGCTTTCTTTTCTATTTCCCTCTCTCAATTTGACTTTGGAGAAATATTTGACCTTTTAGTATGATTAAAAAATCAAGGAAAAACATAGATGCACCATAACACTTTAGCACCGTTGTTGCCAATCAAGACCCTCCAAGTCTTTGCATTTAATGTCTCAAATGTAATTTGGAGGACTGACCTGTTCCTCAAATAGGTTTCTCTTAGTTAGAGCCAACCTAGCTCATTTGCCCAGAATATAGATATGTTCTTCTATGGTGAGCCAAGGGAATGAATTACTGATGGATGATCTGACCTGCTTAGAATGGTGGTAATCATTTGCTTCTTAAACTACCTCCCAATGCTTTGGCAAACACAAACCCTTTGCTGGTGCCAAATCTGTAATTACTTTACTAAACAGTGATGACATGTGTGCCTGTTTTGCAAGATCCCATTCTGATGCCTCTGTTGTTGGCTAAAAACCGCTCAGTATTTGAGATAATAACCTCATTCCTGCATCTGTCTCTCTGCAGGATGGGATTTGGGGGAGGATTCTTTGAAAGCAAAAAGTATAATTTAAATTGGAGTTTTGTTGTTCTTGTTGTTGTTTTGTTTGGAATAGTTCCTAGTTCCTCAACAGCAATTTTTTTAAGAAAAGGGCTCGTGTCTTCCACTCGTTTCAAAGAATAGAGAGAATGATCTATAAGTTAGATTTAATTGGATATTTGAGTGACTTGGAATATTAGCATTCTTGTGACCAAATGGTGTGCTGAGATGAGAACAAGTGGTGATCTCAGAGCCAAATTCTCCCTCTTGCTTCTCATCACTTCTTGCCTAGTAGTAAGTTAGGTGTATTTCTAAGCCCATTGGGGTATCATTTAGAGAAGTGCTAATGAACGGTATTGGGTTAATGGGGCACTGATACACTGACTAAATTGTACCCGAGTGCCTCCAAAGGATGAATGTATTTCCCTGAATGGAAAAATTATGATCCAGGCAGCAGGAATAAAGGAGTCAACTGAGAGAAATCTTAAATGAATGACTCTTTCATCATTAAGATATGGAAGTCCAGAAAAACATAAATAATATGCAAAGAAATGTTGACAGTTCTCCTTTTCTGAAAAGGTTGCCTTTTAAAAGATGTTTTATAAGTTGTTTCTGCAAAAGTGAACTTGATTACCACTTCCCTATGGGAACAATAATTTTTTTTAAAGTAACCAGTTTCCCAGAATGATAATTTATTTATATTGCACTGTAAAATTTACAAAGGAGTTGACATACATCATTTTTTCTGAGCATCCTGTGAGATAGGTACACTTACTATTCTGATTTTATTTATAAAGAAACTGAGGCACATGGAGGTTAAGTGAATTAATTAGGCTGGCAAAACTAGCAAATGCCAGAAGCAGGACTTGAACACATGTCTTCTGAGCTGCAAGTTTAGCTCTGCATACTCAATTTCAAGTTGCCTCTCAGAAGTCTACCTAGTTCACTGTGAAATACAATAGCACTGAGTCTTAGGTCTAGAACCCAGACAACTATATTTTCTGAGCCTTAAACCCAATAGAGCCCTGAATGCTAAAAAGGGGGGGGTCAAGTGAAGAGTGAAAATAGGTTTTATTCATAAAGAATGAGAGTAAGAGAGGAACAGGAAAAAGGATGTGTGTGAGGGTAGAGAAGAGCATTAGAGAGTTACCATGATTTCAACAACAGTGGATAAGTAGTTTTCAGCTTTTCTTTTTATATTATTATTTGCTAAGTTCAACATTATGATTAGTTGCTATATGAAATTACACGCCTGGAGACAAAAGTGTCAAGAAGAAGCAAAGGAAACTTCAGAGGGTGCTTGCCAAGGCTAACATTCTAATTTATACACATTTTAAGGAGTATACATACTTTAAGGAGTAAAATTTTCCATGTAGAAAAAGGACCCCATAAAAAGTTGCTTTGATAAATAAGATCATACCAGATCATAGTCCTTAATGTCAAAGTTTTTAGACCATTTAACTTTCTCTCATCTCTTATACATCTTCAAAAGCAGTGATTTCCTGAGCAATTATTGTGTACCAGACAAGTAAAAACAATCAGTCACTGTGTATTTACTAAGTGTTTAATATGTTCTAACCATTGAAGTTGTAAAGAAAAATGAAATATTTCTGCTTTTAAGAAGCTGACATTTGAATGGAGAAGGCAACATGCAAACAACTATTTATAATAGATTACACACACACATACACACACACATACACATATGCATATATAAAGTGGAATAGGAAAACAGGTATTGTAGTGAGTAGAGAGCTCTGGGGTCAGGGAAGCCTGAGTTCAGATCCAGACTCAGACATTTTTTAGTTGTGTGACGCTACACAAGATATATAACCCTGTTTGACTCAGTTTCCTCATCTGTAAAATGAACTGGATAAAGTATGGCAAACCACTTCAGTAACTTTTACAAGAAGAACCAAATAGGGTCAGGAAGGGTCAGACATAACAAAAACAATTGGTAACAAGAAGAATATAAAGTGGAAAATGTTATTTGTCCTTTTTTGATTAGGACCATGACATTAGGAAGGTTATGCCATGACATGCCCATGAACGGGTTTTAAGTTACGGAGGGCTCTGCAGTCACTAGTCTCATTTTTGGGTCTAGAGATCTAGAAGACTGGATGTGACCCCAAAGTTGAAAATAATCTTAAAGGGATTAAGTGCTAGTGGGAGACTGAGAAAGACCTCAGAAAAAAGATAATGGGATTTAACCAGAGTTTTAAAGAAGCCAGGAAAGCCAGGAGGCAGAGGTGAGGAGACAGAACATTCTAGAAATGGACATAGCCAATAAAAAAGCATGGAGTATTGTGTTAGTAGGAACACCGAGATTCTGATTAATGTGCTTTGTAGTGCATATGGCAGAAGAGATGCAAGCTAAGATGTTGTTTCTTTTCCAGTAGAACTTTCATGTTTGCTCCTAACCTGCAGTAATTTGTGTTAATAGAAGAAATATTCTGAAGAGAGACTCCATTAAGGGTTAGGTAAAAGTGAATTTTACCCATAAACATTTCAATAACTTTTTTGACTTTAATAATGATAACTGTTACCAGGTAGTGATGGGATGAACATTTTTGTCTCATTTTTAAACTAATAAGATTACCATTCTGAATGAGGCAATATACCACATAGTATTCTGGGAATGGGGTAGATTTGGAAGCAGGAAAACTGGCTCTTCTACTTACTATGAACAAATCATTTCATTTTTTGGAGACTCCAATTCCTTTACCTGCAAAATAAGAGGGTTGAACTAATTGGCCTCCAAGGTTCCTTCCAGTTCTAAATCTATGGCCTCTAACTTCAGGTCTGCCATAGCTTTATTGTCACTTTTAAATTGGGGTTTGTAAGACCTCCAGGGCCAGTTTCATTCCCATATGCTATGCCTAAATTTGATGTAGTTGCTATCAAGTAAACACTAGTACATGACTATGGCTACCTGTCCCAAGTAAGAAGGCTTCCCCCAGGAGTGAAAATGGAGAATTATATAATAGGCCAAACCTTAGCCAATCAACCTGTTTTGTTTTATGGTCAAAGTCTGAGATTTCATCAGTATAGGGAATTTACTGTGGAGTAGCCTTAAAAACTTCTGTGAAAAACTAAAGAAATGGCACTGATGGGATTATAGGAGGGACCAGAACTGCTGCTGAGTACCCACTGGTCAAAGGACAGTGCTTATTGATCAGTTTACAAATGAAAAATATTTCCAAAAAAGCTTTTCCTGTAATTTGCTGCTGCTTTTTCTCATATTCTCAACATCCAGCAGTTTATCACACATACTGGGTATTTAACAAATACTTGTTGACTTGAATTCTTCAATGAGGGAAACTAGCATTTATTAAGAACTTATTATTAATGTTCTAAGCACTTTATAAACTTTATTTCTTTTGTCTCATAGCAACCCTGCTAAATCAGTACTCATAATCCCTGTTTTACAGTTGAAGAAACTGAGGCAACAAGGGTTAAGTAACTTGCCCAGTATCACATAGCTAGTATCAGAGGCTGTATTTGGAGCTGCTTCTAATTGAATTTTCTCTCTTTTTTTTCTCGTTTTTGGAGGGGGTATTGCAGGGCAGTTGGGTTTAAGTGACTTGCCTAAGGTCACATGGCTATTACATGTTAAGTGTCTGAGGTCTCATTTGAGCTCAGGTCCTCCTGACTCTAGGGCTGGTGCTCTATTCACGGCACCACCAGCAGCCCTAGAACTCTCTCTTTTAAACAATAACAACAAAATCAATGGATAGAATGGTTAAGTCAGCCAATGTATGCAAATTCTAACCATATGAAATCTTCCTGTTGGGAAGGATGAGATGTTTCAAGATATGTTGTTCAAGAATAAGATTTGTTATTTAAATTACTCAGTTTACCTTCTTTTTGTGTTCTTTGTCGTCATTTTATATATTGTAGTTCAGTCAGTCAATAAGCATTACTATTACTACAAGTATCAAACAAATGGTTACTATCTGCTAGGCCCTATGCTAATATCTGGAACACAAATATTAGCAAAAAGAACAATAGTACCTCAGGGAGCTTACACTCTAAGAGAGGGAAACAACACCTAAAAGGAAGCTGACTTTTAAAAGAAGAAATAGGGAGGTACCCAGAATGGGAACATGATGGAAAAAGTCCAAAGGGGTGAAGACAGGTGAGAAAAGAATATTGTTCTGGTTCTGCTTTCTTCCCTCCAAATCAGATCACACTCCTTCTGGAGATATTCTAAACTCCTCATAGTTGTTATTTTTTATTGTGCAGCTATTAGCCATTACATTCATATACCAGAGCTGGTTCAGTCATTCTCCAATTGACGTGCAAGTCAAGAAATGACTGCCTCAAAATTGTTGTTAGGAACATTTTTATGCTTAGAGAATTTTTCTTTCCATAATTGTAACATTGAGATTGAAAGTTAGAAAGGGATATAGGAGCTGTCTAGTCCAAGATGCTTTGTTTCATATACAGAAGTCTTCTTACGAAATTTTCCCCTCCCTTTTGTTGTGTGAAATCATAGCGTTTGGGGGCTTAGTGGAGAAGCAAGAAAAGAAGTGATGTTATAATAGGAAGCGTTACAATTTAGGAGCAAAGAAGTGTAGCTGTGAAGGCTGGAGTCATGCTTTGGAGTCAATGGTAAGGGAAAGGTTCTCTTTGCCTAGGACAGTGACTGGGTTGACTTTTTCAGTTCCGCGAGTGACAAGCTGGCTAGTATGAAAGGGTCAGAGGTCTCTTCCAGTGACGAGACTGAGAACACGACCTAGTGTAGGAGTAGCTGTCTTCTCTTGACTCCCCTTGACTCCATATCCCAACTCCCCTAAACTGCTATGCTATGAATCTTGGTCTGAAGTTGCTCCAGTGTTCTTATGTCTTAATCTAATACCTGGGCCTTTTGAAATGCAAGTCGAACACTGTAAGAGATTTGTATTTTTTATAAGCAACACAACTCTTGTCCCCCAAAAAGTTCTAGTACTGTGTATTCCCTAAATTCCAGGATCTAGATTGCTGTTACGTACAGTTGAAGATGTCCAATTTTCTCTCAGCTTACTTCCTTTTAGCTCTTAGAAACTATGCTTATTATACTGCTTATTATTAACTTATTGTTCACTCATTTTATTTTTGGTCCTATTTTAAATTAATGTTCTATATAGTATTGTGTACTCTATAGTGCTGACTCCATTATTTTAAGGCCAGATGATTAGAACTCACTGAATTATGGCAAATTCAAAAGGTTGAGATCTGGCCGGTAGTGTGGAGACTTAAGAATTATTTTGTTTGGATAACTCCACATATTCAACAAGCCTCAATATCAAGTCAAACATGGATAAAATGAGAACCATAATAAACTTCTTCAAAACTTCTTAGAGCATTAACCTCTCATGATAGTATAGGGCCTCTCCATACTCTGGTCCTTCCTTCTGGTCAGTAGGAGGTGAATGGTTTGTGAAACAAAATGAGTAAGCTATATTCCAGGGAACTGAATTTACTCCTCTAAGTAAGGTCACAAAGTTTGTAAGTGCTTGAAATTCCAATCTTGGCCCTCTGACACAATTCAATGTTCTTTCCAATGAACCAATCAATCTTTGTTCTTACTATTTGTTGTCCTTCTTGGGATATATGCCAAAAAGTGGGATCAATGGGGGGAAGGTCATATTCTTCTAACCTTATCTAGCATAACTTTTGTTCCTAAAATGAAAATAATGGCGTATTTTCCTGAGTTCATGATAAGACTGAGCCTTCATGGTTTCTCTCTTTCTTCTAGTTTTCCTTCTTTTGTCATGCTTGCAAATCATAGATAATAATAGCACAGAGTTCAGTGAGCCTATATTTGGTGGGTTTTGGAAGAAGGTAATGAATTAGAAGGAAACATAGCTTAAATCACGTGACTAGCCCCATAACAGAGTCTTACCAGATTATTCCTACTCCAGTGGTTCTTTGAAAATAAGCATTGAATGTCCTTTGATGACAGAGGCACTTCTCCATTAGGAATACTGTTTTGTTATATTCAAGTTCATATGTATATATGTATATACACACGCACACACACACACACACATATATATGATAAAGTTGTAATGCTAAGTGTGAATATCTGTCTATCATCTATCACCTATCATCTATCTATCTATCTATCTATCTATCTATCTATCTATCTATCTCTATCTTTCTTATCTGTACCTTTCTAGAAATGGAGATATCTATCCTATGTATGTAGATAGATAGATGAATAGCTGATGGATAATAGAGATATATCTGTCTATATATGTAGAGATAGATATAGAGATATATATAGATATAGATAGATAGAAGATAGATAATAGATGATAGACAGAGAGAGAGAGAGAGAGAGAGAGAGAGAGACAGAGAGAGAGAGAGAGGCTGCAGGAAGCCTATTTATGAGGCAGCTTGATTTAGGGGGAAAAATGCAGGTCTCAGAAATTCACGATGTTGGTTCCAATTTGAACTCTGACAATTATTAACTATGACTCCATTTCTTCATCTTTAAAATGATGGCATTGGTAGTTCTTTTAAACCTTTAAGCATTCTTGAAATCAACTAAATATTATTGTGTTTTCAATGTGTCAGTCATGGTCCTAAACTCTGGGAATAAAAAGAACAAGGAAAGAACAATCTCTCTTTTCAAGGAGTTTACATGCTAATTGGCATATCAACATATATCAATCAACAAAATAAAACATTTTTTATCATGTACTATGAGCCAGGCACTGTGCTAAAGGCTAATGGTACAGATACAAAAAAATGAAACCATTCCTACTCACAATGACTTTCTATTTAGGGCAAAAAGATGGTACATAATATTAGAGGAGAAGGCTCATGTGACCAGAGACAAAGACCTTTTGCAGAATGTTCAGTTTCAGCATTCATGAACGGAGTGAGAGACATCAAGAGACAGTCCCATGAAAACAGAGTTTTCCTAGTTTAGAAAATGTCTATGATGGCAAAACCAAATGGAAAGCTTATCTATGCTCTAGTTAATTCCCACCAAACCACCTAATTGAGGAAATAGGCATAGTTTGTTTTTGACCAGATTATACAATGGGTTAAGTTATCAGGTAATTTCTTAGTTTTCCATTTCTCTGGGCCTATATAGACACTCACACCGGTTCTCCATTTTGTGACACTTTTTCATAACTGCTGAAGTAATAGTGTAAACTTCAGACACCCCCCTCTTTACTCCTACATTACGGTGTATTGACTCATGAGCTCGTGTTAGTAAAGGGCTTTTAGTATTCAAAACAAAGGAAGCGCAGAGTCAAGGTGGCCACTGTGTACATGTCATGTCTGGCCTGACAGAGCTGTTCATTCTCATTTGTGAAAAAAGTTATTCTCCTGTATCTGTGATTGCCTCACATGTTACTTATTCTGCCAGCGCTGTTTTCTCACCTGCTTTATTTTGCAATGAAATATATAAACATGCATTTATGTTTATATAACTAAACACACATAATACATACACACAAAATAGGCATGTGTAATGACTTGGGTTTTATCTATTTAGGGGAAAAAGCGTTTACTTTCTTGGGTGTGGTAGCTGCCCTGGGTATACTATTGTTTTGGTTGCTTTGGGCTTTTACTGTGGGGTGCAAGCCAGCAATACCTGTTAGATGTTACAGCGTATGTATTAGATAGATGGGAAAGAAGCCTGGGGCTCCTTTGCATTGACTTCAGAAAAGAAGTACTTTAAAAGATTACCTCACCAGGGAACCAAGTGCTGGTGTCAGAATTTGGATGTAAGTATGAAAGAATACTAGGTGAAAATCATTAGAAATCCAGTAATAAAAGAGATGTTTAAGCTGTGACCAAAAAAAAAAATTGGTAAAATTACTGGAAGAGAGTCAAACTATCTCTACAGATCAAAAACACTTTCTGTTTGATTTTGTCTGTGAAGTGATGTTGCCAATAATAACAGAATATGTTTGTATTTTTCATTATATTTTTATGTATGTATTTTGTAAATATTATGTTTCCTAGAAATATTAACCATGTCAATATGTATATATTATATGTTACATATAATATACAACAATGCTTATATATTATATTAAATATCTATTTGCTATTTATATCTTTATTATGTATAAAAAATCATAGTGGTTACTACTTTGATTTGTTTAAAATAAATTTATTAATCCATTGTCACTAAGAATTAATGAAAATCAGAGAAGGTTGAGGCAGAATTAAAATCATTTCAGGTTGTATTTATTTAGGTGTTACTTTCTGCAAGTTACTGAACTAAGTCCTGGGAATACAAAAGCAGAACAAACGGTCCCCATCTGTCCTCTGAGAGCTTTCATTTGACTGTGGATTAGGGCCGAAAGATAGGGGAAAGACTCAACAAGCAGACATATATGGGTGTGGGGATTTAGAAAGGGAGACAGTAGTAACTGGGGGAAACATAGACAAATAAATCATGGAACTTAAGCATTGAAAGGGTTCTTAGAAGTCAGTGTTGTAAATAAGATTGCAGTGAAAATGTTTAGAAAGTTAAGGCAACAAGCTGTTTTTTGGAAGCTCTAAGCATATCAGAAGTGTCTACTTACATAGAATTGTTAACTGATGGCAAATAAGTCTTAGTTTTGCATTTAGCCTAAACTCTTATGTACCTTAACCTTTTAATAATTCCAGTGAGTGGAAATTTGAAATGTGTCACTGTACTTTGCTCTTATACTACACATTCTACATTATAGACCATTCACTAGTTTAGGCTACCCATTCCCTCCATGTGTCTGAGAGGTTTTACTTTATTATATATTTCACACTGATAGAAGTTATGGCTAAACAAATTGTGGTATATGAATGTAATGGAATACTATTGTGCTATAAGAAATGGGAAGAAGATGGTCTTCATATTCACCTGGAGAGGCTTATACAAACTGATTCTAAGTGAGAAGAGCCGAACCAGGAGAAATTTGTACACAATCACAGACACATCATATGTGTGAGGACCAACTTTGATAAACTGGACTCTTCTCAGCAACACATCATTATAAGACAACTCTATAAGTCTCAGCATGGAAGGAGATATCTACATTCAGAGAAAGATCTAGAAAGAACAGAGTTTAAATGGAGACTGAAGCAATCTACATGCTATCTTTCTTTTTCATGTTTGGTTCATTTTTTTCCCATTGTTCACTCCATCGGTTACAAGCCTTCTATACATCCAGACTAATGTCCAATTAGAAAATATTAGAAATAATGTCCAAAAAGAATGATTGCATGCCTCCATAGGGGGTTCAGGGGAGGAGGGGAAAGGAAGGGGAGAAAATTTGAAATTAAGAGATTATGGAACCAAATCTTATAAACTAAAAGTAAATAAACAAATCAAAATTTTAAAAAGAAGTAGAAATCTAAATAATATTATCATTACCACTTTAACTATAATTTCTAGGTAAATTAGTTACCATTTGGTTTTCACATGAATTTTATAGGGGTAAAGGGAAACATTTACCAAATAATAATGATGTGGTTTTTTTTATTGCTGAGATTTGTGAAGCACATCATAACATTATCTTACTTGATGCTCACAGCAGTGTTGTGAGATTGGTGCTTCGTGTTTTTATGCTCGTCTTAGACTCAGGAAAACTCATAGACTTGCCCATGTTTTCATAGTCAATAAGAGTTAGATATATAGATGACAGAGTAGAAGCACAAACTTGGCATGGATTCCAAACAATTCTGCTACCTGTTTAAAAAAATGACTCTAAACAAACTCTAAAGCTATAGAACCCACAAAGTGACAGAGAGAAACAAATCTCCCTCTGAAAATAGCCTATCAGACCAAAAGGAAAGGTCTACTGCAGAGCTCTGGGGGCTGAGCCCAGTCCCACAGGAGCTGTGGGGTTCCAGCCCCAAGGGGGCCCCAAGTAGTGGTAGCCAGAGCTGACTTCAGGGGAGTAAATAACCAGCAGCTGTGGTGGCTTCCAGACTTTTCAACCCATAAACACCAAAGTAAAAGGTCAGTGTGGAACTCTGTTGGAACAGGGGTGGACAAAAAAGTGTTCCTGGCCCCAGGGTGAGAAGTGGTAGAGGAATGGTGGCTATGCCACATGGCTGCCTCAGGAGCTCCCAGCCTGCAGATTGTAGGGGGACCGAGTGACCATTCAGAGGGTAGTCACTCTTGCTTTCACCTGCTTGGATCTAGACCACAGGCTTGGGTGGTGGTCCTGGGGTGTGTGACCAGTGAGCCAGAGTTTATGGGTTCTATAGAGACAGTGCCCTCCTAATACCTCTGGCAGCTGTGAAAACCCCAGCAATTTGGGACCAAGCTCTCTCCATTCTGGAAGTAGAATTCTACCATGGCAAAGAGCTCAAATGTCAAGTAAGTGGCTGGCAATATGAGCAAGCAATGGAAGCACAAACAAACCACAGAATACTTTTTGGGGGACAAAAAGGATTAAGGCATGGAGTGGGATTAAGACAGAGAAGTTATAATTCTTGCATTGAAAACCTCCAAGAAAAATATGAATTGGACAGAGGCCATGGAGGAGCTCAAGAAGGATTTTGAAAATCAAATAAAAGAAGCAGAGGAAAAAATGGGAAGAAAAATGAAAACGATACAAGAAAATCATGAAAAGTGAGTCAACAGCCTGCTAAAGGAGACCTAAATATACACTGAAAAAAATAACACCTTAAAAAATAGACTAACTCAAATGGCAAAAGAGGCCCAAAAAAGCCAATGAGGAAAAGAATGCCTTAAGAAGTCAAATTTGTCAGATGGAAAAGGAATTTCAAAAGAGTTAGACATATAATTTGAACTTGGATATTTCTACCTCGAAGTCTACTGTACTATGTAACCTCTTGGATAACCACCACTCTTTGTTCCCTATTATCCCCTACCACACTCATTCTTTCTCTATTCCTCTGGTAGCCTTTCCCCGATCTATCCATGACTTCCATTGTGAGCTCTGAAAACTTTTTTGTACTGATAACAAAATTCCCTTCACATTGGACTTATACTTATTCCTTTAAAATTACTGTGTTTTTATTTTTGTCTAGTTCTTCATGTACATGGCATTCCTACCTAATGGAATATAAGTTACTTAAGGCTTGGAACCCTTCCTTATTTCCTTCCTTCCTTCCTTCCTTCCTTCTTTCCTTCCTTTCTTCCTTCCTTCCTTCTTTCCTTCTTTCCTTCCTTCCTTCCTTCCTTCCTTTTTTCCTTAACACCTATGACTTTATAAGTGGAAATAATTTTAATAAGCATTAACACTTGAATTACAATACATCCTAAAGATGATAGACTTTTCAATCTGAGTAGAAGCTGAGATTTTTCTTATGTAATCTGTCCCTCATTAAAAAGTGATCTCCTTGAGAGTAGGGACTATCTTGCTTTTTTACTTGTGTCCCCATCACTCACTTTGCATAGTAACTGCTCAAAACATGCTTTATTGATTCTTCCAAATATCTCTCCATCCATCCCTCCATCCATCCATCTCCTCACCAGCTTTGTTTCAAAACAATAAGTTTCCAAAGAAACAACTGTCATGTAAGATGAAACCAGAACAAATATTCTGTATGTGCTGTAGCTCCTGACACCTTAGCATCCAAAGCTACTGAAGAATTGGCAAAAATTCACTACCAGAGTCCTTGAGGCTGTCAAATAGTTTAACATCAGAGACAGACTTATTTTTATTAAAAAGAAAGCAGTTGTGTTACTTTCTGCTTTGCCCCTGTATTCTAAGGATCATTGAATATTCCCATTTGACTTATAGTTGAAATCTTCTCTATGCTCACCCCTCCCCATTATTAGTAAGTGAGCTTCCTGAGAGCATTATAAACACAGTGCTTACTTTGCAATGTCTTGAATGTAACAATCACTTAATAAATTCATTTAATGGACAAAACAAGAGATTTCTTCAAGAAAATTGGAGGTTATCAAGAGAATTTTCATGCAGAAATGGCCATGAGGAAAAGAAAAAATGGTAGAGAATTTTAAAAAGTATAAGAAATAATGAAGAGATGGCAAGAATATAGAGAATATACAGAAAAGACAGTAACATCACTGATAACCACAATGATATGGTGATTGATATAGAGCCATCTGAATTGGAAAATGAAGTCAAGTGGACCTTAGGAGGCATTGTTAGAAATAAGGCTAGTGGAGGTGACAGAATTTCAGCTGAGCTATTTAAAAATCTTAAACAATGATACTGTGAAAGTGCTGCACTCAATATGACGGCAACTTTTAAAAACTCAACAGTGACCTACTGGGCTGGAAGAGATCAGTTGATGTAATACAACTAAAGAAGTGTACTGCCAAAGAATATTCAAATTAGTGAACAATTGTGCTTATTTTGCATACTCCAATGGTCATGCTTAAAATTCTGCCAGCTACACTTTAACAGTATGTGAACCAAAAATTACCAGAAGAGCGGAGTCATTTTATAAGAGGCAGAGGACCTAGAGACCAAATTTACAACATTTGATTGATGTTGGAATGTACAGAAAGCAAAAGACTTTTGACTTAGAATGTGTGGATCACTACAAAATGTGGCAAGTTCTTAAAGAGATGGAAGTATTAGATCATTTTACTTGTCTCTTGAGGAACTTGTATGTGGATCAAGAAACAACATTTTGAACCAAACATGTTACAACTAATTGGTTTAAGACTGAAAAAGGAGTATGATAAGGCTTTATGTACTTTGACATTATTTTTTTAGCCTATACGCTGAAGAAATCATGTTGAATCCTATGCTAGATGAATTAAAAGCTGGAATTAAAGTTGCCAGGAGAAATATCAACAATCTCAATAATATAGATGATAACACTCTATTGGGGAAGAAAGTAAAGAATTTAGATTCCTCTTGATGAGGGTGAAAGAGGAGAGTGTAATAGCTGGCTTGAAGCCCAACAAAAATGAAACAAAACAAAACATTAAGATCATGTCAACTGGCCCCATCACTCCTTGGCAAATAGAAGAAGAAGAATTGGAAGCAGGGTCAGATTTTTTATTCTTGGGCTCAAAGATCACTTCAGATGGCAACTACAGCCAAGGAATTAAAGGTAACTTTCTCCTTGGAAGGAAAGCGATATAAAATCTGGACAGCATACTAAAAAGCAGAGACATTGCCTTGCCAACAAAAGTGTATATGGTCAAAGTTATGATTTTTCCAGTAGAAATGTATGGCTGTGAGAGTTGGACTATAAGGAACACTGAGTGAAGCAGAATGAAGACTTTTGAGTTGTGGTGCTAAAGACAACTTTTGAGAGTTCCTTCAACAAGAAGGAAATCAAATCAGTCAATACTTAAAGAAATTAATTCAGACTATTCATTGGAAGTATAAAGACTGAAGATGAAGTTTAAATATTCTGGCCTCATAATGAGAAGACAGACTAATAGGAAAAGACTATGATTTTGTGAAGTATTGATGGCAAAAGGAGAAAGGGACAGCAGAGGAAAAGATGAATAGATAGTGTCATGGAAGCAATAAATACAAGTTTGGATAGACTTTGGGAGATATTGGAGGATATAAAGGCCTAGCCTGTTGTGGTCCATAAGGTCATGAAGATGCTTTTGAACATTATTAAATGACCAAACAGCAACAAATCCTTTTAAATTCATTCCCCCCACTCCAAGATGGGATGCATTCTCATTACTCCAGTCTGGCCTCCCCTATCACCTCATTCCCCTCCAATCCCCCTCACTTTCCTGTAGGGCAAGATAGATGTCTATACCCATTACCTGTACATCTTATTTCCCATTTTCATATAAAAGCAACATTTAACATTTGTTTTTAAGACTTTGAGTTCCAAGTTCTCTTCCTTCTTCACTCCCCACCCATGCTCATTGTGAAGGCAAGCAATTCAATGTAAGTTATACATGTGTTATTATGCAAAACACTTCCATAATAGTCATCAGCATTCACTTTTATAATATTTTGAACTTCAAATCTTTTTCTCACTCCTTCTCTTTCCTCCTTGCCTCCCCAAGATAGCAAGCAATCTTATATAAGCTATGTATGTACAATCACATTAAACATATTTCCACATTAGTCATATTGTGTAAGAAGAATCAGAACAAAAGGGGAATACAGAAACCAAAAAAAGAGAAAATAGTTTTCTTTGATCTGCATTCAGACTCCATAATTCTTTCCCTGGATGCTAATACCATTTTCCATCATGAGTCTTTGGGAATTGTCTAAGATCACTGTATTTCTGAGAAGATCTGGTCTATCAAAGTTGGTCATCACACAGTGTTACTGTGTTTAATGTTCTCCTGGTTCTACTCACTTCACTCAGTATCAGTTCATGTAAATCTTTCCAGGTTTTGCTGAAATCTTCCTGTTCAACATTTCTTATGGAATAACAGTATTCTATTACATTGATATATCACAACTTGTTCAGTCATTCCCCAGCTGATGGATGTCTCCTCAATTTCCAGTTCTTTGCCACAACAAAAAGAGCTCTGCTATTATTGGTATTGCTGGATCAAAAGGTATACATGGTTTTATAGCCCTTTGGGTATAGTTCAAAATTGCTTTCCAAAATGGGTGATACAGTTCACAGCTCCACCAACAATGCAGTAATGTCCTAATTTTCCCACATCTTCTCCAACATTTATTATTTTCCTTTTTTGTCATATTAGTCAGTCTGAGAGGTTTGAGGTCCAATCTGTGCTTTTGAAAAATTTTCTTGGCAGTTGTGTGGAATATCAGTAATTCTGGAAAGTGACTTGAGACCAAGAAATCAGTTAGAAGAATATCAAATATTTTGATAAGTTTAAAAGCAATGAGGAACTGAACTAGGATTGTTGAATGAGTAGAGGGAAAGAGTCAGATGAGGGAAATAGAGAAATAAAGAAAGCATTTGGCGATTGATTGGATATGTGGGTTAAGTAATAGTGAAGAATCAAGAGTAATGCTTACGTTTAAAGCCTGGGAGATTAGAAGGATAACAGACAGATGTCCTTGCTAGGAATAAAAAAGATCAGAACTTCTTATATTCAGAAGAACTAACTGCAGACACTGTTGTTTTATGATAGAGTTAGAAAAGGTCATTGTTCTCTCCACGCTAAAGCCAAGCCCGTTGTCTTCAAGATAAACCAGGCATTCTATTTAATAACTAATCCTGTTTTATTTTTTTCTTTTTGGAGAGGGCAAGGCAGAGCAATTGGGGTTAGGTGACTTTTCCAAGGTCACACAGCTAGTAAATGTTAAGTGTCTGAGGCCATATTTGAATTCAGGTTCTCCTGACTCCAGGGCCTGTGCTCTATTCGCTGCACCACCTAGCCACCCCAACTATTTAGTTTTTCAAAAAGTGAGTAAAGTATGAGTAGCATAGCTGTATACCATGTAACTAGGAAAAACAAAGGGGACATTATCCTTTCTCCCATCAACATTATTATTCATACTTTTAGCCAGAAGATAATGTCATACATTTATTTCAGACTTTGTCTTCTAGACACTGAATTCAGCTCAACAGAATTTTAGACTATACAAATCATTCAATCAATCAATAAAAGTCCTCTGGCTCTTTTTTTCCCTTATTGCTTAGCCATTTATATCTGGCTAATTAATATCACTCTAAATACAGTGATGTAATCAAAGCCCCACCCTCTTCTTAAAAAAAAAAGAACAAACAAAACAGCTATATATCACTGTTTTATATAACATTCCCAGATAAGAGTGATAATTGTGCTGGGGAAAGTAAGGCTGATACAAGTTTCAATCAATGTTTGTGAAGATGAATCAATTTTATAAGTATAATAAACATTAAGATCTTAAAATAAGACTTCTGGTAAGTTTGAACCAGAGACAAATGTATGGAAACATTCTGCATCTGCTCACTTCTTTGTCAAGTTGTTTTTGCTTTTTTGTTTGTGGGTTTTATATAATGCTAATGGTTTCTCAAGGATTCTATCATGTAATAAGTTATAGTCTCCAAAGCTACAATAATTTTTTCTTTGAATATTAAAATTATAATTTTCTAATACTTTTCTTAATTTTTTAAATTGTGTTTTGGTATGTGTTTATATACCAAATAGACACATATATTATATAAAATACATATATATGTATCTATATATAAATATATGGATGCATATATGTATACAAATATACATAAATGCATATGCTGATTTATTTTACCAGTAGAAGAGAAAATGTTTGTGTTCTTCACTAAAATACCTCTTGACTGATGTGGATGATGTGATGGCAGTGGGAGGAAAAGCAGAAGGAGTATAATCTTTGCTTATTTAAACTCCCATCATCTTTCACTCATTGACAAGTAATCAGGGAGAATTGCAGAATTTTAGCATTAAGAAGGGTTCAGAAGCACATTTATAGACATTTCATTGACCTCAATATTTTTTCTTGAAAAAAAGACAGTTTTTGAAGCATCACTGTTTCCTCTTATGATTATTCATTGGAAAGTCATGGAGTACTACAGTTTCCACAGTTTTGAAGTTGAGAATAATTCAAATGGTTGTGGAGAGGTACAGAGTGGGTGTTAGTAGGATGCAAGCTATGAGACACAAGAATTGTGCAGAAGTAGCACAAGTGACTTAATACAAACCTACACATGAACGTCTACTTACATATATACGTGAAAATATATGTATCTATGCACATGGATATATCCATGCATCTCAATTGATATATCTATGTATATAGTTAGGTGTATACACATAGATGCTCTGGAACACTGAGGAAATGATTATGGGGATTTTATGTAATGGCATGGCCAAAAGATGACTGAAACTTTTGACAAAGTTGTTGTCCATCTGATTGCAATCTTTCCATCCCCTTTTGTGGTGTCCCCTGAGCAAAGACAGTAAGTGATCTGGTCCATTTCCAGGGGGTTATTGAGACACTCCTACTTCTTGCTTTTCTAGCCTGATCTCCAGCCTCAAATGAGAAGAGAGACCTTTCTCTGATGATACCTTTCATTCATCTCATGCTACTATATTCCTCAAGGGAATATAGGAAGTTGCGGGACTATAGATTGATCTATCTCTTGATTCCAATGCAAAGAGCATTGGATTCGGCCTTTTATTTCCTTTATTTCCCTGAGACACCAGAAAGAAATAAAAAAGTTGATGGAGAATTTGCCTTTCATTATTTTTGTTAAGGTTCAATTTTAAACTCCTGTGCCTTCCCAGTACAAAGCAAAAGTGAAATGGGGTCTCCCCTCTGACCATGAGCTGTTACATCTCATATTATATTTGTTTCATACTTAATACCTAAACTCCTCTGGGAAGAAGAATGGTGCCTTCTACTAAATGGTTAACAGATTCATACTCTAAATACCTTGTAGGCCATTATCCAAACACTGTTGTTCACCCACATGCCCCAGTTCCTAATTCCCTTTCCCTCAACCCTGCCACCCCAAATGCTTCCCACCTCTTCCACTATGTCCTCTGAAATTCCTGTTTCTTTCCTTTGTCTAAAGCTTTTACTTTCCTATTCTTTCAATCTTCTAGCAATCATGAGGACCAGAATTCCCTCTGATAGCCTTCCTGGTTAGCCTTTCTGGTATTGGCAACACTTTCACTCATTCCCCATGACTACTGACTCCTTGGTTTTGTGTGTGTGTGTGTGTGTGTGTGTCTATGTGTGTGTGTGTGTGTGTGTGTGTGTGTGTGTGTGTGTTAGAATGACCCTGAACCTGCACTCTCCATTGACACTTCTAAGTTTTCCCCCAGACTTCACCTCTTGGTTACCACTCCTCTTTTGAGGTTCATGCAATCAGTTTCAACCACATAATCAAAATCTTGGTAGTTGCTCTCTACATGTGTCCATATACCCCTTCCTTCCTACACAAGCTCAATATTTGACTCACAATTTTTTCTTTTTCTCCACAACTCCAGATCTCATAATAGTCACACTTTAATATACATATAGACTCCCTCAGATACCCTAGCAATTTAATACTTCAACTTCCTCATTTTCTAAATCTTCTTCCTCCATATCACCTCAACTAAACAGAAAGATGTTTAAACCCTTGATCTGGTTATCATCCAAAAATGTGCCAACTCCATGTTGAAGAATTTCAAAATCCCTTTAATTATTGCTAATCTATTGACTTTCCGTATCTGCCTCTACCTTCCCTTACCACCCCTACTTGTCAACCACACATTTCCAGGCTTTTTTTTTCTAGGAACAACAGAATTCACTAATATTATCTGAATTATACTCTAACTGTAGTGAGTGGTTTTGCCTTAAGACCAATGAGTTTATCTTTAATACAGTTTATATCAAGAAGAAAAGAATGGAAATCTATAGTTTAGCCTTAACATAATCAAGATAGAAACTTTTAAAAAATAATTTTTTTTGTTTTCAGCATTCATTTTTACAAGATTTCGAGTTCCAAATTTTCTCCCCATATCTCTTCTCCCCCCATCCCAAGATGGCATGTATTCTGATTACCCCTTCCCCTTATCTGTCCTCCTTTCTATTACTCCCCCCTTCTCTTTTTCCCTTCTCTTCTATTTTCTTGTAGGGCATGAAAGATTTTTATATCCCCTTGCCTGTGTTTCTTATTTTCCAGTTGCGTGAAAAAACAATTTTTAACATTTGTTTTGGGAACTTTGAGTTCCACATTCTCTCCCTTCCTCCCTCACCGCCCAGCCTCATTGAGAAAGGCAAGAAATTCAATATAAGTTAAACATGTATGGTCATGTAAAACACTTCTACAACAGTTATGTTGTGAAAGACTAACTACATTTCCCTCCATCCTATTACTCCCATTTGTTCTTCTCTCTATTACCCCAACCTCCCTTTTGTCCTTTTATCTATCATAGTCCCCTCTCTTATCTGCTCTCCCCTACTTTCCTGTATGTATGTTTTCATACCCAATTGAGTGCATATGTTATTCTCAATCTGATGAGAGTAAGGTTAACTCATTGCTTCTCACCTCCCACATCTTCCCTTCCGTTGTAAAAGTTTTTCTTCTTTTTTAGTGAGATAATTTACTCCATTCTACCTTACCATTTCTCCTTCTCCCAGTACAATCCTCCCTCAACCCTGAACTTTATTTTTTAGATATCATGCCTTCATAATCAACTCACCTAGTGCCCCTCATATATACACATATATTCATACATACATACACACACAAACATATATTCCCTCTAACTACCCTAATACCAGGAAAGTTCTGATGAGTTACATATATCATCTTCCCATGTAGGAATGTGAACATTTCAACTTTAATAAGTCCCTTATGAGTTCTCTTTCCTGTTTACCTTTACATACTTGTCTTGATTCTTGTCTTTAAAAGTCGAATTTTCTATTCAGCTGTCTTTTCATTAAGAATGCTTGAAAGTCATCTATTTCATTGAACATCCATTTTCCCCTGAAACATTATACTCAGTTTTGCTGGGTAGATGATTCTTGGTTTTAATCCTAGCTTCTTTGACCTCTAGAATATAATTTCTCAAGCTCTCTGATCCCTAAACATATTTCTAGGGACCTGTTCATTTTCAGTTCTTCTAAGGTGGTATGATCAAAGGAGAGGGGTTTACTTCTCTCCTGGCCTGTGTTCTGGTCTGTGAACAAACAGAAGCACCTTTTTTTGCCTTGGAACTGTGAGGAAGTTTCCCTCTCCACCACCACCACAAGCTGTGCTATACTAGCTCTCCTCCTCACCCCAGGACCACCACCCAGGACTGCAACCAGATCCAAGCATAGGCAAAGCAAGTGAATATTGCTTCAGCACCAGTACAGAGATCTCTGCAATCCCTTAGTAATCAGCTACTCAATCCCCCCAATCTCTGTTGGCCAAGAACCCTTCAACCTCCCTGATGCTGTAGGTGCTGCCGCAGCCCTGTGGCTGGGCCAGACCATCCTCCTTTGTTGCCCAGTTCTGACTGACCTTTCCTATTGACCTTCTAAGTTGTCTTTGCCATTTGTGGGTTGAGAAATCTGGAAAATGCCACAGCTGACAGTTATTCAGTCCCCTGAGCCCTGCTCTGGCCCTGTCTGTGCCTGCACAACCCTTGCTGGTCTACACTCTTCTCCCAGACTGGTGCGACAGACCTTTAGTGTCGACCTTCCAGGTAGTCTTGGGCTGGAAATGTCTTTCACTCTGTCATTTTGTGGATTCTGTTGCTCTAGGCATTTTTAGAGTCATTTTTAGAGGCATTTGGAGCCCCTTGGGGGAGATACCAAGCAAGTCCTTGCTTTTACTCCATCATCTTGGCTCCCCCTCCTCCCTCAGCAATAACCTTTGAAAGATATTTGAAGTATTTCCTACTATTTATAAATTTCTACTTTCAAAGAATTTGCAGAGTTTTTTTTTCAAATCTCAGTCCCATCTTGATAAAATACTTTCTTCAGTATTTGAATGTTTACAAACATGTTGGCCTCTACTTGTTTCTGTCATATTAATAAGCTTAGCAAAGAAAACTTACCATTTTTTTTTGGTAGCATCTATGTGGGGAAATGGATAGTGTATGTCATTCATAGAGTTAACAATTTCTGCCAGATGAGCTAACCAATGATAACATTTCTTTAAAAAATTTTAAAAGCATACACTTTCTTTCTAAAACTAGAAACATCTTCATTTAGCTGCTTTAGGACTTGTCATTTGAAAGTCAAGGAAATTCTGTATAGTGGAGAAGCATTTCATGTTCAACTCTCATTTCTTGACAAAATCTTTTAAAAATTTCAATGATTAAAAGAACTGCTTCTGATAAATTTGTTGACTTTTATGACTATTCCCAAATCTTTAAGGACTGTTGGAAACATTTTTTGTTGTTGTTGTTGCATAACTGCTTAAAAAGCAAAGAATAAGGACAATGTGAAAAGCTGCTTTTTTTTTACCGCAGCAGGAAAAACAGATGTATTACCAAATATTGCATAAGTTACATCTGTGCAAAGAATAGAAAGTTTTTCTTTCCAGTCAACATTTTATTTGAACAAAAAGTAGCCTTTCTAGTTTCTAAAAATCACTATGAAGTATGTGTGTATGTATATATGTATGTATATACACATACAGACATATATGTATATATGTTTGAGACCTCAGCATGTATATACTGAACAAAAAAGGAGCTTAATACTTTGAGAGATATTTGTAGTTTTATTTGATTATATATTGAAGGGAGGTAGTAAAACAGTTTTATATGCTCCTCAAATAAAATGTTTTCTGTGAAATGGAAAATCCAAATTTTGACTGTGCTTTCTCTGAAGCACCCACATTTTTGGATGAAGTTTTGTGATGGATAGACATAAGGTGCTTTTTCTCATTTCATCTTTCTATTTGAAAATTTGTTTATTTTGCAGTAAAAGTATTATGTCTTCCCTGTCCCATTACATGCATTAATAGAAGTGAAAATTATATAGTACAAGATTTTCAACACACTTCCTTTATTTTGACATTTCAGATTGTCTATAAAATATATTACGAAATAAACTAAAATCAGATGTATAATTGCACTGATATTTCTTAAGGTAAATATTTTTGTGTGGTTTTTAAGAGATACATGTTATACTCTCCTTAGAAACAATTTGTATATGAAATAAGTAAAGTTCCAGGTAATAAAATGTGTATGGCAAGTAAACAAAGTAAGGTAGATTTCATAATTTGTCTAAATTATCAACATTTTGGTGGCATTTAACCCTACAACAGATAAGTATATTAAAACAGTAGCTCAGGAGTTCTGTCCTTTCTGGATTTTGGCTATTGTTATGATTGGTGTTATGTCACTTTCTGTGCCTTTCTAGAAATAACTGCTCTCATATCCAATTTCATTTGCAGTTTCCTTTCAAAGTTAATCTAAAATGGGTGATATTTTCATAGAACAGTACATCACAAGTACCACTTATATGACATTTCATGTGACTTACTTTATTTCACGGCAGAGTCAGGACACAAAATAGGAGTGTAAAGATAAAAACAAATAATAGAAAAAACCACTCTAATTACATAATGTATAATACTAAGTTTGACACATATCACCACACAATCTGTTAGAAACAAGAGGAAATTACTCTAAATAGTAGACAAAATTGGACCTTAACTGGCAACTTTCATGACTATCCATTTTATAAAAGGCTGATCCACTTTATGGAACTGTCCAGTTTGGGAAACTATAACAAATGATGACAATGACTCACTTGTTTTTATGTATCAAGAAGGAAAAATCAGCTGTAAATAGGTCATACTGGAAAGGAATAGACATGTCTGGGTCCTCAGTGTGAGAAAACATTTCTACATCATCTGATGACTGAACAACTACTGGGTACAAAGTTACCTAGTAACTGACCAACTATGTCACACAAGCAGTTTGTAGACAAGAAGACTGGAATCATTGGTGCTCTAGAATTATGTCTAATAACAATAATAATTTCAGAGTAGCAATGATATTGTGAGACATCTACGAAAATGTGATATGATATGAAAATGTCTGTGATTTCAACTGGGTACAAAATCATGGGTAAACATAATGCTACTGTGATTTATTGCCTGAATTCATAATTGAAGGAATCACTACATTCCCATTACAGGGGAATAAAAGTATTTCTTTCTCACATATTTTCAAGAATATATTGAAGTCTATTCATGGAAGGCAGGTTAAGAATCCTTGAACTAAAAGCTCGAAAGTCTATCTTTCCATATCTTATACTAGTTGACTAAGATGACTCACGATCCGTTCCCTGTAACATTTTCCCTTACCTCTAGATTTTGTTAGCAAATACATAGAAGCTACTATGGCCAAGTGATATAAGAGAGCTTATCATCTAAAGCCTAACTGGTGGGCTTCAATGTAAGATTAGCTTTTGTTCTCATAGTGTTGCTTTTTTCATAGTAGGTAAAAACTCTTTAGAATTATCAAAAGAAGTAAAATTTAAGAGCACACTTTATGAAAAACATAGACATTCAATTTTAACTCTTTTGAAATATTCAACATTCTCAAAGGTAGAAAGTTATTAATAAATTCATTTTAGCTTGTGTTATTTCTATCTTTAGAGTATGAAGATAAGTATCATGCTGACAGCGTAGCTGAGAAAGTATTACCACATTTTTTTGTGTGCAGACTACTTCATAATAAGCCCAGATTACATAGTTTACAAATAGCAAAGCATAAAGAGTACTGGATTTTAGAATGAGCTGGCATCTATTTAAGATTCACACATGACACTTGCTATCTTTATGATGATAGGAAAAGAAATCACTTTTTCCTAAGTATCAGGTTCCCTATCCATAACATGAGAATAATGAACGAAATTACTTCTACATCCCTTCTAGATCTAAATGTCTATAAAACTTAATGAGTGAGATAACCTACCAGACATTTTGACATGTCATTTCATGGTGACCTGAAGAGACCAAGTAAGATAAGAGGATGATGAAGGGTGGGATAGCTCATCTTACTGGATCTTGGTCATTCCAACAATGTCTACAAATATAAACTGTTGTTTTGAGAGAAGGAAAAACAAATTTTTCTTTTTTTCCTGTTTCTGAGTACTCAGGACAGTGTGTTCACTTTTTCCCCTTGCCACATATTCCATATGTATTATAGGAAGTATCTCAAAGCAAAACAATCCAACAAAGTCTTCTTAGAATGTTGGAATGAAGACTTTCAGGACAAAGATGGCAATAACCATTCAGAGAGAGGATGACTTTTAAGGAAAAAAAATAAAATGTAGGGGGTTGGAGAGAAAGAGAGACTGAAGGATTGCTTTTAAACTTTTTAAAAGAAATAGTCAAATGTTCCCATATCCTCTGCATAAATGTATTTCTTCATCAAAGAAAAAGAAATACTGTGTTGATTACTATTCAGTTTCCCTAATTTCTCCTTCATATTTAAAAGAATTATGGAAATCCCCATTGTTCCATTTGAAAGAAGAAGCTGATTTATATCACATTTTCTTAATAAAAGATCATACAGTCAAAAGAATAATTTTTATTACTTTGCATTTTCTCTAGGGAAAGCACTTACCCTAAGAGCCATCTCACTTGGTGATAAGTAGCAGTTGTACTTACTTTGAGTGTCCAATACATGGCTTTGCCTAATTTGCATCTATCCACTAAATAGTTTAATTAATTTTGCATTGTGCTTACTGACTAGTTTTAATTAGCAGTTAAATCAGTTCAGTTAACGAAAAATGTAGGTGTTTACTTGAATGCAAATCGCAATGAGTTCTCCAGGCTCGATTCAAAAGACTGTTCCACACCATTGGTGTTGGATTTCTTCAGGGTTTACTTAGGGAAAAAGTGTATTCTACACTTTTTTCCCTCAATAAAGTGTGAACCTTTATGATTCATTAACTGGCTTGTCCCTCCCCTCTCCTTTTGTGCTCTTTAGTGGAGAGAGTAGCATGCCCAGAGCAAGGGTGAAGACATACAACAAAGGTATCTTCTCTGCTTCAGTGAAGTGAAAATATGTAGGCAAGTGATCCTCACATTGGTGCTTGAAGGCAGAATTTGCCGGATCAGACTTCCTGAGGCAGCAGTCACTTATGAGATGGTATGAATTTCCATGGAAGATGGCTAGGTGGCAATGCATCTTACCTCTATGTCAGAATACTCAAGTGAATGGTAGAATTGTTCATCCTTATTTGGTTTGATGCTAGCTTTATTGTCATGTAGTTTTCTTCCTATATCCTTCCATCAATTGTATAGCTTATAGATCTTTCTGAAATGTGAATTTAGCCTCAGAAGTATATTGTACTTGCTATTCATGGATTTGGCATTCACAGAAGTAAAATAAAAACCACATCAACAAAAGATATTTATGGGTATCTTTTCCCTGCTGAAGAGCTTAATTATATGCCTTCAAATTGAGGTTTTAAATATAATTTCTACAAATCAAGGCATTGCTCACTCTTTGCAGGAATCATTATAAAGGAAGATTGGATTTTTTTAATAGGAAGAATAGCTTTAAGAAGACAATGTCTTTAAAATCCCTTCCAAATCTAACTCCTATAATCCCATATAACATTGGGAACAAATCTCAGTTTGATATGAAATCTAAGTTCTTTCCAAGGAAAACAAGGACAACAGTTCCCACTGGCTATATATGAACAAGCAAGTTAAAACGAGGAACTGATTCACTTTTTCAATCTTTATCCAGAATGATTTGACTGATGTAAAACAAAAATATAAATAATCTAATGATAAAACATACATTTTTCCCATAAGCAAATTACATGTTAAGTTTTTTTAACTGCTATGATAGCAGCTTTGTTCCTTTATATTTTTGCTACTCTATAAGCAGAGTTAATAATACTGTACTCCTCAGAAATCTCTAGTCACAGGTTTCTCTTCTCATGCAGTTGAGAATTTGAATCTAAGGTATATTTAACATCTCCTGAAGAGTTGTATCATATCCTTATGAGAAGGGGAAAGCAGAAATCTGACAAAATCTATTCTTAGAATCATGCCATTATAAAATTTCAAGCCATGTAATTTCCTAACTGAAAAAAAATATATCTTAGATGTTATCTAGTGTAACTCCTACTCAAACCATGAACATTTTCAACCAAGGTGTCATCCACCTTTACCTTGAAGGTCTGTAGTGTCAAGGAACTGATTGTTCCATCAAGACATGGCAGTTCATTTGATTTTCAGATGGCATTTCTCATGAAGAATTCAAATCTTCCTCTTTGTTCTGCCCATTTATCTTGGAAGAGGACTTAGAAGTAATCCAGCCCACCCCACTTATTTTAAGGTGTGGAAACTGGGACCTAGAAAAGTGAAACAACTTTCCCAGAGGCCTAAAAGGATAAAACTAGGATTAACCAGATCTGGGGACAAGAAAACATAGTATTTACATTATTGAAAACAAAAGGCAGGATGTCAGAACTAGGGTACAGACCTGAAAAAAGAGCCATGTCTCTTGGAGGATCAAGCCAACTGATGGCAGTAAATTTTCTACTTTTTAGAAATGAGAAGTAGGATAATGATTTATTTAATAAACAACAACACTAAATAGAACAAAAAATTTTAAAGTTTAACTCTGATCAATGCAATGATATATCAGGATGATGATAGGTGATGGACTCAAGCTCAGGAACATACATACACACAATATGTCTATACACACATGCATATCATGTATGATTATATACTTGTATGTACATACATGTGTGTATGCATGTACATATGTGTAGGCTATGTTAGGTCAAAATTTATTTGATTTGACAATAAATTGTTATAAGGGTCTTCTTTTTGTTGGAAGGGAGACAAAATAATTAAAATTATTACCAATTGAAAAAAAGATTCAATAAAAATATATAGGGGATTTTCAGAAAGGCTTATTTTTGTCAATTATTAGAAATGAAGGACTGGGGCTGAGGGGACAAAAGACTTCCATGTGACTTGCAACAAAAGTTCCAAGTCAGTCTAGGGAGTAGATTTAGAGGTCAGGGTGGACAATTCATATGAACCTGTTTGAAGGTCAAAAATAATGTGTAAACATTGACCATATCTACATATGTCGCACCCAGAGGAAATCATGAAATATTCAAATACCGACTTAGTATGTATCATGTAAACAGACCCCTTTGGCATTTTGTGGAAATAAAAAACACGTGGAAATTTTCAGAGCATTACAATGCAAAGAACTGAGCTGTAATTGATATAAGAAGATTTTTAGCAAGCCTTCCAGGTTGCATAAAAGGTTTAAGACATTGAGAGGATGGGAGTATTATATAGACTTTCTCAGTGTTGTTTTCATCACATTAAGCTCCAGAATCTTCTCTTTTCTGAAACCATTGAGCTAATTTCTGGGAGAAAGGATTATATTAGAAAGGAAAATAGTTTGTACCCTGCATCCATCCATCTATCTATCTATCTATCTATCTATCTATCTATCTATCTATCTATCTACCTACCTACCTACCTCTCTCTTTATCTATCTAGTTTCCTTCATTAGAATGTATTTTCTTGAGAACAGGGATGATGGATATACTTTTTTAAAAAGTATTCCTAGAACTTAGTACTATGCCTGGTACATACTAAGCACATAATAAACGTCTGGGGTAATCCTCCCCTTTTTTTGCAAAGGTACGAACTCAGTTTTGAAGGTATTCCTCCCAATCCCTGTCAAACATGGAACTGCCAAAGACATCCTTCTAATGCACAAGTCTGGCTATCTTTTGCCCTGCTCAAAGATTTCAGCACCTTATTATCTATGGTGTATAAGAGAAAATCCCAATAATTTCTTAGCTTACCCAACATAAACCTGATCCAACCTACATCTCTAGTCTGATAATGCTTTTCTTCTTTTGGGAACTTTACATTGAGTCTAAACTGAACTTTCAGTAATCCTTTGATCTACTTTTCATTCCTTTTCACAAGCAAATACCTGAGATTGATGCCTTTCCCATTGAGTTGGATGAAATTCTTCTTTTTAAGTCTCAGATAAAATGCCTCCTCAATGGAGCTTGTCCTAATCTACCTAGCTAATCACCCAGAACAGGTGCTCTCTCTCTCTCTTTTCCAAGTTCAGCATTTCTTGTTTTGGAATCAATACACATTTCAGGTCAAACCTAACCTGATTTAATAAATAAATATATGACCCTTGGTAATTCTTGTAACTTTTCCAATTCTCACTTTGTTTATAAAATGGAGACAATAATACTTATACTGCTTACCTCACAGGATTTTTGTGAAGAAAGTGCCATGTATACGTGAGCTTTTATGTTTAGATTTGTCCTTTATGCTAATCACATTCCACCATACATACATACACACACATTTACATACATATATGTGTGTATGTATGTGTGTGTGTCTTCATTCCCTATTTCACCTATCTATTTGCTGCTCTCAGCTGTAAAATGGGAATTGTTGTGAGAATCAATTAAGATAATATTTATAGAAAGTTCTTAGCACAGTCCTTGGCACGTAATAGGCACTATTCCCTTCCCTTCTCTTTCCTCAAAGATAGAGACATTCATTTGACTTTGATATCCCTGATAACTAGCCCAGTCCCTTAAATATACTGGGTGCTCAGTAATTTTTAATAAATATAAATGAAGGGAAATAAGTCACAAGATAGAGCTTCCCAGATCATTCTGATTTCAGTGTGGGCTCTCCTTTTGTATTCTTTATTGTCTAGACTGTTTATATGTCTATTATTCATAGACAGCAATGGGACATTTCATGTATTGTTATTGTGAATTATTATTTATCTCTTGAATTGTTATTTAGCTTTCCAACTTTTTGTACCCTGTCTCCCCAAATAGATTATAAACTACTGGAGGGTAAACGTTTATATTACAAACTTTTGTATCCCCTAATGACCTAACTCAAAGTGAGAATAATTCATTTGTTGATTGATGAATGCAAAACAGTTAGAGTTTATTTTTGGGGTAGGGATAAGGGACACAATAGCCTGAAGACACATTAGAGAAACTGCCAATACAGCTTTAATAAACAGAAGAACCTATGCTCAGCTTCAATAAATACCCAGCTTTACCATCCTAATCACATACACAAAACACCCGAACCTACACCACACACACACACACACACACACACTATACAACATATATGCATATCTACCTTTTATATATATAAATGGATATGGATACATACACATATATACTATTGACAATGTCTTTTACTTCCCTAGGTCCTTTTCCCTAGAAGTCAGTGGAAATCATTTATTCTTAGGAATGAATGGATTGTTAAGACTTTAAAGGGGAAAAAATGGAAAAAAAAGAAAGAAATGCAGAAGATATTAAGAATAGTTATCTTTTGAGAAGATCTTACTAAATGTTAGGACTTTTTAGATTTATAATGTGATCTACCTAGAGTTATTTGAACTTTATCCCACCAGTGTTTATTCCTTTGATTTCTTTTATTTTTGAGACTTATCCCTTTTACCAAGATTTCTAAAATGATGTAATATAGTTATGACTAAAGCAGATATAGTGGTTTAATACCTGTTAAAGGTAATTCTTTTAGCCATTTCCTAATAAAATTATATCATTTTAGGTATATATATTATGATAGTAGATATATCTGTTAGACATAAATATATTAGTAGATTAGATTTGCTAATAGAAAATTTTATTTTTTTGTTTTTGTTTAATTTATTTACTTTCTTGTTTGCATCAGTTTAGAATTACAAACTTTCTCCCCATCTTTCCTCCACCCACCACCCCAAAATAGCCATTGCACAATATAACCCCTCCCACAATCTGCTCTCTCCCAGGTCCTGGATCTTCCCCCATCACACCTCTGTTTTTCCAGTAGGGTAAGATGGATCTCCCTGCCCCAGTGCTTGTATATCTTAATTCCCAGGTGCATGTAGTTAATAATTAATAATAATAATGATAATATACATAGGTAGATCCATATATATATATATATATATATTTTAACATTTGAGTATAGAACTTTAAATACTACATTCTTTTCCTTCCTCCCTCATCACCGACCTCCACTGGAAAGACAAGCAATTCAATACAGGCTGTACATGTTTAGTTACACAGAACATCTCCACAATGGACATATTGTGAGAGACTGATTATATGTCCCTCCTTCTTATCCAACCCTACCCTTGTTCTATTCTCTACCCTGTCCCTGTCCCATTACAGAAGTGTGTACTTCTATCAACCCTCCCGCCTATGCTCCCCTCCTCTCCATCATAGTCCCTCTCATCCCTATCCCCCCTTCTCTCCAGTGTCACAAGATACTTGCTGTTCTTTCCCTCCATTGTAACAATTATCACTTGCTTCTTCTATATGAGATGATTAACTCCATTCTGTCTCTCCCTGTCTCCTCTCATTCTATTCCTCTGCCACCTCATTATTTCTCCTTTCAAGTATCATCGCTTCCTATTCAATTGATCCTGTGCCCTCTACGTACACATATATACACACAATCAGATGTGTTCATAAGCATATATAAACCCTCCTATATAGAAATATGTGTATGTACACACACACACACACACACACACACACACACACACACATATATTTGTATTCCCTTCACCTATCCTCATCCTGAGAAAAGTTTCATAAGTTACAATTATCATTTTTCCATGTTGGCATGTAAATAATTCAACTTGGATAAGTTCCCTATGATTTCTTTTCCATGCTTACCTTCTCATGCTTCTTGTATTTGAGTGTCAAATTTTCTTTTCAGTTCTATTTTTTTTGGTAAGAATGTTTGAAAGTCTTCCACCTCACTGAATGACCATATTTTCCCCTAGAACATTATACTCACTTTTACTGGGTAGGTGATTCTTGGTTTTAATCCTACCTCCCTTGTTCTCCGGAATATCATATCCCTGGTCCTTTGATCCCTTAATGTAGAATCTGCTAGATCCTGGGTTATCCTAATTGTGTTTCCACAGTATTCAAATTGTTTCTTCTTTGCAGTTCGTGATATTTTCTCCTTGATCTGGGAAATCCATAATCTGGCTATAACATTCCTAGGAGTTTTCTTTTTGGGATCTTTTTCAAGAGGTGATCAGTGAATTCTTTCAGGTTCTATTTTGCCCCCTGTTTGTAAAATATGTGGGCAATTTTCCTTGAGAATTTCTTGAAGGATGCTTTCTAGGCTTTTTTTGATCATGGCTTTCAGGTAGTCCAATAATTTTTAAATTGTCTTTCCTGGACCTCTTTTCCAGGTCAGTGTTTTTTTTTTATTCAATGAGATATTTCACATTGCCTTCTATTTTTTCATTTGTTTAGGCCTGTTTAATAGTATCTTGGTTTCTCATAAAGTTATTTGTTTCCATTTGCTCCACTCTAATGCTGAAGGAATTATTCTCTTCAGTAAGCTTTTGAGATTCTTTTTCCAATGGGAAAATTTGACTTTTGAAGGCATTCTTCTCCTCATTGGCTTCTTAGGTGTCCTTTTCCATTTGAGTTAGTCTATTTTTAAGGTGTTATTTTCTTCAGTTAGGTTGTAGACTTTCTTATCATGATTTTCTTGCATCTTTCGAATTTCTCTCCGCAATTCTTCCTCCAGTTCTTCTATTTTGTTTTCAAATTCCTTTTTAAGCTCCTCTATGGCTTCTTTCCACTTCATACTTTTGTTGGAAGCTTTTGGTGTGGGAGTTCTGACTATACCATCCTCCTCCTGCTCCATGCCTTGGACTTTTTGTCCCCAAAAAAGGAATCTAAAGCTTAATTGCTGGGCTTGCTTTGCTCCCCTTGTCTGCTCATTTTGCCAGTCAATTACTTGGCTTTCAGGCTCAGCAGTAAAATTCTGCTTTCAGAGGGGAGAGTTCTGTTCCAAATCACTGGGATTTTCGCAGCTGCCAGAGGTATTAGGAGGCTGCCATTTTTTGCAGTCCCCACCAGCTTTGGTTCATGGAAAAACATACCTCAAGACCACCACCCAAGACTGTGATCTGATCCAGCTCTAGGCAAGAGCACTTAGTCTCTGAATGATTGCTTGACCCCCCCACATGGAGGTGGCTGCAGGGCCACAGCTTCAGACTGCTGCTAGCTCTAGAGGCAGTTTGGCTGGACCCTCTTCCCCAAATTTAGTCAAGTTCCACTGACCTTTTCTCTTTGTCCTTGGCTCTTGTGGGTTGGTTATTCTGGAAATCACCAAAGCTGCTGATGATCCGTGTTCCTGAACACTACAGATGCAGCTTCTCCTGGACACCCTGGGGCTGAAACCACATGGGACTGGAGTCTGCTTCCATCACCCTGGGATTACCATCTGATGGGCTGCCTTCAGCTAGAGCTTTGTTACTCTATCACTTTTGTGGAATCTGGAGCTCTAAAATTTGTTTAGAGTAATATTTTATAGGTATTTGAGGTGGTATTGGGGGGATCTCACAGAGTTCTAGTGTTTCTCTGCTGCCATTTTGACTCCACCCCCAAAAATCTGCTAAGAGATTATTTTAGTTATTGTTTTATATATTTTAAACTTAAATGAGAGCAATATTTTGTAAGCATTTCTGTGAATAAAAAAATAATTGAACTTGCTAAATATTTATCAATTCTATCAGTCTTGAAATAAATCTAATATTTATTTAATATTTTAATTCTTTGGGTGTTTCCACTTCCTCTCTTTTTACTTAATTCTAATGCCTCTACAATTTGTCTCCCAGCCTCATCATTGAAATGAAACTGTTATGTCTGACATCACCAATCTAATATTTTTCCCTCAGTTTTACTGACTTTTCTGCCACTTTTGTCACTTTTAATTACCTTCTTATCCTGGATGTTGTTGTTTAGTCATTTTTCAGTCATGTCTTACATTTCTTGACCCTATTTGGGCATTTCTTGAAAAAGATCCTGAAATGCTTTGTCATTTCTTCTTCAGGTCATTTTACAGATGTGAAAATTGATGCAAACAGGGTTAAATGACTTGCCCAGGGTCAGATAGCTAGTAAGTGTCTTAGGCCAGATTTGAACACAGGAAAATTAGTCTTCCTGACTGCAGACCCAGCACTCCTCACCACATCATCCATCCTCACCCTTCTTCTGTTATCCTCTTCTCTAGCTTTTTGTGACACTGCTCTCTCCTGATTTTCCTCTCCTTTGTTTGACTATTCTCTCTCAGTCTTTGTGGGTTCTTTATCTAGTTCACAATCAAAAGATAGTCCCTGCCCTCAAAATCTCACAACCTAATGGGGAAGACAACAAGAAAAAAATGTACAAACAGGCTATATATACTATAAATAAAATAAAAGCAAATAAGTGAGGGGAAAAAAAACTAGAATTAAGAAGGGTTGGAAAAGGCTTCTTTTAAATGTTGAGGTTTTAGGTGCAGCTTAAAGGAGTCCAAGGAATTCAGTAGTTAGAGTTTTGGGAAGAAAGTATTTCAGGTATAGAGTCAGTCAGAAAAATAATTCCTGGTGGTGAGAGATGAAGTATCTTAATGATGGAATAGAGAGGAGGCCAGTGACACTGAATTGTGAAGAGTCCTCTTCCTACAACAATCGGTACTTTTAAGTCACTAATGAGATTTTCCTAAATTTTGGAAATGTATTCTTATTGACTAAGATCAACTACAAATACTCTGTTTGCAAAAATTCAGCCTTTGTGGGGATGGATTTAAGTGGCTCCAAAGAGGATGAGAATAATAAGATCAAAATTCATGGCTTGCATAGTTAAAATGATGGGCATACAATTTTGAAAAATTGTATCTATGATGGCAAATCTCACCAAATAAAAGGGAGAAAAGTAGATTGAGAATGAAAATTTAGATCAGTGAATGACAAGATGAGAAGCAAGAACAACAAAAATGTCAAAAGCAAATATAGTCACCATGCAAACAAAAAAATTACACAAATATAAGATGTGTGGAGATAGCCTAGAGACTACGGGTCTCTCAGAAGAATACAATAGGAGGCAGAGCCAAGATGGCGGCGTAGAAGCAGCAAAGCACCACAGCTCCCACACAAACACGCTAAAACTCATAAAATGGAACTCTAAACAGATTTTCAAGCTCCAAAACTCTCCAAAAGACAGAAAGCACAT
>CM053594.1:135471371-135486505 GCA_028646575.1 Pseudocheirus occidentalis | reverse complement strand
ATATATATATATATATATATATATATATATATATATATATATATATACACATGTATATGTCTATGTGTGTATGTATACCTACACATATGCCCATATAGGAAGGTATATATGCATATGAATACATATCTGAGTATGTATATATATGAGTTCATAGAGGGCACAGGATCAATTTAATAGGAAGGGATGGCACTTTAAAAGGTGAATTTCTGAGGTGGGAGAGGATTAGAATGAGAGGAGACAAGGAGAGACAGAATGGGGCTAATCATCTTATATAGAAGAGGCATGGGATAACTGTTACAATGGAGAGGAAGAACAGGAAGGCAAAAAGGAAAGGGTTAACTTTACTTTCATTGAATTTGGCTTAAGGGAAGGAATGACATAAACTCTAAACTAGGTATCTTGTCCCACTGGACAGTAGGGGGGATGGGGATGAAAGGTGGGATGATGGAGGGGAGGGAAGGAAGGGGGCTCCTGGAAGGGTCAGGGACAGGGTAGAGAATAGAACAAGGCGGGGAATGGTATAGGAAGGAGGGACATATAATCAGTCTCTCACAATATGTCCACTGTGGAGATGTTCTTCATAATTACACATATACAGCCTGTATGGAATTATTTTTCCTTCCAGTGGGAGTGGCTGATGAGGGAGGAACCAAAAGAATCTACAATTTAAAGTTCTAAAATCAAGTGTTAAATATATATATGCACACATACATATACATATCTTATTAGTAGTAGTAGTATTAACTACATGCAACTGGGAATTGAGATATTCAGGCACTGGGGTAGGGAGACCCATCCTGCCCTATCAGAAATTTAGAGGAGGACATAGGAGAGAGCAGATTGGGGGAGGGGCTTTACAGTGGGATTGCTATTTTGGGGTTGTGGGTAGGGGAAAAATGGGGAGAAAATTTGTAACTCTAAATCTTGTGGAAATGAATGATGTGAACAAGAAAATAAATAAAATCATTAAAATAGAAAAAATAAAAAATAAGATTATAAAAAAATCAATTACTTAAAAATTGAATTGGGCAATAAAATTGGGCAAGTGAAAGCTGATGAGTCCATGATACAATAAGCTATGCCTCAACATCTGGGTTGGGGACAGTGGAGATCAACTGTCCTGGGTGGCCAAAGTGTTGGAGCAGCTCACAGGCCAAACCTGTGTTCTCCAAAGCTCACTATACCGTCCAGTCTTTTGGAATCAGGAGAAACAAGAAGATCGCCGTTCACTGTACTGTCTGTGGAGCCAAAGCTGAAGAGATTCTGAAGAAGGTGTGAGTTTAGGAAAAATAACTTCTCAGACAACAGCAACTTTGACTTCAGGATCCAAGAGCGTATTGATATGGGGATTGAATATGACCTGAGCATTGGCATCTACAGCTTGAACTTCTATGTGGTGCCTGGCAGGCCTGGGTTAAGCGTTGCAGACAGGCTTCATCAGAGACAAACACAGAATTGGCAAAGAGGAAGCCATGCTCTGGTTCGAGCAAAAGTATGATGGCATCATTCTTCCTGGCAAATAAAGTCCTATTTTCTATTAAAAGGTCAATAAAATGATCCCTGAAGTGTAAAACAAAGAAAAGAGATTATAAAGGAAAATAGACTCAATATCCTAGAACCAGAAGATAAATCAAAAAATTAAAAGAATCTACTAATCACTTCCTAAAAGATATCTCAAAATTAAAACTCACAGGAATATTATAGCCAAACTCCAAAATAGTCAGAAAGTATTACAAAAAATTTATGAACTTCTACATTAAAGATGCATATGGCTTAGAATATACCAGAAGGCAAAGGAGCTAGGAATATGAGCAAGAAAAATCTACCTAGAAAAACTGAGTTTAATCCTTCAGGTGAAAAATGGACATTTAATGAAATATAGGACTGACAAGAATTCCTGATGAGAAGATCAGAGCTAAATAGAAATTTTGTCTTCAAATATGAGACTGGAGAGAAGCATAGGAAGGAAAGCATGAAATAGAAGTCAGAAAGGGACTAAAAGGACTTTAAAATGTTCACATTTCTATATGGAATGATGACATGTAATTTCTAAGAACTTTTTTTAGGGCAGTTAGAAGGACTCTAAATGGAGGGCATTGGACTAACTTGTGTATGTTTGGATGATTCCCCCCAAAAAGATGGGCAAGAAATAGAGATGCACTGGGAGAAAGGGCAAGGAAGAGGAAGAATGTAGGAAATTATCTCCCATAAAAGAAATGTGCAAGGAAGAATTTTTTCAGCAGAAGAGAATATTGGGGGAGTAGGAGTGACAGGCATTACTTGAATTTCACATATCTGAACTGGTTCAAAGAGGGAAATACATACACACACACACACACACACACACACTCACACACTAACTCAAATGGGTATGGAAATTGATCTTGCCTAACAGGGAATTAAAAGGAAAAAAGGATGAGCAAAAGGATTGGGAGAGGAAGGGTGGATGAAAGGAGGTAGTGGTCAGAAGAAAAACAGATTATTGAGGAGGGACAGGGTAAAATGTTAGAGAAAAAAAGAAGAAAATAGGATAGAGAGAAATAGCAATCATAACCAGGAATGGGAATCAGATGAATTTACCATAAAGCCAAAGCAAAGAGAATGAATTAGAAACTAGAATCCAACAATATCAATATATATATTTTTAAGAATCACATGAGGCTAACATAACAAAAGCAGAAAAGGGCAAACATCAAAAAGGATGTGGAAAAATAGATATACTAATTAACTGTGGGTGGAATTGTTTACTACTCTAAGCATTCTGTGGAATAAATTGGAACTATGCAAAAAAAAAAGACTAAAAAAGCTAAGCATATCCTTTGATCCAACAAAACCACTACACAGTTTGTATTCTAATGTGATAAAAAAAAGTAAATCAGGATTTATATATACTAAAATGTTTATAGCAGATCTTTTTGTTGCACCAAAGAATTGTAAATTGAGAACATGCCTTTCAGTTGGGGAATGGGAAACAAATTGTGTTATATGACTGTGATAGAATATTCTTCTGCTATAAGAAATAAGGAAAGGCATGGTTTCAGAAAAAAATTCTTGGGAAGACTTATATGAATTGATGCAAAGTGAATTGAGTGAAACCAGCACTGTACCAACAATATTGAATGATAAACCGGGGAGAGGGGGTGGTGGTAGTGGTGGTGAAGGAAAACAAAACTTAGCTTGGATGAAGACAATGATCCAAGATAATTACAAAGGAGCCATCATGAAAAATATCCCAATTGAGAGAGAGAAGTACAGAACTCTGAGTGGAGATTGGATCATACTATTTCACTATTTTTAACCTTTATTGCATTATTATATTTATTGGTTTGGTTTTTGAAATATGAATAATGTGGAAGTGTTTTGCATGAATTTGCATGCATTATTCATATTTATTTGCCTTCTCAATGGAAAGGGCAGAAGCAGGAAGAAAAACATTTGTAACAAAAAAGTAAAAAAAAAGAAGAATGTTTAATATAAATAAATAAAAAGTTAAAAACCACCATAAAATAGAAAAAAAGAACTTCCCAGAACCTTTTAATATAGAAAATGAAATACCAGTTGAAAGAATACACACATTTTTTCCAAAAAAAAAAAATCCAAAGCATCACTGCAAACTCCAAGCAGTTAAAGCTAACAGTTTAATCCAGAAACAAATTCTGTGAGCAATCAAAAGAAATGCCTTCTGATAAAAATTAAAGAAATTGTACGTAATACTTTTAATGCTATTTTGCACCCATCACAAAACATAATAAGGAACATAATAATATGTTTGAGCTCAAGGTGACCTACCCTGCAAACGTCAGTTTATCCATAAGTGCAAAATAATGGATATTTAATAATATAGAGATATTTGAAATATTTTTTAAAAATAATTTATTTTTAGCTGTCAATATTCATTTTCATAAGTTTTAATTTTTCTCTACCTCCCTCCCTTCCTGTAAAGTCAATCATTAGCAACTCCCCTGAGGACTACTGCTGTGAATAACTTTAAGGTTCTGATCACATAGTATAGTGAGCTCTTTACTTATTCAGCAATAAATTAAAGCAAAACATTCACAACAATATAACATAACAACTTATCACTAATTTGGCCACATAGTCTTAAACAAAACATATCATCCAGTAAGTCACAATCATCCATCAGTATAAGGTACCCAAGTCAAAATCTTCTTTCACCCTGATTCCAGGTTGGCTTCCAATCATGTATAAGCCAATCATCCTTTGGGGGTAGTGTCATGTACAAAGGTCATTCACCTCTAGGTCCCAGTAAGTCACAATCTCATCAGTCATCACTAAGCATCCAAGTAAAGGTCCTTTCATATTAACTAGAGGATGACTTCCAAACTCTGGGGCTCCTCTTCCATGCTCCCAGATCTTGCCTGGATTAACAGATAGGTAGCTCTCCACTCCTATTTCATGCCTCAGCTTATGGGGACAGCTCCTCTAAGTATCGATTTCTAAGGAGACAAAGCTTAAAAGAGACACAACAAGATTTATGTACATTAAGCTTAACAGATTTATAATATTCACACACATTGCCAGCATTATCATCTCAATTCACTTTCTGTTTGAGAAATCAACACAAATCAACAGAGTGCTTTTGTGTCACAAAATAAACCAATTCAACAGACAGAATGCTTCTTCTGTCTGACAAAGTACCCCAATTCAACAGACAGAATGTTTCTTCTGTCTGACAAAGTAATACAACTCAGAACAACAGACAGGAGAGTGTTGACATCACAAACACTCTCTCTCTCAGTTTGGCTTGGTCCCAGCTTGTGCTTGAGTTTTTATATGCTCTGCTCCTTCCTGTTCCCCTCTTTGGTTAAATTTATTTTCACATTAGTCATCTTGTTAGAAGAATTAGAATAAAGGGGAGGAAACATGAGAAAGAAAATAAAACCTAAAACAACAATAACAGCAACAACAACAAAAAGAGAGCAAATAGTATGTTTGATCTGCATTCAAACTCCATAGTTCCTTCTCTGAATGTGGATGGCATTTTAGAGCATGGGTCTTTTGGAATTGTTTTAGGACTTTGTATTGCTAAGAAGAGCTAAATCTATCAAAGTCAGTCATAACACACTGTGACTCTTACTGTGTACAATGTTCTCATGCTTCTGCTCACTTCACTCAGCATCAGTTCATATAAGGCTTTCCGGGTTTTTCTAAAGTCTGCTTTTTCATCATTTATTATAGCACAATAGTATTCCATAACATTCTTATACCATAACTGGTACAGTCATTCCCCAATTGATAGGTATCCTCTCAATTGCCAGTTCTTTGTGCCACAAAAAGAACTGCTGTAAATATTTTTGTACATCTGGGTCTTTTTCTCATTTTAATGATCTCTCTAAGATATAACCCTAAAAGTGGTATTTCTGGGTCAAAGGGTATGCACATTTTTATACAGTCCTTTGGGCATAGTTCCAAATTCCCTCCAGAATGGTTAGATCAGTTCACAACTCCACCAAAAATGAATTCATGCCTCAATTTTCTCACATCTTCTCCAAAATTTATTAGTTTCCTATTTTGTCATGTTAGCCAATTTGATAGGTGTGATGTGATAACTTAGAGTTGTTTTGATTTGCATTTCTCTAATCAATAGTCATTTAGAGCATTTTTTCATATGACTATAAATATCTTTAGTTTCTTCCTTTGAAAACCTTCTGTTCCTTTGCTCATTTATCAATTGGGGAAGGTATTTGAAACATTTTAAAAAGAAATAAAGAGGGAATTTAAAAGATTATTTGGTTTTTTTTCCTATGTCATGAACAACAGAAATTTAAGAGAAGTGAATGAACATAACAGTTAAGGATAGCAATAGCAATAGAATGACAACAGGGAGACTACCAGTAAGAGAAACTACTCAAGGTTATTGTTAATAAGAAAGTCCTGATGAATACAAAATTATTTTAGCGGAATTTTTTGTTATAGCAGAGAATTAAAAACAAAGTAGATGCCCATCAATTGATAAATAATTAAACCAATTGGGACACATTAAAAATGGTATATAACTGAGCTATAAATAATGATATGTGATGAATACAGAGGAACATGGGGAGATCTCTCTGAACTGATGCAGAATGAAACAAGCAGATCCAAGAAAACAAGGCATGCAGTAAACACAATATAAATGGAAGAATTGCTGTACACCGAAAATATCAAAAGTAAATGTTACAAACAATAAAGATCAAGGAGAAATTGAATGTGGAGAAATAGGAGGATGCTCCCAACCCATTCCTTCATAGAAGTGGAAGGTTCACAGATATATATTGCATGTGTTTTCTGATTTTTTTCAATGTCTCAGTCAGTTGTATCAATTTTTTCCCTCTCTAAAAATACTATTGCTTATATAGGATGGATCTCTGGGAGAGGGAAGGAAAGGATACTTGAGATAATTATACTGATGCAAGAAAGAGAAGATATCAATAAAAAGCTTACTTTAAAACTGTTTTAGAGATGTTATGACAATATTAAGTCAGATACAAGAAAGATCAGGGACATGAAGCAAAGATAAACTGGGCCTGAATTGGCCTGGTAGCTCTCATGAAGCCTATTGTACTGATGAGATCAATTCAGGAGACTTACCTATCCCTGACACTTCCTTGATCATGAGCCAATATGAGCAGGTTCTTAACATTATTCTATTCCCTTGTTCTTTCCCCCATTCACCATTGAAAGAAAGTTTCAGGAAGATGAAAAAGATGTATAGTTCAATATTCTGTGACGATGTTGTCCATACATTCTATTTTTCCCATATGTGTTGTGAAGCTAAATATTTTTTAGTAACCGCAGACTTAGGAGGCTTTTCTTTGCTCTGGAACTCAATGCAATTGGCACAATATTATCTGTAAAAAGGAGAACCAAGTGCAGATGATCAACTATCAGTAATCCATCTTTCATTTGGACTTCATGTTGGTCATCTTCCATGAAAGAGTTAAAAAACAATGATGAACCAAGTCTTGCCAGTGTTATGTCTTATTTGATAATAATCACATTCATAAAATTTGCAATGTCTTACATCTTTTGCTATATTATTTAAGGGAAAAAAATCCACATGATTTTAGGACAGTTGGATAGTTTAGTGTGGCTCTAGAATCAGGAAAACACGAGTTCAAAATTGGCCTCGGTTACTTACTAGCTGAGAGATCCTGGACAAGTCATTCAACATTATTTGCCTCAGTCTCATATATAAAATGAGCTGGAGAAAGAAATGGCAAGCCAATTTAATACTTTTGCCAAGAAAACCCAAAAGGGGTTCATGAAGAGTCTTGACTGAAAGACAAATGAACATTTACGACATGATATTACCATAAATATGGAAGATATTATGTGGGAGGAACAGCTCTAAGGAACTGAGTTTTTAAAAATTATTCTATTATTTTCCAATTACATGTGTTTATATGTATATATTTATTTAATTTTGATTTCTAAATTCCTTTCTCCATTTATTTTCTACCCCATTTCTGAGACAGTAAACAATCATGCAAAATATATTCAAGATACCATTTTAACTGAATCCATTACTTTTTAGAGTCAATGAATGACAAGTAGAGTAGTATCTTGCATTTGCCACACCTTGTATTAGCTTGTGAACATACATTTCTGAGCAGTTATAAAATATATTGTTAAAATTTCCCTATTTTCTTGATGAAGAATGCATTCACGGTGGACAAATATTGACTTTCTATAGGTCAGTTGCTTTGGTTTGTAGAAATCTCAAATGAATGTGGCTTTAGTGAGAAAAAAAAGCAATTTATTCCTTTTAGAATAAAATAATTTGCAATAGAATGAGTAAGACAGAACAAAAATGTTTTGCTGACCATACATGTCTAAATTTATGTCAACTACCAGACAAGTAAAAACCTGAGGCAATCAACTGGGGAATTTTTTGCAATATAACACAAAAAATGGTTTGACCATCCTTTTTCTAATTAATCTCTCTCTCTGTCTCTCGCTCACTCTCTCTCTCTCTGTCTCTATATCTCTCTGTCTCTGTCTTTCTCAATATAAATATATATGCATATATACATATATATATACATACATATTCAGTTATCAAGCATTTATTTTTTATTCTTACCTCTCAAAACCCTCGCTGGTGGTGGGGAAGCAAAATAGAACCTAATAATAAATATATATAGTCAAACAAAGGAAATTCTCTTATTGGTCATTTTCAAATATGTAATTCTCATTCTACAAATATAGTCTATAATTTTTCTTCCAGCATGTAGCATTATCCTTAGTTATCAGTCATGTAGAATCGTGGTTAAGCAGAATCCTTCATTTTTTTGAAATTTTTTTTGTTAAATGTTGTTATACCCTAAATTGTTTTTGCTGATTCCACTCAATTCATGCCACATCAGTTTATACAAGTATTCTCAGGTTTCGCTGGAACTATATCTTCTATCATACTGCAATAATAATATATAATATACAAGTGCAAAAATTTGTCCATTTCTTAGTTAATTGGAACTTCATTATCTTTTAATTTTTAGTCAAGCACTGAACATGTATTAAGCACCAACTCTGTGCCATGAAATATGCTAAGTGCTGAGAATACAAAAAAAAAGTCAAAAGACAGTTCCTGCTCTCAAAGAGTTCACAATCTAATGAGAAAAATAATGAACAAACAAATATATTCAAAAAAACCTATATATGGGAAAAGGGGAACTCATTAACAGAACTAATTCAGTTGAAGTAAGAGGGACTGGGCAAGTCTTGAAGATGGAATTTTAGTAGGGAATTGAAAGAAACCAGGAATCCAACAAGCAGAGATGAAAGAGAGCATTACAAGCATGGGAAAATGTAGAATCAGCACAATATTCACAGAACTTATAAATGCTATGAATATGCTGGCATAATTCTGAATCAAAATATAACAGACTCTTTACATGGAAGACAGAACCAAAACATTTATTCAGACACCAGAAAGCCAAATCCCAACACCAGAAAGCCAAATATATCATAACAATAAATAAATCTACGCACAATGGTCCTCTCTCCCTCAGTTCTAACTACTGTGACCAACTTTCTCTCTAAACTCTACTCTACCCTTCCTGATCCACTCCTTCCTGCTTCACCTGCTCAGCAAGCTCCTCCCACCACAGACTCACATGACTCAGGCTTCCATGTGACTCAAACAGGACACATGGGCCTATTAATGGATGGGAAAGATCTTCCCATTCACATTACCATTACAGGAACAACCAGAGAAAATACCTACAGCCAAGAGATAGATATTGATAGAATAGTGAGAATGCCATTGTCAGCTGATTGAAGAGTATATAGTAGGGAACAAGAAGTAAGAAATCTAGAAATGTAAGAAGATGATACAGTATGAGATGTCTTGAATGCCACACACAGGATTTTGTATTTGATCCTAGATATAACAGGGAACCACTAGAATTTATACAGTAGGGAGACGACATGGTCATATCTATACTTTAGGAAAATCATTTTGGTCACTGAATGAATGATGGCATAGAATGGGGAGATTTTTGGCATGCAGATACACGTTTAGGGTATTTCAATAGTCTATGTAAGAGTTGATGAAAACTGTAACAAAGTGGTAGCAGTATCAAATGAGAAAAGGTGGTGTATGTGAGAAATGTTGTAAAGGCAAAATCAATATGCCTTGGCAATAGATTGGATATGGAGAGTGAGAGAGAATGAGAAGCCTAGGATGACATCTGAATTTGAAGCTTGAGAGACAAGGCAGATGGTGTCATTCTCTTCAGCAATAGAGACATTATAAGCAGTGTGGGAAGTATGGGGGAAAGGTAAATTACATCTATGCTGTAATTTGTAAAAAAATAAATGTAGAATTTAAGATGTCTATTTAACATCTAGTTTGATATATTGGAAAGACAGTTGAAGATTCAAGATTGGAAGCCAACAGAGAGGTTAGGACAGGAGAGATAGATCTGAAAATTAAAAACATTGGGACAATAATTAAATTCATGGAATCTGACTAGTTATAGACAGAACAGAACTCAGGGAAAAAGTTGTGTTTGACATCTAAGTTTATAAGCTATTATCTATGTGAGGATTTAAAAAGGTAACTAAGGAGTTGTCAGACAGGTAGTGGGTGAACAAAGGGAGAGGTGGTATCCCAAAAACTTAAGGAAAAGACAGTATCAAGAAAAAACAGATAATCAATGATGTCAAAAGCTTTAGAGAAGTCAAGGGGAATGAGAAATGACCACTGGATTTGACAACTAAGATTTCATTAGTAACTTTAGAGAGGGTACTTTACATGAAAAGTTATGGTCAGAAACTAGGTTGTTGAGGGGGTTAAAAATAGTGTAGGAGGAGATACACAGAGGCATTTATTATAGATTGCATTTTCTTTATTTTTTTAATGTATTAATTCATTCAACGTTCTTTAAATATTTTTGAATTCCAAATTCTTTTCCTTTATTTTGACACTTGCTCACTCATTATGGAGGCAAGCAATATTACACATTAATACATGTAAAGTCATGCATAGCATATTTCTATATTAGGCAAGTTGCAAAAAAAGGCAAGAAAAGTAAAGAACATTAAAAAAAGTTTTAATATTCACTGTTTAATTTGTTGATCAGTCCTCTCTGTGGAATTGGAAAGCATTTTCTATCATGAGTCCTTTGGAATTGTCTTGGATCATTTTGTCCATCAGAGTAATTAAGTCTTTCAACATTGACCACTGTCACAATATTGTTACCACTGTGCACAGTGTTCTCCTGGTTCTGTTCACTTCTCTTTGCATCAGTTGGTATGTCTTCCTTCATTTTTCTGAAATCATCTCTCCCATCAATTCTTATAGCACAATAATATTTCATCATAGTAATCTACTACAACTAACTCAACCATTTCCCAATTAATGGAAATTCTTTTAATTTCTTATTCTTTGTTGCTGCAAAAAGAGCTGCTCTAAATATTTTAGTCCTTTTCTTTTTCCTTTGATTTTCTCTTGGGATACAGACCTAGTAGTGTTTTTGTTGGGTTGAAAGGAATGCATATTTCACTAACTCTGAGCGTAGTTCCAAATTGTTTTCCAAAATGATTATAGAAGTTCACATCTCCACAAAAAATACATTAGTGTGCCTTCCCTCCCCCACCCCCACATCTACTCCAGCATTTCTCATTTTCCATTTCTGTCATGTTAGTCAAACTGACAGGTGTGAGACAATATCCCAGAGTTGTTTACATTTGCATTTCTCTAAACAATAGTGATTTAGATTGCATGTTTATGTGAATATTGACAGTTTCTATTTTTTTATGCCTTCCTGTTCATATTCTTAAACCATTTATCAACTGGGGTAATGTCACATATTATTTGTAAGTTTGGCTCTTTCCCTAAATATCTGAGAAATCTGCCTTTTAGTAGAGAAACTAGCTTTAAAATTTTCTCCAACAGTTTCCTTCTTTCCTTCTGATTTCTACCTACATTGGATTTGTTTGTGTAAAGACATATTTATTTCACATAATTAAAATTACTCAATTGATTTCCTGTAATCTTTTCTATCTCTAGTCTGGTCATAAATTCTTTTCTTATACATAGATCTCACAGGAAAAATTTTCCATTCCACCTTAATTTGTTTATCTCCCCTTATGTTTAAATCATATATTAATTTTCACCTTCTGTTGATATGTAATGGTAATGTAATCTGAATTTGAAGACCCCTTTGTATTGGCAAGTAAGCAGGTACTTAGCACTTTGTATTAATCAAGCCTCTGTGAAAGAAAAAAAGATATGCACCCCTTTTACTGACATAACAGGAAGAGATTGGCTGAAACAGGAAGCAGCTGATGCTGTGTGTATAAAAGGAAAAGCCTCAGAGAGGGATGACCAGAATTTTTTGGGACCAGCATCTGGAGGTAGAGCAACTACAGAAGAGAAATGAGAATCAAGAACTGAGTCAGAATTTCTGGGAGCACTATGGAGGCAGAGCTGCTGGTTGGAGGAGGCTGAAGAGGAAAGTCCCCTTCCCCCAGGCCTGAAGAGAATATTTTGATTTTGAAAACCTGGATGGAGTGATTCTTGACTCCAGAAACCAGCTGAGGCTTCTGCTGAGTCAAAGGGCCAGCTGGAGCTGCCAAGGGACTGAGGAGGCATGGCTGCCATACTAGGACTTTGTTTTTGGTTTTGTTGGGCCTTGATTTCCCATGAGACTGAAGGATTTGGGGTGGACTGGACTCTGTGAGCTTCAGTATGGAACAGAGACTGAATGGAGAGATGAACAAGGATCTGGGAGCTGTCTGCCTTTAAACCCAGGTGACAGTTTAATGAATCCAGGTAGGATCCAGGACCATGGAAAGGGATCCAGGAAATCTAAGGGACCACCCTGAGACAAGCTGAAAGAAGACTTTACTTAGATGATGTGTATTGACTAAGAAGATTATAATTTACTGGAGACCTAGGGGTGGAGGGCCTGTGTATTTTCTAATGATTGAATAGTGAAAAATGAAGGATGATTGATTTACTGAATGATTGTACTTAGTGACTGATGACTGAATAATTAATTGATTTGTAACTAGTATGCCCCATGAGTGGAAGTTTTTGTCTATTGTATTTTGAGATGATTGAATGACTGAGTAAGGAGGCAAGCCACCTGAAGGATAACTGAATGATTGAGTTACTAAATGATTGTTCTTTGTTCAAAACTTTGTGGCCAGTGTGGTGAAAAATCTGTGGCCATTTTAATGATAAGCTGTTGTGAATGCTATATTTTGATTTTCTGTGATAAGTTGCAATATTGTGAATGCTGTATCTCGATTTTCTGTAAATGTTTTCCTTTGACTTGTTAAGGAATAAATAGAGTGTTCAGGATACTGTGTAATCAGAACCTTAAAATCTGTTCACAGTAGCATTCTTCTGAAAAGCTGCTAATGCTTGGATTTACACCCTATAGGGTGTGAGATGTTAGTCTATGCTTAGTTTCTATGTGATTGCTTTCTAGTTTTCTTATCAATTTTTTTCAAATAGTGAGTTTTTGACCCAAATGTTATTTTTATCCAAACATGGGGTTATTGTGGTCATTTACTAATGTAGAATGAGAATCTACCCTATTTTACTTACTTATCACTCTATTTCTTAGCCAGTACCAGATTGTTTTGATGATTTCCACTTTGTAATACAGTTTGAAATCTAGTACTCCTAGATTACCTTCCTTCATATTTTTCTTTCCCATTGACTCCCTCAATATTTTTAACTGTTGCTGTTCTGGATAAATTTTGTTATTTTTTCAATCTATGAAAATAATTTTGATAGTTTTATTTGTATAGTTTTAAGCAATTAAATTAATTTAAGTAGAGTTTTATTTTTATTAAATTGACTCAGTCTATCTTTGAACAATTAATATTTCTTCAATTGTTTAGATATTTTTCTTTATGTGAAAAACATTTTGTAGTCATATTCATTTATTCCCTGAATGTGCCTTGTGATATAGACTCCCAAATATTTTGTGCTGCTTGCAATTCCTTTAAATGGAATTTCTCTTTCTATCTCTTGCTGTAGGGTTTGGATGGCAATAGTTACAAATTCTTATTATTTATGGATATTTTTATATCCTAAACTTTGCTAAAGTTGCTGTTTCAGCTACTATTTTTGTTGACTTTCTTGAATTTCTCAAGTATATGATCATACCATCTGCAATGTGATGATTTTGTTACCTCATTACCTCATTCTTTTCCTTCAATTTCTTTTTCTTTTCTTACTTCTACAGTTGGAGTTTCTAGCATAATATTGAATAATAGTGGTAATAATGGACATTCTTTTTTCAGCCCTGTATGAAAATGTTGCCATTAATTTTAAAGCTGTTATCTTTATTAAGGTAGTTTGAAAGAAAGGTTTTGACTGAGTTGTGTATGATGGGCTGATTAAAAAAAGATTTGGGTAGGAAAAGATAAAAAGGAGCAATTATCTCATTAAAACAGGGCATGGAAGGAAGAACAAATACAGAGGAGACAGGTGAAGGTGGAGGGCTTATAATTTTGGAACCTTATTCTCATCTTGGCTGAAGAGGAAACAGGTTATAAACCTGGAGCAGTTGAAAAGTCTTCTGAACTTCTAGAGATGTGAGAAAAGTAGGAAACAGCATAGTGGGAGGGGCAGACTTTTTAAAATGGTATATAGAGTAAATTTAAGAGAGTCAGGGAGAAGATAAATGAGGGAATTTTAAAGAGGTGCGTAAAATAAAGAATAAAAGGGTAAGTGGAAAAGATAAAGTAACAAGAATAGAGTAAAGCAAAGCTGAGCAGGAAAATAATGAAAATAACATGGAGGGAAATTCACATATAGTAATTAGAATTTTGACAAATATATAAAAATATCAGTCATTCCCCAATTGATAACTTGTCAAAGGATACAAACAGGCAGCTTTTCAATGAGACATTAAAACAATTTATAGCCATAAAAATGCTTTAAATAATTATTGATTGGATAAATGCACATTAAAACAACCTTAAGATAATAATTTTATACCTACCAGGTTGACTAAAATGATAGGAGACTGTGACAAATATTGGAGAGGATGCAGAAAAATTGGGATACCAATTCATTTTTTTAAATTAAAAATATTACAACAATTTTGGAGAAGAATCTTGAATTATACCCAAGGTTATTAAAAACTACCTATACCCTTTGGCCCAGCAATTGCATTATATGGTCTGTTTCCAGAGATTATTAAGGAAGAAATAAAAGGATCTATGTCTTCTAAAGTGTTTATAGCAGCACTTTTTGTTGTGGCAAAGAATTAGAAGTTGTAGGGATGCCCATCAATTGAGGAATGACTGAACAAATTGTGGTATGTAATTGTGATAGAATACTACTGAGCTATAAGACATAATGAGCTCAATTATTTTTAGAAAAACATGGAAAGATTTGCATGAAATAATGAAGAGTAAAATAATCAGAAAAAAGAGAACACTGCATACAATAGCATCAATACTGTTTTAAAAATAATTATGAGGGAATTTTTTTTGTCTATTATAAATACCCAAATTAACTATAAACGACAAATGAAGAAAGATGCTCTCTGCATCCAGAGAAAGAATTGATGAATACAAATATGTGCAGAATAATTTTATATCTTTATACCTATCTATGTCTAACATACTAGAGTAACCATCTCTAGTATGGGGGGGGG
>CM053594.1:135443876-135470871 GCA_028646575.1 Pseudocheirus occidentalis | reverse complement strand
GGAGAGACAAAATGGGGTTAATCATCCTATAGAGAAGAGGCAAGGGACAACTGTTACAGCTTTACTTTCAATTACTCTCATTGAATTTGGCTTAGGGAAGAAATGGCATAAACTCTAAACTGGGCATCATGCCACACAGGAGAGTAGGGGGCATGGGGATGAGAGGGGGGATGATGAAGGGGAGGGCAGGGTCTGGTGGAGGGATGCTGGAAGCACACACTTCAGTAAAGGGACAGGGACAGGGTAGAGAACAGAACAAGGAGGGGGAGGGATAGGAAGGAGAGACAGATGATCACTGTCACAATATGTCCATTATGAAGATGTCCTGTATAATCACACATCCACAGCCTATATTGAACTGATTGTCCTTCATTGAAAGAATTTAAAGTTCTGCAAGACCTGCAACTAGAAATTAAGATACACAGGGGCTGGGATAGGGAGACCCTCCCTGCCCTACCAGAAAGTAAGAGAATAGAGCAGGGGAGGGGCTTTACAGTGGCATGTCTGTTTTAGGGTTGGGGCAGGGGCAAGACGGGGAGAAAATTTGTAATTCAACAATGTCATGAAAATTAATGATGTAAACAAGAAAACAAACAAAAAAATTTAAAAAAAGAAAAAAATTGCACATAAAGCACTGTGATAGCCCATTTTAAATGAGAAGACAGAAAAGATTCAGTGTTCATATCATCAGATTACAAACCCTAATGATCTCTCTCGCCATCACCACACATAGCACACTCTTTTACCTAGCTTATATGTTTATCATTGTACATTTTAACAATCTACATTTGTCCTTTCTCACAAACTACCATCCTTTTTTTTCTCTCTCCCAGTCTTAGAATAGGAATATTGATGTTATGAAAAAATGGACTTAGGTGGCAGAGAACAGCTTAGAGTAATTGAACATATTTTTCCCTTATTATATGGAATGCCATTGTGAGACAGGGAAGAAGTAGAATCAATTTGTATTCTACTATAAATTCTGGCATTCTAAAAGAAAATCAAACTTTGTTGTAAAAAATGAAAGTGATTTTCCATATAAGACCAATCTGATATTTTCCCATTTAATTCTCTGTCATAGGGGCAGGTAGGTGGGGCAGTGAGTAGAGCACCAGCCCTGGAGACCTGAGTTCAAATCTTGCCTCAGACACTTGACACACTAACTAGCCGTGTGACTTTCGACTTTAGACAAGTCACTTAACTCCAATTGCCCTCCAAAAAGCAAAAGATAAAATAAAATAATTCTCTGTCGTGCACATATTGTCTATACAAGAGATATATGGAGATAGAATAATTCTTTGCTTCCAACTGTCTATTCATAATCTGTATAATAGGAATTTTTCATCCATTTGATTTTTCTTGCATGGATAGTTATGCCATGCTCTTTTTTAGTTATTATATATTTCATTTTAAGGGACCTATTCAATAAGAACAACATTCACAAATAAGAGAATTTATGTAATTCCTACTTTAATAGTAAATAATTCCATTTGGACAAGGCATCTTCCATGAAATGGGCAAACACCTAGGATGAGGATATGTTGTCCTTTACATAACATATAATTAATATAATTTAATCTTTTCATAGATGGCTACAATAATCACCATCATGTCATTCTGTTATAAAATGCCATCGTGCTCTTGCGAATTATTTAGGTTTGTAGACTTACCTCTCCTTTACAAGATGGTCCACAATATCAGTTTCATTTGATGTGCATATGTGTGTGTTGGGGTTTTACTTTTCATAGTAATTCTTTCTCTTCCCTTTCTGTCATGTCATCAGCTAGATATTCCTGCTTTTGTCAGCAAACAGGATTAAGTGACTTTCTTGGGGTCGCACAGCTAATCTAAGTCTGGATTTAAATTCTCTAACTTCTAATTTGTTGCTTTTAATTTGCTTTAAGGTAGAAAAGGAGATATGTGCTTATTTTTAATAACAGTAATTGAGGGCCTGAGGGAAGCACCTCTATGAGAAAAGTGCAGAAGCAGAAGCTATTTAGGATCTTTAGAGACGTCTACTAAATTTTTTTTCCTAAGTCTTTTTTTTGTTTGTTTGTTTTTACTTCTCTTTTGGATAGGGAAGTTTTCTTGAGAAGTTATCTCCTTTGGAAAAACGACTTATACAACTTTGAGATATACATACACAGTTTTACTCTGGCCCTATTCTCTCAGGGCCAAGTATGTTACATTTTATACCAGGGCAGATTTGTCTGCTATCCCAAGAGGGGTTGATGTTATTCTGTTTTTGGCTCAAGCCTCAACCAGCTATGTTCTCATTAATTAAGGGGACTAGTAACTATTATTCCAGCTTATTTAACTAGTTAACATGAGACTAGTGACAAAGAGATATAACAAGGACAAACGCTCAAACATTTTCCCCAAAAATCTATTTAGTAATAACTCACACCCTCTAATACCACCTTAGAGTCTAGGGAGCGGAGAGAGATTAGGCTCACAATTTAGTTCAATTTGGGTCCGAAGCCTTCAATGTAAGCTTCTTCTGAGCCCTAGACCCCTGTTCTTTGGGGCTTTGCAGGTGGGCTGATTATAGCTGGTTACAAACTCCAGCCTGGATTCATAAGCTCCTGGATCCCCATGACTCAAGTTCTACACTGGATAAAAGACTACTCCCTGCACCTAGAATGAAAAAGAACAATGAAGAGTGGAGACACTCAGACTTCTTTCTTAGGGCCACATGATAGAAAGAGGTAAAAGGCAGGCAAGGTCTTCAAACACATCTCTACTATATGGTATGAGGAAAAGCATATGTTTAGCATGCAACAGAATTCACCAGAGTTGTCAGGCCATTTTAAAGATTGCTGACATTTCTAGACACATAATCAATGGAAAATAGTATTCCCAATCATTGTTGTCTTTTACAGTCATGTCCAACTTTTCATAATCCCATTTGGAATTTTCTTGGTAAAGATATATCAGGGATTTACCATTTCCTTCTCCAGCTCATTTTACAGATAAGAAAACTGAGGCAAACAGGTTAAGTGACTTACTTGGAGTCACATAGCTAATAAGTATCTAAGGCTGGATTTGAACTCTGGTTTCCTGAATCTAGGTGGGGTAGAATATCCACAGTACCACCTAGCTGCCCCACTCCCAAACATGTAGTACACAATATAAAATGAACATTGTACTCTGTTAGACACATGCTCTATTCTTCTATATTCCTGTAAGCAGTTCCTCCAGGGCCTCCTATGGGAATGATACCATCTTAGGTGGTCTAGGCATATATCAAATTCACTTTGCATGTATAAGTTATGGAAAGCGACACTGGTCACTACATAATTCTTTTAGACTTGCCTACATTCACAAAAACAATTACCGTTTATGATAGCATACCTAAATATAAAGAATTGACATATATGTTAATTAGCTTAGAAATGGCATTTCACTTGGCGTCCAGTTTGACACCCAGTAAATTCAGCGTAGTAATTAATAATGAGGCATCAAAGTAGCATTGTACAAATAAAGTCCTACATTAACCTCTCCATAGACTTAACACAAACATGTGGTTTTCAGGATAAACTCAACCATCAAGCTAGGAAAAAAGGAAGTCAGATGCCCCTGTTCCCACCCCAAAAATCCTGTGGGTGACTTGAAAACTTTTTTTTTTTTTTGCCTATTGGCTGGCTTACTTCTTTTGTCTCAAGAATTAAGTTGGAATCATTTTTATTACCACAAATTCAATAATTTCACTTGGTGGGTATTCTTGGAATTATTTTTATATCATTTATAAACAGAAGTTTCCTTAGAAAAATAGTGGTTTTGCTAAACCTGCTCTTAAAATGTGGTGGTCTTAAACAGAAACCATGGTACTTTGAATTTTCCAATAATGCTTAAAGCCGATGCAAATGTGAAACACATTTTCAAATATTTTGCTAGTTTGTGTGGAATATGAGCAACCCTTTCTGAATACTGGCCTTATCTGACTAACTTCCTTGCTGTGACAGAGACATCTAAGGAATTATATCTCCTCGTAACTATCAATTCTACCTGTAACTTCAACATACTTTTGTTTTCAACAAGTATTTAAACAAAGGCCAAACCAATACATGAAGTATATGTGATATTAAAATGATCCTTTAATTTATGACAAAGGAGGACACATCATGTTCATTTTGGATACATGATGTTTTGATTAAACATGTTATTATTTCTTATAATTGTGAAAAATGTAACACAATCTGCATCCTCTATTTAGTAACCAAACCAAATAAGAAGGAAATCTATCATGGGGATGGAAAGACTATTTTCATGTCCTATAAAGGTTTTCAGTCACAGTTAGAGATACAATACAGATTTATACAGAAAATATTCCTAATTCTTAAAGAAACAAAGAAATTGTAATGATTCATTAAATTTAAGAAAGTTAAGCAGTCTAACAATTTTATGTTTAGTTTTTCTCCCCCACTTTTTGGGTAACATTCTCACTTTTTTCTACATTATCTAAAATATTGCCATTATGCATCAAATTGTTAATTCTGCTATTAAACTGTATATTAAAATTCATACCAAATTTAAAATATAATCGATTTTTTCCATTTAGTCTGTACTTTAAATATCAAATGTCCCAATAACATGTTCTATACAGAAATCAATCAATTGTATTTTAAATAAATAAAACCCACATTGAAGAAAAGTCAAATTTCTAAGCCAAAGTACCATATTTTTTATACCCAGCTGCTGATCTAATCATTCAGCCACTATTATTCCCAATTTGCCGGGTATTGTGCAGTCAAGGCTTCTTGAACCTCTGTTTGAAAAGCTAGGGCCAACGAAACTTTTTCATCTGAATCTCTGTAAATTATACAGCAACTCCTTTCTGAACGCCTAAGGAGTTCAGTAAACTTGCATGATTCATGGGTGACCAGCCCAGGGGGACATAATCATATTTTTTTTTTGTCCAGAGACTCCACTTTGGTGAAAGGTATGGAGTGACTACACATTGATCATTCTACTTTCCAGACAGACATGTTACCAGAAACCAGAGAGTAATAACCAACTGACCAGATTTGTCTAAAGTGAGAAAACCATTAAGATTCAGTAAGCAATGAGGCAGCTAGGTTGTACAGTGAGTAGAGCACTGGCCCTGGAGTCAGAAGGACCTGAGTTCAAATCCAGATTCGGACAATTAACACTTACTAGCCATGTGACCTTGGGCAAGTCATTTAACCCCAATTGCTTTGCCTTCTGCCCTCCAAAAAGCCAAAAAAAAAAAAAAGAGTTGCTAAGCAAGAAAGAGCAAATTAAGTAAGTCAAGTAAGGACTATTTTCATGAAATCTGGGTTCAGAGTGAACTACTTCTGAGTACCTAACTCTAAATATTGTCTTTTGTAGTGTGGAGAAAGGGCATGGGATTTAGAATCAGGGATCCTTTACTTATTACCTGTGTAACCATGGGCAAGTCCTCACTCTGGATCCTAAGTTCCTATAACTGTGAATTATAATAGCAAGACCTGGTGTTTCTATGGAACTTTGCAGTTTGCAAAGTGTTTCCCAAATATTCTCTCATTTTATTCTCACTACAATCCTGGGAAGAAGAAGGTGCTGTCATTATCATCTCTTTTTTACAGACGAGGAAACCAAAGTCAAATGATTTGATCAGGGTCACCGAGCAAGCCATCGTCTGACAAGCTTGGAAACCTTGTTTCCCAGATTCCAAATCCTGTGCTCTATCTACTGTGTCACCTCTGTGATTTCATCACCAAGTAAAACTATCTTCTCAAAAGACTCAGAATAAGAAGAGATTGCATGTAGCTTTCAAGACACTGTTTATTCAAAAGGTGGTTCAACCAGGGAAGATACAATCATACTCTCATTTTCCATTTTCTTTGTGTTTACTTTGGCAGCTGCCTCAGTAGCAGACTGAGAACTCATTCTAGTCTTCCTGGGAAAGTAATGGGGAGAGGAAAATAAAATTTCGGGAAAAATTTCCCCTAAAAATTGAAATAAAGATACTACCAAGCAATCTTACTAAATCTTTGAGTTTCCCTTCCCTTCCTTCCCCCCCCCCCAAAAAAAAGAAAGAAAAGAGAAAACTCCAATTCTAAAATGACAACATATGTCCACACTTCCTCACCGGTTACAAAGTCCCCAACTCTAATGGAACTATTACAGTAGACTCTTACCAGGTCTCTCTATTTCCAGTCCTTCTCAAAGGCACCCTTAACATAGAGGCCAGAAAAATCCTCCTTATGAATAAACTTTGTCCTGATACTTCTTTTCCCAGAAATTGTAATTGGACTGTTAGAGTTAAATTCAAATTCAGTTTAACATTCGAGTTTCTCTGTTATGTGGAAACATTCAATCTTTCCAGCCTTATCTTGTATTTTTCCCTTCCTCAATATTCCAACCAAACTGGATTGTTTATTATCCATATTGCATGCTTAATTATTTTCTGGTATTATGAAGTTTTCTGCGCCTAGAGTGTCCTTTTTCCCTTGTCAAAGGGAACACATCTTAAAAATCACAATTCTAATTCCTCATCTTCCACTATATCTTCCACAGTGCTCTCACTAATAAATTGCATTTTCCTTTTTGGATCCTACAAAGCTCTGGTATCTACTCATCATGTTTATTTTATTTTTTTTAGATGGAGACGTTTGCCTTTTTGCCTATTAGTTTTCCTCTCTGAGACTATTGGATATGATCATAGAATGGTAGGACTGTGAGAGCTGGAAGTGATTTTAGAGATTGTCCAATCCTCCTTTATTTTCAACTGTCAGGTTTCTTTAGCCTGCTAGCTCCTATCTTACTTCTCCTGGTCTAGATTTGGAATTGGTTTTGATCTATTGTATTGCTACTTCAAATTTATCATCTTCTCTGTTTGACCTTTTTCCATTGAGTTTGAATTCTTTGTCTATTAACATACTTAAACTATTCTTTCCATACCTTTCCATCACATTGTGAATATAGGTTCAAGGCAGACAGAAGACTTCTTGTTGTTAATCTCAGTGTTAACCTCAACTCAACAAATAGTCATCTCCATACTCAGTAGCAAGGAGTTAGAAATCACCATTATGTGTCTATTTTTCTAACTCTACTTAGATGCTTTTCTTCCTTCTACTTTCTGATGACCGACAAAGTATTGGAGCTCAAGGAGCTGATTCTTCATCATAGAGTCACACCTTCTAGAGCTAGTCTCATACCCATAAAGTATATAATGGTCTTTCTTCACTTGTTTGTCTATGAAAACTTTTAAACTTGCCCATTCTCCCATCCCTGTCAAGTTCCTTAAAAATGTTATTAGTCACTTCTGTTTCTTGAGAGTCTTTTTTTAAACCTTGAAACCCCTCTTCTAAAAAAAGAGAGCATTTAACTTTCAAAGACCATTTCACTCTTCCTGATATCTTAATGATTTGAGCCATTTTTTTTCATGCCCTTTACCTTCCCTTTTAGGGCCAAAATTATAGATATGACAAAGACTATCTGTAACAGGCTATTTAACTTGTCACAAAAACAGAGGCAGTGCATAACATGTGCACATTAATCTGAAAGTCCTCTTTCTTCCTTTGTTTGCTCATAGTGTTTTCAGTGATTAGTCTTGAGTCCAATTCTTATGCAAAAGTTCCATGAGAAACTCCTTGTGGATGGCATGTTTGCCTTGGTGGAAATTCTTTTGTGTCATTAATTATTTATGCTTTTGCCAACTTTCCTTCTAATAGAATTTTAGCTTGTTCATGTGCCTTTAATTGGTTATAACAGATTTCTAGAAAATACTCCATGCAAATACAATTTGAGCCCATGAATGGCTATGAAGGAAGAAAACAATTTAATTTATTAAATGCTTACTATATGATAGGCATTGTGCCAAATGTTTCATAAATATTATCTCATTTGATACTCAGAATAACATGTGAGGTAAGTGTTATTATTATCCCTATTTTACAGTTGAGGAATTGGAGGCAGACAATGGTTAAGGGATTTGTTCAGGGTCACATAACTAGCAAAAGTCTGAGGCCAAATTTAGAACTATGTCTTCTTGATTCCAGGTCCAGAGGTCACCTCAATTCATTTCACACATTTCACACTTTTTCTACCTCATCTTTCCCTTTACAATGGTCAGTTTTTGTAAAACTTCTTACATCCTACAGCTTATCCATCTTCCCCTCCTCAGGGTACAAATAAGCATGGATATATTTATGTATAGATATATACACATTCATTCATACATACATAATGGCATACTTTCCCTACAAGATTCTGCTGCTAATTTTTTTTTTCTGTGCCTATCTCTCCTAACTCCTCTATTATACTTCAACCTGCTAACTTCCCCTCCAATACTTGCCCTACTCCCCCCGGTGATCTCTTCCTTATCCTCCTAGTCCCATAATACAGGTGGTAATTAGTGAATTTTTTTTCTGTTTCTGCTTTCTCCACCTTTTCTAATGCTTCAAGAAAATTTCCTTTATTTCTTGTATTGTTGTTTCATGATTCTTTTACTGATAGTAGCCTTCAGATAATATGATTATTCTTGTATTTTCTCTTCTTGATCTATTCTCCAGATCAGTTGTTTCACTTATGAGATGTTTCACATTCTTTTGTATTTATATGTGTGTATATGTGTGTATGTAAACATGTGTTTATATGTGTGTATAGATGTATATGTTTGTGCACACATAAATGTATATATGTGTATATATGTATGTGTATCTATATATTTATATATGTGTATACATACATACATATATACATATGCGTGTATAATTTCTTGATCTCTTCTAACTTCACTAACTTCTCCTTGCCTAATTCTGATTTTTAGAGAGACATTTTTTTTCCCTTAAGATTCTGAATCTCCTTTCCTAATTAGTTCACTTTCTTTTCATAATCTTCTTGTTCTTGGATTATTCTTATTTTTCTTTTTAGTTTTTCCTCAATCTCTCTCATTTGATTTTTTAAATCTTTTTTTAAGTTCTCCAATGAACGGTTTTGGGCAGGTGACCATTTGGCCTTAATTACTCTTTAGGGTAGAAAAGGATTTCTTTACATCAATATTCTCCTCTGAAGATGAACCGCAGTCTTTTCTATTCCCTTGGTAGCTCTCTGTGGTTGTATTCTTTCTCCTTTCTTTGTAAATTTTTGGGGTACTAGTTTAGGTTTTATAATCAGCTCTAGTCCTGGAGTTTGGGAGATGGTGCCTCTGGCTTCTGATCCTCTTCCGTTCTTTCCTCTGACCTTGAACTCAAACCCAGACCTCCAGCCTCCTCTAAGGGCTGACTGTCAGTACTGTCCCTGCCCCACTGCTACTGCACTCATCAGGCATGTTGCTGGTTCCTTCTTGCCCAATCTGCTCTCCACAGCACAGCTGGGTCTGACATTCCTTGTCAGCAGAAGTCCACTGTATCTTCCCCAGCTAAGACATTCAACTGCCCTCATGGTCCCTGGAGCAATAGTTCCTGTGGCTGGAGCTAGACAACCTCCCAACACAGTTAACCCCCGGGCTTGTCACTTGTTGTTTAAGCAGCTTGACTTGTTGATAAAGAGGACCCAAGACTGTACATGTTAACTCTTAACAAGAAGGAATCTAGTCCGGGGCTTTTTTCTTCAGATCTTCTCTGATTGCTGTAGGAGTACCCCTGTTCTGCCCTTACTCTTATTTATTTTCACCCCTCTATGTTGGCCCTGAGGTAAACTCCTCTTTTTTGAGGAAAATCTTGAGAGTTTGACATTTTCTGACCTCCATCATCTTCTCAGAAGCCTCTCCCTATCACCTATTCTTTGTTTGTTTGTTTGTTTGTTTTGTTTTGTTTTGGGGGGGGGGGTTTGGAGGGCAGTTGAGGTTAAGTTGCCCAAGGTCACATGGCTAGTTTGTGTGCGTGTGTGTGTGTGTGTGTGTGTGTGTGTGTGTATGTGTGTTAAGTGTCTGAGGCCAGATTTGAACTCAGGTACTCCTGACTCCAGGGCCCGTGCTCTGTTCACTGCAACACCTAGCCACCCCCCCATCACCTATTCTTAAAGAAGCCATGCTGACACTTTGTGATAACCACTTCCCTTTTTAGATGCTATCAGGTCCTTAAATATATCTCAGAATGTTCTTGCAGAATGAAAACCCAACATCGCTGAATTATACAGCTTATAAATTGCTATTGTCTTACTCCCTAGCAGCCTCCTCCATCCTTACCAAAAAAAAAATCAGGACCTACATCCCACTCCCATTAAGAAGCTAGAATATATATGCCATAGAAATTCACTATCTTTAATGAACTTTTGCTGTTCAGTCTTTTTTTCAGTCATCTCCAACTGTTCAAGTGCTTTGAAGAAACTAACAGATGATAAATCTTTTAATTAAAACGTGGATTTCAGAACATTCCTTGAGTATACAAAAATTTTACTGAAGCCTGAATATTATCAGAGCAGAACTATTGCCAGCAATATCCCTAATGTGACATTGATCCATAAAAACTTAAGAACAATGATTTTAATGGACATATCCATACCAAATATTTGAGCAATAAACTATATGGAATGAAAAGCTTTCTAAATACAAGGAATTAGAATATGATATAAAAAATTATGTGGGAATAGGACATCATATATCATCATTATTGTTGTCCTACCTATTACTGAATTGTCCTAAAAATGCTTTCAGTGATCTTACAGAAAATATTGTTACTTCCCAATATTTATTCAAAAAATCAAATACACCTGTTTTACCTACCTTTACAACCATCTACAAAGTAATAAATATAAAAAGTAAGGGGAAGATATTGACTGGTTTCGTGCTGCAATGGATAGAGCAGTATGGCTAGAGTCAAGAAGAAATGAGGTCAAATACAGACTTATAAACTCGTTAGCTATAACACCCAAGCAAGTAATTTAACTGTTTCCTTGGTTTCCTCAGTTGTAAAAAGGGGAAATAATAACACCTATCTCAAAGGGTTGCTGTAAGGTAATATTTATAAAGCATTTAGCATTAATATTTGTTCTCCTTAGCCCAAAAGGTTATAAAACTGGGTATACCTTTTGATACAGCAATACCAGTACTAGGTCCGTATCCCAAAAAGATCATAAAAAAGGGAAAAGGACACATATGTACAAAAAACATTCATAGCCGCTAAATTTTTTTTGTGGTGGCAAAGAACTGGAAATTGAGGGAATGTCCACTAACTGGGTAATGACTGATCAAGTTGTGACATATGAATGTAATGGAATACTATTGTGCTATAAGAAATGATGAGCAAACAGATTTCAGAAAAAACTGAAAAGACTTATATGAACCGATGTTGAGTGAAGTGAGCAGAACCAGGAGTACATTGTACACAGTAACAACAACTGCAACAAGATGACCAACTTTGATAGACTTAGCTCTTCTCAGCAATGCAATGATCTAAGACAATTAAGAAAGACTCATGATGGAAAATGCTATCCATGTCCAGAGAGAGAACTATGGGCTCTGAATGCAGAATTAAGCATGCTATTTTCTCTTTTTTTTTTTTGCTTATTTTGTCTTTCTTGTGGTTTTTCTCTTTTGTTATGATTAATCCTTCTTTCACAACATGATTAATATGGAAATATGTTTAATATGATGGTACATGTATAGTTTATATCAGATTGCATGCCATCTTGGTGGGGGAAGGAAAGGAGGAGGAAAATTTAGAATTCAAAAATCTTATAAAAGTAAACGTTGAAAGTTAAAAATAAATAATTTTTTAAAATTTATTGACTTGTGCATTTACTTTTAGTTTATAAGATTCAGTTCCAGAATTACTTGAGTTTCAGATTTTCTCTCCTCCCTTCTACCTCCCTTTTCCCCGCCATGGTGGTGTACAATCATGAATAGGATATGCAAACACTTTCATATTGTACAATAGTCTGGTTGTATAGAACCATTGTAACTAATGGAGTGAACAATGGGGAAAAAAAAGAAAGAAAAGAAACAAAACCAAACATGGAAAAGAACAATAGCATGTGTTGCATCAGTCTCCATTTAAACTCTCGTCTTTCTAGATCTTTCTCTGAGTGTAGATACCTCCTTCCATTCTGAGACTTGTAGAGTTGTCTTTTAGCTGTGCTTTGCTGAGAAGAGTCCAGTTTATCAAGGTTGGTCATCACACATATGTTGTATCTGTGACTGTGTACAAATTTTTCCTGGTTCTCCTCTTCTCACTTAGCATGAATTTTTATAAGCCTCTCCAGGTAATTATGAAGTCCATCTCCTTCCCATTTCTTATAGCACATTAGTATTCCATTACATTCATATGCCATAACTTGTTCAGCCATTTCCCAATTGATGGGCATCCCCTAAGTGTCCAGTTTTTAGCCACCACAAAGAGAGCTGCAAGAAAAATTTTTGTACATATGGGTCCTTTTCCCTCTTCTATGATCTCTTTGGGATACAACCCAAAAAGTAGTATTACTGGGTCAAAAGGTATACAATTCTTTATAGCCCTTTGGGCATAGTTCCAGATTGCCCTCCAGAATGGTTGTATCAGTTCACAGCTCCACCAACAATGCATTAGAGTTCCAATTTTTCCACCTCCTCTCCAGCACTTGTCTTTTTCCTGTTTTGTCATTTTAGCCAATCTGACTGGTGAGAACCTCAAAGTTGTTTTGATTTGCATTTCTCAAATTTAGAGCATTTTTCCATATGCTTAAAGATATCTTTAATTTCTGTCTCTGAAAATTGCCTATTCATATCCTTTGCCCATTTATCAATTGGGGAATGACTTGTATTCTTATAAATTTTACTTAATTCCCTGTATATTTTAGAAATGAGGTCTTTATCAGAGACACTGGTTGTAAATATTCTTTCCCAATTTCCCACTCTCCTCTTAATCTTGGTTACATTGGTTTTGTTTATACAGAAACTTTTCAATTTACTGTAATCAAGATTATCCATTTTGCATTTTATTATGCTCTCCAACTTTTCTTTGGTCATAAAGTCTTCCCTACTCCATAAATCTGACAGGTAAAAATCAATAAATTTTAAAAGCTTTAAAAATACTTGTTCTCTTCCTACCTTCCATTTATATATGAAATGAAATAAGATAAAAAGGAAAGGAATAATAATGTTTCCCATAGTTCTTTCTGGTTACAATAAACTTCGCATACATTATCTCCTTTGATCATAGTTTACACTTAACATAATGGTTTATTATTTACAAAGTCCTTCACATATGTTATCTCTTTCAAGCCCAATACCAGTTCAGTTAGGTAACACAATTATTTTTTAGAAGCATACTAGATCAAGCATGGAAACACATTAGTGAAAGGGAATGTGGAGAGCTTTCTGATCCCAATTCTTTTATTTCATGATGAGCCATGCTATGATAATATTAGTAATTTAGAGGAAAAACAGACCTTAGAGATGACCTAGTTTAGAGGTTTTTAATGAGATCTACGTACTTAATTTCTAAAAGTACTTTGATAATTATATTAAATAAAATTGGTTTTCTTGGGTGGCTCAGTGAATAGAGTACCAGCCCTGGAGTCAGGAGTACCTGAGTTCAAATCTGGCCTCAGACACTTAACACAAAAAACTAGCCGTGTGACCTTGGGCAAGTCACTTAACCCCAACTGCCCTCCAAAAAAAGCAAAAAAAAAAAGAGGGCACTTCTTTTTTAAAAATTAATTCTCAATTTCTGTAATTACTCTTTATCTTTCCAAGAAAATGTCTGTTTCTCAGGAGACAGACTATGTCATTTTATCTCTTTGTCCCCACATAATAAATACTTGATAAGTATTTGATTTAATTCCATTACTGATGAACTGAAACATAGGTAGTGAGGGGAGCACAGAAGTCACTTTTTAGAACTCCAAAAAGTTTTATTTTGTTTTCTAAATCAAGGAGGTAGTAAAGCGATCTTTTTAGACAAATTTAATTGTCTTAAGTCTTAAAGAAGTGTTTTGACTGGGCTGAAGAAATATCAGTGTGTTGTTTTGTTTGGTTTTGCTTTGACTGACATGTAATTTATTAGCAAAAAGTCTCCATGGAACATTTAAGTACACACAAGATCAGATAGCAGATGGAAAATATCTTGGAACCTATGCATTTTGTGGCTTTTCTTTTCTGATAATAGTGCAGAAGGTGCTTGGGGGTGGGAGGATGAAGCTGGAGCAATGGGAAAGAAGCTAGAGTCATTTTGGGGTGCAGCCCCCACCTGGAGAAGAAATACATGCAAGTATTTTTCTGAAGTGTTTGTTTTTCTTTCTTGTTGCCTTCAAAGGGGTCAGAATATCAGTGAAACAAGATGTAAACAGAGTGTGATCTCAGATTACATTGGTTCCTGGGGCCATCAGCAAAGCAAACATCAGTTGCCCAATGAAAAATACAACTATTGACCATTATTGGAAGCTCACAGGCCATGTCTGACCACCAAGCAGCACAGTTAATGATTCTGTTCATTTCTAATACAAATAAACTGAAGAGAGGAAGTGGTCAGTAAATGCTGAAGCTGAAGACGAGATGAGAAGGGAGCTGGGGGAATGAGGTTAATAAAAAATGCTCAGGGCTGACATTTCTTCTTTATTTGAAACATTCTTGGGCATGACATGATCTTGTTGATACAGTTTAGTAAGCCACAAGCTGGCGCCAGGTTTTAAGGTCCTTCCCACTGTGTATTCTTTTATGAGGTTCACCCTCCTACTCTTAAAAACAACAATAACAACAACAACTAAAATTTTAGAAGAAACTACAATTGAGTTTACCATGATCTGACAGTACTGGTAATATACTTGATTGTCAAAATGGGAAAAGATGAAGCAAAAATAATTTTTACTTATTAATCATTAAAATCATGAGAGATGAGAAAATAATTCTGAAGATCTGTACCTTAGTTATTGATAGAAAAATAATGTCCTCAAAGGAGGTTGACCATCAGTTGATAAAGATTTTTTTGACCATTGCAACTCATTAGTGTCATCTTCTACTGCTTACTTGATTGTAAGTTTCTTGAAGGCAAAGGCTTGTATTATCTAAGCTATTTCACTAGCACAGTGTTCCATACATTATAGTCACTCATAGTCAGTAAGATTTGACTTCAAATCCCTCCTCAGATACTTATAATCAGTATAATCTTGGGCAAACTACATAGCCCCTCTCACACTCAGGTTCCTTACATGTAAAATGTGGGCAATAATAACTATCTTACTGGTTCATTTTAAAGATCAAAGGAAATAACATAGATTAACCACTTTTAAATCCTTAAAACACTACCCAGATGGTACTTTTTAAAAGAGAAAGAGTTTCTAAAAATTAACCAAGAAAATCCACTCCGGAAGTTTCAGTAGTCAGTTCCAACTAGAACTGGGTACAATTAGGACTTGTTACCTATGTAACAAGGACAGCATGGAGCCATAGACTCCACTGCCTATATGGGTATAGTCAAGGAAATGTTGGAATAAGCGGGAAAGTTTTCTGAATGTGAGTGGAAAGTGACCTGGAGGGCATGAACTGAAATGGAATGCCCGTTTATAAATTCCAAGGGAAATTAATTAGTTTTGAAAGTTATAAGTCAGGATTCCCAGGCATTTAGAGGAATTTCACATGTATGGTTCTATGACCTTTCTAGTTTAATGTTGTTCCATGTTCCTAAAGCTTCAAATATGAAAAATATAACCAGATAACTTTAAAAATCATTTTTGATTAAGTAATATGTGACCTCAGACAACTTTTATAATAAAACTCCCTGAACACAATCTTTTTAGCTTTAAGGGTCCTTTTTTAATTTTTAACATTGGTATGTAAGTATGTATATCAGTATAGTCATCTCCCACTTGCTTCACTGTGAAAACTGAATAAACCCAGTGCCTTCATAATTAATTATTTACCTTACTGAATCTGAGAAATTGTTGCTACTGCTGTTGTTTTTCCTCCCCCTCTCCTTTTGAATTCCAGGTTATAATCAGCTTCACCATTGGGGTGATGTGCCTTACATCTAGCCATGATATCATTCTGCTATAGTTTTCATTATTTGTCTCTTGTCCTCCAGAATGTAATTTTTTTTTCTAAAGACCTGATCATTATCCACTTTTTATGAACTCATGAGAAGTCTTTTGGTCTTTTCTTCCTCAGGCTAAATAATTTCTGTCACTTTCTCCTCCTCCCCGCCCCCATTGATTTACTTTCCTGTCCTTTAATCCTTTTAATGTGCTAGTTGAAAATACTTCTGAAACTGTGAAATTCTTTAAGATTCATGAATATAGGCTTGGCCAATACTGGAATTTTTCAGTAGAACTATAAAAAAATAGTCAACAGTTAGTATTTTCCTTCATTGACTGAAATGAAATCAAGAAGAATCAAGCCATAAAACCCCACTTATTTATTTTGCATAAATAAGCCCAAATCTATTTTTTTTCATAAATGCACTAGCTCTGCTTAGGAGAACCGTTTCAAAATGGTTTATGGTTAAGTCAGGAATTTACACATTCCGTTACACCAATCCCTAAATGTCAATGGAAAGAATGTTGAGCTGGAAAGCAAATAGAGGTTTGAGAAAGAAATCTGCAACTGCTCATGACATAGGATTTGTTTTATATTTTTTTCTATATTTGATAATTGATGCTTGATAAATTTTATAATACATTCTTTGTCATCACCTTTCGCTGTCCATCCTCATTTAATATGTGCTACTTGTCGATTTTTCCCCATATCTGCTTCTCAAATTGTTGTTACTATATTTTTATTTCTTTGCTTATTTGGTGAGATTTATGAGAGTGTGGGTTTCATTGACCAAAAGAAAAAAATTGTCAGGGATGCAAATAATAAGAAATATTGAAGCTGAATTTAATGTTTTTCAACAACTTTGTTAAACCTGTAATTAAGCCTTACACTTACACAGGAATCCATTAACTACCAATCTGCTAGGTTACTCATACATGGAATAGCAAGAAATGTCCATACTTCAAATACATACACATATATGTGTCCTTTTTGTGTGCATGTGTGTTCATACTAACACGCACACACATATAGTCCCAATTACAAATAATGAATAGGTTCTTTCCTCCTGCTACTTCCTGTGCGCCTGTTCTTCCAAGCATGACTCTCAGATATGAGAGTGTCAAATCTCCTCCCTTAATTACATTTTCAGCATGGTAAAAAAAGAAAAAATCTTGAATTGGAACTTCTTGGTTTTTAACAATTGCCAGTTCTCCTTTTCAAAGGAGAGGACAGCTTTCCATTAGTAATTTAAACCTAGGTCATTCACAAGGAAGGGTTTGAGCTTTGAAAGTTCCTGGTGGCTATTTTCTAAATAGTAAACGATCTGTACACCTAAAATACAGCTCATTTGTGCTTTGAAGGTGACTGGAGTGCCCTTTCAACCCTATGTCACACAGTGGTTAGTTGGTGTTGTATGAAATTTACATAGATACCAATTTGGATGGGCTGTATACCAAAACACCAGAAGAACACATGTACCAGGTAAGGACAACATCACATTGAGAGAAAAATATTTTATTGGAGTAGTTTTCAAGCCTTTCTTTCCCTCGCTTTCTCTCTTAGGTCATCACTCTACTCAACCCTGGATAGCTTTCTAACTTACCTGTCACAGAAATAACCTTATGTCCCCAGATCCTGCTTTGCCTTGAGGGCAGGCTTCGGTCTGAACCTAAGCTGCCAAAGGTGGAAAGGTTAATCCAATTGAGAGAAATGGCTCTTTCTTCGTCCTTGTCTCTAATTCCAGTAATGCAATGTAATGAAAAGACTCCTAGAGACAATAGATAATTGTGCCCTGGGTATAGAGACAGTGTCCTTGCAGGAAAAAATGAAAATAACTAGCTTTTTTTTTCTTCACCCTACAAAGAAGGAAAGGAAAACAGCCTTGTCTTTTCAATTATGTGTGTTTCTTAAGTTTAGAAATTCATAAAGTCAACCAAATCTCAAATATAAATTAGTGAGATGTTGGGATCCATACAAATTTCCTATAATGAGCCTATTCTTACAACAAAATTTCTGTGGGCTCTTCATTAACCATTAAATTTTAGCTGAAATTATCTATATTCAATTTTCTACAAGAAGCATAGCTTACCTTCTTATAACCTGGAAGTAGAAGACTCATCTTATTTTGTTTTTCTTCAAAATATTAAAAACTTCATTGTCGAGTTCTAATAGAATAAATAATAATAGGCAATTATTAAAACAACAATAAAAACTTTGAGAAGGACATCTTTAAGAAATTTATACTTCACTATTCTTCACTTTAGTAAGGATAGGTAGTTTCATTAAATGTCATTTTCTATGCACTTATATTTATAAAGGAATCTTATATGATCTTAATTCCAGTTTTGAGACACATTGTTTCAACAGATCCTATAAGCTACATTTTGGCCTATTAAGTCAAATAGTATTTTTCTTTAGAAATCAACAAATGATAATTAGAAGTATTTTTATTGCCTTCACATTAAAAATTTGCCTTTTACCATTTCACTTGTCATCAGGGATAACCAAGATAATATCAATAATCAGTATAAAGATTTAATACCTAGAAAAGCAATTAAGGAAATAGTCAAGCAATCCATCCACAAATACCAATTAAGCATTTACTGTGTTCCAGGCATTGTGCTAAGCATTGAGGATACAAAATGAGGGGAAAGATAGCTCTTTCCTTAAGAAGCTCACATTGTAATAGGGAAAACAAGTAAATAATTAGATACATACAAGAAATATTCAGAGTATATGAAAAATAATCTTAGAGGAGAAAGTATTAACAACATATGAGATGAGGAAAAGATCTCTTTTAGAAGGTTTATTTTGAGCTGAGTCCTGAATGGTATACAAGGAAACCAAGAAAGAGACGAGAAGAGAGAACCCTTCAAGCATAAGGAAGAAAGTGTGGAAGACACAATGTAAAGGCACAGAGATGGGAATGTTTTCTTCAAGGAACAGCAATTAAGCCAATGCAGCTAGGAGTTCCAGTATATGAAGGAAAGTGGAATAAGAAGATTATTAAAGTAGAAAGGGTCCAGCTCTCTGGCACAGTGGATAAAATGCTGTCCCTAGCGTCAGGAGGACCTGATTTCAAATCCAGCCTCAGACACTTACTAGCTGTGTGACCCTAGGAGGTCACTTAACCCTATTTGCCTCAGTTCCTCATTTGTAAAATGAGCTAGAGAAGGAAATGGCAAATCACTCCAGTATCTTTGCCCACAAAATCTCAAATGGAGTCACAAAGAGTGGGATGTGACTAAAATGGCTCACTAACAAAAACAATAAACATAAAGTCTACCTGTGAAATCAATATGCATTTATTAAGGGTTTATTATGTGTCAGGCACTAAGGTAAGTTCTAGAGACTGAAAGAAAAACATAAGCAACATTTTCTTTCAATGAGTCTATATTCTAATGGAGAAAAAGACATTAAAATAATTATATACATATAAGATATATAAAAAGTAACCTTGAAGTAGTCTCAGAGGACTAATTTTGTAACAGGGACTGAGTAAGGCTTCTCATAGAACTTGGATTTTCACCATGACCAAAAGATGCCAGGGAATCCAGAAAGTAGAGAAGAAGAAAGAGAGCATTCCAAGAAGGAGGAAAATACCCTGTTAAAGCATGCACCAGGAGAACAGGAAATAGAATGTTGTGTGAGAGAAAATTTGGAGAGCCCTGTATAGATGGGTCAGCAAGTATGTGATGGGGAGTGTAAGATGCCTGGAGAGGTAGGAAGAGGCCAGACTGTGAAGCTTTTTGGAAATCCAAAGAGAGGATTGTGGATATGTCCTAGAGATAATACAACGAATGAAGTTTATTGAGCAGAAGGGGGTTAATGGTCTGACTTGCATTTTAGGAAGATCACTTTTGCAGCTTAGTCAAGAATAGACTGGAGAGAGCTGAGACTTGATGCAAGGAGGTCAACTGGAATGCTTTTGCAGTAATACTACCACCAGGGTGGCAACTATGTCAGAGTAGAGATGGGTCCACGTACTAGAGACAAAGGTAAACTGGACAAGAAGGTGTAAATAGTGAAGAACAGAGGATGATGTCCAGTTTGTGAGCTGAGAGATGAAGGGACTGAGAACAAGGTAATGTCCTTGACAGTAACAACAAAGCGAGGAAGAAGGGACTGGTTTGGGGAATATATACTGAGTTTAGTTTTAGATACAAGGGGTTTAAAATTTCTATGGGATATCCAGTTCTCAATACCTAATAGGTGAATACATAAGACTAGAGATCAGGAGAAAGGTCAGGCCTTGATAAATACATCTGAGAATCATTTGCATCTATGAAGAGCATTAGATGACAAACAGCAGACTTTATGTTAAATGTTTGATGTCTTTTCACTGGCCTTTTGAGGGTGATAATATCCTTCCATATTTACCATTAATCGTCTCCCTTTTATTCTATGTAACTACATTCAAAGGAACACTGTGATTATTGTAGGGTCTCCCCTGCACATGGCTCAAAGGAAAATGGACAGATGCAGTAGGTTTCCAGTGAAAACTTGTAAATGTGAAGTGGATAAAAGATGGTATCAAGGACACATCTAAGCAAAAACAACATGTTGGCCAGTCAAGTAATGAATCAGAGAGATAACAAAGGGGTAGTCTAACTGTCCAAAGACTCTCAAGATATTACAAAACTTCATCTATGAGTTTTTAGACTGTAGTCTGGAATGATTTTTTTTAATATAGATAAATGCATACACACATATACATATATACAGGCATACATATATAATGATTGCAATGTAATTTATTTCCTTCATAAACCTCTACATTTCATCCATTTAAACCATTATTCTAAGAAGTGATAAGTAGGCCTCACCAGGCTGCTGAAGGGATTCATAACACAAAAAAAGACTAAGAATCCATGCCTTAGAGGAAGTTCTCCAGTAGCAGATTAGGTAGAACTCAAGAAGATTTAGGAAGGACATAGATAAAAAGAGCAAAGGATAAGAAAACATAAATCTCTTGTCATCTACACTGATGAAAGAATACATACTGATCAAATTATGGATTCACTGATGTTTCGAAGTGAATACTAACTAGAAAATAATTGTTAGCAACAATATTCTCCCAGTGATATTATATGGCTAAAAATCATGGAATGCCGCTATCTGAGAAATATACAAATGAAAGGAGCCTGAAGTCCAATGAAAAGTTATTTTCTAGTTGTATTTAAGATGCAGTCTACTAACAAAATTATTTATACATTAAAAACTGAAAGTCCATATGTTATCAGGCAAGGTGATGAAATATTCATATAATGAGACTAAGGGGTTATCATAAATGGACAGCCCAAAGGTTACACTGATACTCTTCAGATATTAAAGAAGAGAAGCATCAGTTCTATTCAGTAAGCATTTACTGAGTGTCTGCTATGTGCCCGGTTAAAGGATACATGCTAGGGATGAAAAGACAGAAAATGAATCAGTACTTGGGCTAAAGAAGGTTAAATTCTATTGAAAGAAAACGTGTACATAGAAAATCAAATACAAAATATATACAAAGTAATTTACATAGAGAGGGCAATGGTCTAATATGTAGGGTGGTTTGTTAATAACTCAATGTGAATTTAAATGGACATGATGAAAGGATAGGGTATATTGAGATAGGAACCTTGTAGATATGGAGCTAACACTGATCTGTATGAGGGAAAAAGGAGTGACAGTCTTTGAAGGGAGGTTCAGTCTAGGGAAACTAAGAATCAGAAGCATGGAGATTCTGAAAGGAGCCATAGGGCAGTAGATTTACCTTTTTCAGGTAATATAGTAATATTAATTTGATTATTGGTCCCTAAGCAATAAGTGGAAAGAGTAGGAGAGAGTACATGTGAGTCAGCAGCATAAATAATAAGTCCTTTCTAATTGCTGGATAATCAAGGCAGGATTTTTTGGATACCTGTGTGAAGCTGGTCTTCAGGCATGTTTGAGATACTTATCCTGGCATAATTAGCTTCATTGAATGCTGAATTGAACACTGATGTCTTTTCCTGTGATTTGTATTCATGAAAAAAATATTTTATTTTTGGCAAAGAAAATGTTCTTACAACAAAACATAAAACAACAACAACATAATAAAATTAATTTAATCCCTAACCTAGGACTCACTCCAACATTTAAATCATCTCTTGCAAGGAATGGGGAGGGATGGATCCAGGATTCATAAGATTTTTGGTCCCACACTGATGAATGGTGTAATGGGTAGAATATTTATGGAAGACTGATGAAGAAACATAGGTCATAATAAAGGCATGGGATAAGAAGGTCTTGAGTGATTCCAATTTTCCCTGCTGGAAGAATATTTGTGCCAATGGGAAAATGGATTAATTACCTGCATGAGTGAGCATCATAAAGTTTTTACTTTGTGCCACACGTTGTACTAAACTGTGTGGATACAAATGCACATGGGCAAGGAAGTCTCTTGTCTTCAAGGAGTTTACATTTTAATAAGGGAAGAAAAAACATAGGAGAGATAAAGTTAGAAAGGAAGCATAAAGATGCATAACATAGCCTGCAGGGCAGGCTAAGATAAATTGAAAGTTATCCTACTCAGGCCTAGGATTCCAGGAATTGAAATAACCAGGTAGCCAGAATACAGGTAGCATAGCTCAGTGATGAAGTGGTTGGGTTCAAAGTCCCACAGCAAGTGAATGATAAGGCAGAGAAGCAATACAAGAGCTATTGTTATTCAGTAGATATTATCTGGTGTCCTTGCTTAGCTAGGGCAACTGGGCAAAATCACTTCACCTTTCTGGACCTCAATTTTCTTCACCTTTTACAGAGAAATGCTAATACTTGTACTATCTACCTTGCATTAGTATGAAGGAAATGCTTCCTCAACCTTAAAGAATAAGCCAGATTTGTTATTTACGCTATTGCTACCCATGTTGTTATAACCCATATATCTTTAGTAAGTTTCTTTTCTGAGGGTATGGCAGTATGCGAACAAGGGTACGTTTGGAAATCTTTAGCAACTAGTTCTCTGAAAAAGAAAAAAATGGATGCATCACACAGATTTAAGTTTAACTTAGATTATTAACACTTTCTCTTCACTTTCTTAAGTCTGGACAAATGACAAAATAATAAAGCAAGCACTGATATGTAGTGTTCACCCAATTTCAAGATTTAAATACCCACACTGAAAATTTAACAGTTGGCTCCAGCATACCCATTTGTGGGGATAACCCTGGATTCTCAAAGACAATGCATGTGGATAACAAATTATGGCAGAGCATACCTAATGTTCAGGGTTTAGTAGGAACTGGGGAATGTATGCTTGGTCAGGGGTCTAGAGACCAGCCCAGCTCTGTCTTGAAAGACTCATTATTTAGTTTACCATAGTGTGATGAATCTTGGTTAAAACATCTCTTAAAGAAAATGCATTGGTTTATAGAGAAGATGCAATCTATAGCAAGGGGATATAGGGAGGGATTATCCAAATCTTGGAAGAATGGATCTTTAAAGCATCAAAGTCATTCTCATGAACTCCCAACCAAGTGATCTCTTCTAGAGGATAATAGCATAGTTATCTTCCTCTCTCAAAATGAAGGTTTCCTTCCATTAAAAAGAGCAAGTGAGTCATCCTCAGGATCAACTGTCTCACCTCATTTAGCTGACATTAGCTGACATACCATTTGACATCAATGGAACCAATTTTGTGAGACTATGGGAAGAAAAGGCATTCTCCTCTCTGCTCCACCCTATTGCAAGTTGAAAAACAGAACTCTGTTTAACCTTTGGCCTTAACTAAATCAACAACATTTCAATTCGCATTCACATCAAATAAAACTTCCTATGTTAAAAGATTTCTTTTATTAGTTTCCAATAAACAAAATGACATTAAACGATATAGCCTGCTTAAATGGTGCTTAAGGATAAATCAGAGAAATAAACAAGACAATATCATAAGGGGTGAAAAAAAAAACCAAAAACAAACCTTTAAACGGATAGAAGAAATGGCATGCACATTTCCACAAGCCAACTTGAGATTTTACCTCACTAGAAGATTTTGTTTACTTGAATGACTACTACAAGAAAGATTTTCTAATAGGATCATGTTCAAGAAACTTAACTAAGCATTTAAGTTCCCTGTGGTACTAAGTTTCCACAGGGGAAAATGAAGCAGACAGATAATCCCTATTTAAAAAAAAAGCAAATCATTCTCTAAGATTCAGTATACCCTAAGGCACAACTAAAAAGTCTAGGAACAATTCCCAAATTCACTATCTGTTTGACCTTGGGCAATTACTTGGAGAACCTCAGTTTCCCCATATGAAAAATGAGGGGATTTGATGAGATGGCACCTGGGTTCCCTTCTAGTTCTAGAACAATGACTTCTGCATATTCATTGCTAAATTTTCACAGATGAAGAAAAGGATAATTCAATGCATTTAAGAAAAATAATAATACAATAAATTCTCTCTTAAGGCCCCTACAATACAGACTTTAAAAATATTAACATCAAATCTTCACATTAATGGTCCCAGAAAAGAAAATATTCTAGAAGGAGTACACACACACACGTACACAAAAACTGAAATAAACCTCTTAGTATAACATAAAACACTTAAATAACTCATTTTAGATTCACTTCATAACATCTAGTTCCTAGTTAGATTTATTTGATATCTATAGTCTATGATATATTAGTTCAATTGTTTTAATCATGACAATATAGAAGCCAATTTTGCTGGTTCCATATCCATATTGCATGTATGCATATACATACACACATGTGTGCACATATACACACATGACATGACATGACAACACGATACAATATAATGCGATATGATATGATATGACATGATACGACATGATATGCTATAATGCGATGCATGTATGCCCCAGTAGCATGCTTTTAGATTGAAAAATCAAGTTCAAAAGAAAGGAATGCCAGAGTCCTGATAAGCCAGTAGTACATCCAAACTGATTGGACAGTTTTACAGGGCTCAAGACTCAAAAGGAATCTGCTGTGTGAGATGGCAACCAAAAGAATAATCTAATTCTGTCTGGAGCTAAATTAAGAGAAATGCCACCTACGGGAATAAACGAATCCATGCATGCCTCAGTCAGAAGAAATGTAGAATATTGTGTTTAAGTCTGTTCACCACAGCTTACAAAAGATAACAAAAAGGTAAAGAGTGTCCAGAGGAGGATCACCAGGAGAATAAATGGTTTTAACTCCATGTCAGATGGGAATTAGTGTTAGAAGGAAGTTAGGAGGACATTTAAATATAAAAAAGGAAGACATGGGGAGGAAGGAAAATGGAGGGAGAAAGGGATATGATTGTTATCTTCAAATATTTGAAGGGTTGACATCTACAAGACAAGCCTTCTATTCGACCTCAGAATATTATATTAAAAGTAATGGGTAGAATTAGTAATTATGTATATTCAACTTTGGCATAAGGAAAAAAATGATGAAGCAAATATCTAAGCAATTAAAGTAATTGTGTCCACATAAAAGTCAAAAAGCACACCTAGGGTTATATTGTAAAGCCAAGCAGGAGCAGCTCTCCTGAGGACTGCTGCTGTGAATAACTTTAAGTTTCTGATTGCATAGTATCGTGAACTCTCCATTTATTCCGAAATAAACTAAAGCAAAACATTCACAGAAACCAAAGTACAACATTCACAACAATATAACATGACAACCTATTACTAAGGTAACCACATAGTCTTAAACAAAAGATATTCAGTAAGTCACAATCTCCATAGATCAATATAAAGTACCTTCTAAAGTTTCTTTCATAGTAATTGGAGACTGGCTTCCAATCATCCTTAACTCAATCATCCTTAAGGAGCAATCATCCTTAAGGGATACAAAGAATAAAGGTCTCCCACCCCTAAGTCATATTGTCTTAATCTTGTCAGTAAGCACTAAGTATCCAAGTAAAGGTTCTTTCATCTTGACTAAAGGCTGACTTCCAAACTCCATGGCTTCTCTTCCATATTGCCACCTCTTGCCTGAATTCACCCAACTGTCACCTGGGATTAACAGATAGGAAGTTCTTAGCTACTATTCCAGGTCCTGTTTCATATTAAAACTCAGGGTGACTAGTCCATGTCAAGCCCTTCACAGTTTCTGTTTCTGCAAAGACAAAGCTTAACAGAGTCACAATAATATTATCCCATTACACTTAGCAGATTTAAAACAATATTCACCCACATTGCAGGCATTATCATCTCAATTCACTTTCTACTTGTGAAATCAACACAAGTCAACAGACAGGGTGCTTTTGTCTGACAAAGTGTCACAATTCAACATACAGAATGCTTCTGTCTGACAAAGTAGCAAAAACAAATCAACACAGACAGAACAGAGAGACTGCCAACACCACAAGTGTTCTTCCTCTCAATTCTGCTCAGTTCCAGTGTGTTGCTTTTAGATGCTCTTCTTCTTCCTGTTCCACCCTTCCTGTTGCTTCAGCAAGTTCCTCCCACTTCCAAATAACAGGAAGGGCTAAAGACACTTCAGTGACTGTTACTATAGTAACTGAAACACTTAGATAAGTACCATTTTGCTTGCCATTCCAGATAGAGTTTCCCTTCATTGGGGGTCTTCAAAGAGCAGCTGGAGGGATTGAATTAAAAGCTACTGATCACAGAGTAAGTGGATTGGGACTCCAGGCCCTATTAAAATGTGGTCTTAGAACTAGAAGCAACAACACAAATCATCTAGTTAAATACCTTCATTTTATTTTATTTTATTTTTTATTAATTTTTAAATTTGCTTTCTTGTTTACATAATTCATTTTCATGAGATTTTTGAATTACAAATTTTCTTCCCGTCTTTCCCCTACCCCACCCCCAAAGCAGTGATCCCATTGTAGAGCCCCTCCCCTAATCTGCTCTCTTACTTTCTGGTAGGGCAGGGAGTGTCTCCCTACCCCAGCCCATGTATATCTTAATTCCTAGTTGCAGGTATTGCAGAGCTTTAAATTCTAGATTCTTTCAATTCCTCCCTTGTCACCCACCCCCAGTAGAAGGACAAGCAATTCAACACAGGCTGTGGATGTGTGGTTATACAGAACATCTTCATAGTGGACATATTGTGACAGTGATCATATGTCCCTCCTTCCGATTGTTCCCCGC
>CM053594.1:135417567-135436659 GCA_028646575.1 Pseudocheirus occidentalis | reverse complement strand
AAATGAGAATGATGCAAGAAAATCATGAAAAGAGAGTCAGCAACCTGACTGAAGAAAATCATACCTTAAAAAACAGATTAACTCAAATGGCAAAAGAGGCCCAAAAAGCCAATGAGGAGAAGAATGCCTTAAAAAGTCAAATTTGCATGATGGAGAAAGAATCATAAAAGCATTCTGAAGAGAATAATTCCTTCAGAATTAGAGTGGAGCAAATGGAAGTAAGTGACATTATGAGAAATCAAGATACTATTAAACAGGTCCAAACAAATGAAAAAATAGAAGACAATGTGAAATATCTCCTTGAAAAAAACACTGACCTGGAAAATAGATCGAGGAGAGACAATTTAAAAATTATTGGACTACCTGAAAGCCATGACCAAAAAAGAAAAGAACTTAGAAAGCATCCTTCAAGAAATTCTCAAGGAAAATTGCCCTGGTGTTTTAGATTCAGAGGGCAAAATAGAACTTGAAAGAATTCACTGATCACCTCTTCAAAAAGATCCCCAAAAGAAAACTCCTAGAAATGTTATAGTCAGGTTCCAGAGTCCCCAGAAGAAGGAGAAAATATTACAGGCTGCCAAGAGGAAGCAATTTAAATACTGTGGAAATGCAATTAGGCCAACCCAAGACCTGGCAGCTTCTATATTGAGGAATTGAAGAGCCTGGAATATGATATTCCAGAGATCAAGAGAGATAGGATTAAAACCAAGAATCACCTATGCAGCAAAACTGAATATAATGTTCCAGGGGAAAATATGGTCATTCAGTGAGGTGGACTTTCAAACATTCTTCCTGATAAAACTAGAACTTAAAAGAAAATTTGACACTCAAATACAAGAAGCATGAGAAGGTAAACATGGGGAAGAAATCATAAGGAACTTATCAAAGTTGAACTGTTTACATGCCAATATGGAAAAATGATAATAGTAACTTATGAAACTTTTCTCAGCATGAGGATATGTGAAGGGAATATAAATGTGTGTATGTAAACATATACACACACACACACCAACATATATGTCTATATAGGAGTGTGTGTATGCATATATATATATATATATGCATAGAAATACATATCTGAGTGTGTGTATACATGAATTCATAGAGGGAACAGGATCAATTGAATAGGAATGGATGACACTTTAAAAGGTGCAATTCTGAGGTGGGAGAGGATCATAATGAGAGGATACAGGGAGAGACAGAATGGGGTTAATCATTTCATATAGAAGAGGCAAAGGATAACTGTTACAATGGAGGGGAAGAATAGGAAGACAAAAGGGAAAGATCCAACTTTACTCTCATTGAATTTGGCTTAGGGAAGGAATGACATAAACTCTAAACTGGGTATCTTGCCACACAAGAGAGCAGGGGGCATAGGGATGAGAACTGGGATGACAAAGGGGAGGGCAGGGTAGCAGGGAAGGTTACTGGAAGCACACACTTCTGTAAAGGGACAGGGTAGAGAATAGAAGAAGGAGAGGGGCAAGATAGGAAGGACATACCATCAGTCTCTCACAATATGTCCACTGTGGAGATGTTCTTCATAATTACACATGTATAGCCTGTATTGAATTGCTTGTCCTTCCAGTGCGGGTGGGTAACAAGGAAGGAAGGGAAAGAATCTAGAATTTAAAGTTCTATAATCAAATGTTAAAATATATATGTATATATAAATATATATGTATATATAATTATTGTTGTTATTGTTACTATAATTTATTATTATTAACTACATGCAACTGGGAATTTAAATATATAGGCACTGGGATAGGTAGACCAATCCTACCCTACCAGAAAGTTAGAGTGGCAATGGGGGAGGACATAGGAGAGAGCACATTGGGGGAAGGGCTTTACAGTGGGATCACTGTTTGGGGGTTGTGGGTGGGGGAAAGATGGGGAGAAATTTTGTAACTCAAAATCTCATGGAAATGAGTGATATAAACAAGAAAATAAACCATTAAAAATAAAAAAAAATTTTAAATAAAAAAAAGACTCCCTAAAGTAGAACCTATTGTTTCTGATTAAAAGCTTTTTAATGGATATATTTGTCCTAAAGTTTGTCTGCTAGCCAGAGCTTCTGATGAAAATTTGTTGGAGGAACAACAGAAAATGAATAAAAGTAATTCAATTGAGTTGTAAGTAGTTTCAGGACATAGATCACTCCTTATTCATTATTGTATTTATCTAACACTGTGCCTTGCTCTTAGTAGGTCCTCAACAAATAGTTGTAGAATAAATGAATGAAATAAACAGACTTAATCCATGAGCTCAGAGAGCTGATTATCATATAGGTATGGAGTGATTGAATGACTGAATTAATAAAATAAAAAATTGATGAACTAAAAAACTCAACATTTTAGAACGGTTCCTGATCTGAAGTAAGACTGTGTGTGTGTGGTAGTTGAAATTTGAGCCAGACGAGAGAATAAATGGAATGCTCAGAAAATAAATTCAGTCAATTTCCAGATTTTATAGAAAAAAATACTATAGGGTTTAGCTCAAATTCAAAGAAGTCTCTTTTCACCTGAAGCTATTTGTGCAGGCCATCATACCTCACACACAGAGTTGGCCAGGAGAAGGGATAACCATACCGATCTCTAAACACAAATAAATAGCATAGACTTGTTTGTATAGTTTAGAATTGTATTTCCTCAAACGTTTGATCTCTTGCTCACTAAGAAATTGCAAGAAAAACAAAAGAAGGGAGCTGGACAGGGCTAAGGGAATTGTTATAGGAGATATTAGTTTTGTAGGGAATACAGTTCATACAATAGACAAATTAGTCAATGCTTATCTGGTTAGAATATACTGTTAAACAGTAGACAGATTTTAGGATTATCGATAGAAAAAATTTTGCTTACCAGCACAACCTATGTTAAGTACACACAGAAATAATGGAAAAAATTAAATACTCATTACTTATTAAAAACAGAAGGATCAAAATCTCTTGTTCGACCTTTTAAAATAAGTTTTATTGATGTATTTTGTTCTAATGTTGCCAACATTTTTGTCGATGTCCCTCTCTTTCCCCCTTCCAGAGAGCCATCACATATTTCAAGCAGTATTTTAAGACAAAAGATAAGAAAAAGGAAAAAGAGGAAAAATAGCAAAACCAATCAATATATTGAAAAAGTCCTCAAATGTGCAATATATAGTAACTGTGAACCTACTACCTCTACTAAGAGGTAGGCTGGGAATGTCCTCATATCTTTTATTTCCAGACTTGCTTCTTTTGTTTTTTTTAAATAATTTTGCAACTTGGTTTTTCATTGTACTGTGCTTTTTTTTTCCCCATTCAATTATTGTAGTCACTATGCATGCTATGTTCTTGTATCTGATTATTTCATTCTGCATCAGTTCATCAGAGGTCTTTCCATGCATCTTTGGTTTCATCATGCTCCTCATTTCTTACAAAATAGTAATATCCCATTACATTCATGTACTTCAATTTGTTTAACCATTTTTGAATCATTGGGAATCTACTTTATTTCCATTTTTTTCTATCATAACTGTGCTGCCATAAATATTTTGCTGTACATGAGTACCTTCTTTTTATCAATGGTTTCCTTTTGGTATAAGCCCAGTAAGAGAATCTCTGGTCAGAGATTATGGATATCTTAGTCATTTTATTAGTATACTTAGAAATTGTTTTACAGAGAAGTTGTATTAATACACAGCTCCACTAACACATCTTGTGTTTTTATCTTCCAACTACTCGGCAAAATGGACTACTATTGTATTTGTTTATTTCATTTTGAACAGTTTTCTGAGTGTGATGGGTATAAAGACAATTGTGATTTGCTTTTCTTTTATTATAGGTTATTTGCAGTATTGGCTCATGTGGTTGTTAATACTTTCTAATTTTTCTTTTGGGAACTAAGGTTCATATTCTCAGAACACTAATCATTTAGTTCATTGCTATGGTTATACATATATTCACATATATATATACATGCACACATATGTATATACATACATATACATATTTGTTAAATGGGAAGACAAATAGGATCATTTATAAAGCTAATTTTTAATAAGGGTAAATGTTACCCTTCTGGATTATTGCATTTCCCCAATTAATAACTTAATAAGCCCACCCTTTGCCTGTAGGTCTCAGAAGACTGAACTTGATTTATACTTTTGAAAGTAAACTTGATACCAAAATATAGTCTTCTATCTCATAGATTTATTTTGAATATATCTGGGCATAATCGCCACAGAAAGAGCAGATAAAGATGTATGTAACCTACAGGAATATAATGGTAAGGAAAAGAGGTTCAAAATGAGCTTCCTTCCCTTCCTATCACCCTGTTAACACTAAAATATCCTGGCCCTCTTTCAAAAGGGAGTAGAGTGGGGAATTTCAATCATTATTTGTTTTGCTTCAATGATCAAAATATCTCAGAGGTAATAAATGTTTTCTATCTCCTTGTTAAATAAATGAGAATGCTTTTATTTCCTCTCTCAATAACCGAAAATGGGTCCTTCAAGTGCCAACAACACCAACAGCAACAAAAATAGTAATATTCATTATAATAAGTACCATTTGTAGAGAATTTACTATGGGCCAGTCACTGTCTGTGTTTTACAATTATTATTATCTTATTTGATCCTTACAACAACCTTTGGGGTACAGAAGTGATTATTTCCATTTTTATAGGTAAGGAATATGGAGCAAGTATATGTTAAGTGACTCAACAAAGGTGCTGTAGTTAATAAGGATCTAAGATTGGATTTAAATTCAGATCTTTCTGATTCCAGGCCCAACACTTTCTCTACTACTCTACCTAATTGCCATCAGCACACATATGGGTGTACACTCACACACACACACACTCATATAAGTATTTATGTAAATATATGCAAATATAGCCAAGATATAGCTATAAACAGATGCACATGTTTATATGTATCTATGATTATATATAAAACCACGTCTATATCTATATACACATATATGTATACAGATTCATAGGCATGGATAAAGGCCTTCTGTTTTTACATTATCTTTATTTCCAAATAAATTCTACCTAGAGAATTAACCCTTTAAAAAAGTGAGAAAGAAAAGAAGGATGCATTAAAAGAAAGGAGAGAGGGAGAGAGGAAGGAAAGGGAAGAGAGCAGAAGGGAAAGGAAGGGAGCAGAGAGGGGAAGGGAGGGAAAAGGAAAATGGGAGATGGAGGAGAGGTGGTAATTAAGCAAAAGCAACTAACACAAAGAACAGATTTGATTGTACATGTGACGTTCCACACTTATAGACATCGATATTTATAAAGAAGGGATTTTTTCATCTTTTCTCAAATACTGAGCATTATAATTACCGAAGATCAAATTTTCATTGCTGTTGTTCTTTCCATTTATATTGTAGTAGTCTTTGTCTACATTGTTATCCCATTTCTGCTTAGTTTACTTTGCATAAATTTAATTGACTTCCCATTTCTCTATTTATTCCTTATAATCATTGCCTCTACTGGAGCAATAATATTCCATTTTTTTCAAGTAGAACATGTTGAGCTATTCCCCATCAATAAACATTGATTTTATTTATAATTTTTGTTACCAAGAAGTATTGTTATTGGTATTTTGTTTTAACCATAATTTTTATGTATTTGATTTCCTTGTGACATATGCCTAGCACAGTGTCTTTAACTAACACTTTAAAATAGATCTTAGTAGTAACTACTTCAACATAAGCCACATATATGGCCTAAGTGCATTATTAAATTCTCTTTCAGCAGCTCCTTCCTCTGGGCCAATCTTCATTCTGAAGGATGTTTAATCAGTAAGGAACCTTAAACAATAAATTAACCTAAGCATTAATCTTATTTCTCTCCAAATTCCTCTCCTCTGAAGGAGTTTTGGAGAAGATCAATATAAATATAAGGTTCTAAACTGAAGACTTTTCCCATTCATTATGTAAGAAAGGATATAGGATTAGGGTAATTTAGAAAGATGTATATAAAGGGACAAAAAGCTGCACCTATGGAGAAACAACTGGGAATTTGCCCAAGATTGTCAAAATTAGAGAATCATGAGAACCATTTTACTCTATTATCTAACAGAAATATCTGAACTTAATGCCTGTTTGACAAAAATAAATGGTTAAAATAGAAATATACCAGATTGTAGGTTTTCTCTGCTTCTTCAGGGGTTGTGTTCTGGGATCTCTTTTTTCATGAACCCTTACATCCAACATCTGTTGTTCCTTAGGCATTCACTCACAATGACTTTCTTTTCTTAAAAAAGTTGCTTGAGTCAACTTTTTATGTTGACAGTCCTAGGCAGACCCAGAATTATTTAATATGGTTTTGGGGACAAATACATCTCTCAAGGAGCGGATCTCCATATATATGTTCCTATCTTGTTCCGCAGCAGAATATGAAATGGAGCTAAAGAAATATTGGTAGTTTTACTTCTTGGGGTTTTGGTGATTGCAAAATTGAATTCTATGTTTCCGGGAACTTTGGATTTGCCATCTCTGACATTCTAATGATTTTTTTTTTGCTTTGAAGTGATGATGCCTACATTTAATTAAACTCATTCAAACAATGTCTGTTTAGATGACATTTTAAACCCAAATTAACTTATTTCAAATAACTCAGAAACAGCCATCTCATTTACAATTACTTTGAGAGACCCTAACTAGAAAAGCCAAGAGCCTCATCCATGACAGTGTACTAGCAGCTTGACCCATCAAAAAATGAACAATTGTTTAGTATGGATGTTTCATTAGGTTTGGGATATATCAATCTCACAGTTATATACCACTAATCCTTAGGGCCCTACCAAGTCGGAGATTTTGGAAAATCCATTAATCATTTTTATTGAAAAGATACAGAATAAGATAAATTTTTAAAGTAAGACAAACATGAGAATTATCAAAAGAGCAATGTGATGTCCCTTTTAAGAATCTCCAAGTAGTGATTTGAATTCCTAATATCATAGAAATTAACGTTGGAAAAAAATCTTAGACAACGTTGGATCAAATTGCTTTAATTTGCTATTTAGGAAACAGTATCAGAATGCTGACGTTATTTAATCATCACATAGTGAGTAAGGGAGGAGGGGAATCAAAGTAAAGACCCATGCCTTTGAATTCCGAATATTGTACTTTCATCATTAGTAGGAAGTAGAAGGATTCCCCAGATCCCTTTACTAGACTGTAATTCTAATGAGGGTAAGGATCATGTAAAATTTAGACTTTGTAATTTCTCCTGGTGCTAACATCAAAATGTGTCTTTTTAAAATAGAATAAAATTAGAGGCATCAACGTCTTGGCTTCCACATTGATGTCCATTATATCTATGCAAGATGGAAATAGTATGTGCTTCCACTTTTTTTTCCCCAACCCCCACCATTTTGAACTGGCCTTGTTTACTTTCCAACTAAAATGGCAAAGACCTTGTAATGCAGATTGTAAGTTATGTTACATCTCAACCTTGGGAAAGTAGATGTCACCCACCTGACATTAGACACCTTTTTATAGTCATCACAGTTGCCTGCAAGGCAGAACAAGAGATGAATAGCCATTTCCCACTCCCTTTATACTGGGCTCTGGTTTTCCTCCCTACATCTATGATACTAGGAAAATGAAGAGTAGAGAAATATAGAAAAGATAACATCAGGCTAATATATTTAGTTGATACCACACATGACTAAAAAGTGATTATGCTAAGCTTTAATCAAATAAATTAATATTTTGTTTTTGGTTTAAGTATTTTTCTTTATCTAGGAGTTCACATTTTCAACATCAGCTCCTTTATGTTTGGTAACTATGGCTTGCACTGATGATATAACACATGCTGACACCAAATATCAATTCTAGGTAAATCCAATTAAGCCCAGAAGCAAAACAGCTGGATTAGCAGTTCCCTGCATAAATTATTTTTCTTCCATTTACTTTGTCTTTTTGCAAATGAGCCTTTTAAGATGAAAAAAATTTAGCTATCAGTTTCCCCATTCCTTAATAATCTTGGAAGCCTAAAATAAAGCCAAAAAAAGTAAGACTCAGAGATTTCCATTTTATGCTCCTAATGTATTTGTTATGATTAAGGCTCTAAACTAATCTCCCTCAATCACATATGGACTTTCTATTTGGGAGGGAAGGTCATCAGAAGACCATTTAATGTGGTATCCTAATAAGGAATTTCCCCTCAAAGGCTAAGTTGCTACATCATTTTTGCTGTTTAGAAGTCCTTTGGTTTCATTCCTTTCCCACAAAAAATACAGCTAATAAAGCAAATAAAAGCAATTTAACAGCTAAGGTATTCAAGACAATGTGTTCATTGCTGCTAAATCAAAATAACACACACAGTCTTAGACAAAGAGGTATTTGGTCTCTTCTTTCATTAAGGTTCATGAAATAAGTGACATTACTTTTGTAGATTTTCTGATGGCCATTATTTATTATTATAATTGTGATTCCATTAATGAGACACCAAATAAAAGATACATTTGCAGGGCATCAAAAGAGACAATAAATATGTGTGCTGTATTTGTAGTTCTCAAAAGATTTATTGACTTAAAAAATCTTTATTTTTAATGGTCAATAGATTTCATTTGTTAAAAAAAGAAAAAGATTGATGTTGCAATTTAAGGGAAAACTTAATTTCATCTCTATGTCCTCTTAGGGAAGCTTCTTTCTCCTCTGCCTATCCTGATTCTCAATTATGGAGAGGAGAAAATACCAATAGAAAACACAACATGATGCTTCCCAGTTTTTAGACCAAAAGTATAATATTTAATTGGGGAGGGGAAGGTTTTGCTACCATTTTTGGAGGAAACCTTTTATATTTAAAAACTTGAATTAGAATTAGAAGCTTGTTCTTTGATTGGCAGGCCTATAGACAAAAATCACAGACTACTGCAGCTGAAAAGCTTTGAGAAATCAGATATCCTTATCAGTGCGATTTTCAAATGAGGAGAATGAGGCCAGAATGGTTAAGATATATCATCGGGCAGAGGATACAATTTTGGGCTTAGGAAAACATAAGTTCAAATACTGCTCCCAACATTTATTCAACAAGTGACCCTATCAAATCATTTAATATCTCTTCACCCCAGTTTCCTCATCTTTAAAATAGGAATAATAATAGCACCTGTCTCCTAAGGTGATATTGGGGATGCAATGAGATAACATACAAAAAGAACTCTGTAAGTCTTGAAGATGATAAATACATATCATAGTAATGTCTAAGTAAAGCGACAATCCAATGACTTCTTTAGCTAGTAAGGTGTGATATTCTTCCCATTAAAAAAAAAAAGTTGTGGATATTTTTTAACAAAACCAGTTGCTGCTTCCAAAGGAAAGGAGAACATAGTGGATGCAATAGAAAGGATTCTACACTTATAGTCAGAAGAACTAGGTTGAAATTCCCACTCTGTGATGGCAATTTATGACTTTTGTGACATTCCTCTCCTATCCATATAAATTAGATGGGGGAGGGGTGGAGTTAGAGGAGATGATCTTTGAAGCCTCTCAAAGCTTGAAATCCAATGATGATATGAATATTAAAGTTAGAAAAAAGTCAAACTATGCTGGAAAAGAGAAGGGTCCATATCTAGACTCATCTATGATTCAGAATTATATCCTCTATCTTTCGGTAAATATATTCAACTACAAATTAACTCAAAAGATGTCCAACAAAAACATATTTTGAACAATGTCTTTCAAACTCATGTTCTAAAATAGCCTAGAAGACAGATTAGGTATGGTGGTACTTATAATGTATAGGATTAGAGGTTCAGGGGTGCTCAAGACCCCAAAATACAAGTCTTCTCTCAGCCAAAGAAAAGTAAAGTTTATTAAAACTTTGCCTTACTGGGTAGACTGATCAGAGCCTTTGTATCTGTGATGCTTACATTGGGCAAGAGGGCCAGAATCATCTGACGCAGAGTAAGTCTGTGCTAGGTCATTCTCTGGCCTTCCTCCTCTCATGGAGGCAAGATGGGGTCTAATATACAGAAAGGTTGTGAGAGAAATCTAGGGGTGGGGCTAGAGGAAGACTTTGGGGAGGGTCTTCAGGAAGAGTCAGATGAGGTCAGACTCCAGTAATGAATTTGAGGAGGGAAGTTGCTGGAGGCTACCTGGTGATGACAGAAAATGGTGGGCTAGGCCAGTTCAAGGGTGTAACAGATTTGGATATAGATATTTTGGGAGGATCAAGGATGGGACAAAGGAGGGCCAACCCAGCAACAAAGATTTGGACAGAGCCACAATGAAAGGCATATGGCCTCAGGCAAATGCCTCAATGGGAAGATTCAAGGAGAGCTCATGGCGGCTCCCAGAGCCTGTACCTCATCAGTACCATGCTTGGCATATTTCCATATTAATGCATTGTGATGTAACTTATTAATCCAGTCTCTGCATTAAATGGAAAATGTGTGGCATCCTGTGAAGCCATTTCACACAATGTGACTCACATTGCAGTTGGTTTTCCTGAGTAAATTATAAGGCCTTAGAGAGCAACAGCTAAAGAAGAGCAGCACAAAACCCCCAATATTTTAAAGCCAAACAGTGAAGAGTTGATAGTGTTTTGTTTGGTTTTAAAATATATTCTTTTCTGAAACTCTGTTTCAAACATGAAATGTGGTTTTTGCCAGCAGAAAACTATCATTTAATTGGCAAAATGCGCAAATTTCCAGCTGAGGCACATTCAAAAAAATTTACAATGATGCCCTGAAGGCAGAAACAAAAATCCCCCTTTCTGCTATAAAAATCTGAGTCTACTAAGAAGAAATGACCAAAATTCACCTTAGAAAAATTTAGAATAAATTCAAAAACATCATTTGACCTTTGAACACCAACACTAAATAAATATTACTTACCTTTATACTTGTGTCTACTGTCAATTTCTAATTATTTTTTTAAGCAAGGATAGAGTGGGAATATGTTCATATCAAGACTATGGTAAAAAAAAAACATACAAATACCCATATAAAAGACCTAGGGACTTAAAAAATGTATGTTGCACCCTTCTCCTAGCAGATTATGATTGATACCTTCGGTTCTAATGTGCTTCTAATTGAACAGTCAAGTATTCTAGAGGAAAGAGTCAAACGAAAATACATACATACATAGGAAAAATCCAACAATTTTTGAAACTTGAAAGCAGGGAAAAGAGAATCAGTAAAACAGAGAGACAAAGAGAAAAAAGATAGAGACATAGATACTAACACAGAGAAACAGAGGCAGGGAGAGACTGAAGCAGAGACAGAAAATAGACAAAGAAAGAAGAGTCAAAAGAGAGAGGCAAAGACAGAGGGACAGAGAGAGACACAGAGAGAGAGAATTTGTCAAATTAAAAAAAATTCAACAGATACTACTTAGAAGGTGAATCAGATAGAATTCCAAGGAAGCCTGGAGTTAGGAAAACTTAAGTTCGTACCTAAATTCAGACACTTGCTAGCTGTGTGAACCTAACTTAGTCACCTAATCTCTGTTTAACTCATTTTGCATATCTGTAAAATGGGAACAATACAAATGCCTACTTGCCAATATTATTTTGAGAATTAAATGTGACAATAGCTGAAGCACTATATATAGTATATAGTAAGCACTGTATAAGTATTAGCTGTTATTATTAATGGTAACTATTATTGTTATTATTATCTCAGGATTATTCTGAGGCATAAATGAGATAATTGTATGGCACTTAGCATTATAGGGGCTGGTTCACAGTGAGTACAAGTTTAATGTTGGCTGTTATTATCATTATCCTTTTGATTAAGGTAAGAAAAATATATACATATGCACTTGAATGATTTCAAAAAGGATAACAGCTACTAATGCCAATCCATATAATAATATTTTCTCAAGTTGTACTATCCCCATTTCTGGAGGATAACAAATTCCTCCTTGAGAATTCTATGAACCTCACTTTAGAGCAGGTAACAGCACAAAACTACTGTCAATGAAAGTCTATGTGGCCAAGTGAATTAATTTTATTATTATGATCATTGTGAATATGATTATTATTTTAACTTACTAGTAACATACAACTAATGAAAGAAATTTTAAAAGAAAGGAAGGAAGGAAGGAAGGAAGGAAAGAAGGAAGGAAGGAAGGAAGGAAGGAAGGAAGGAAGGAAGGAAGGAAGGAAGGAAGGAAGGAAGGAAGGAAGAAAATAAAGAGGGAAGGAAAGTGGAGCAAGGGAGAAAAGAAAGGGTGATTCTAATAGCAAGAGTGAAACAGAAGCTTGTAAACAATCTGCGTGCTTTACTGGTTTCAAGGCAATGTCAGGAGATCCAGAGGAAGACCCTGTTATAGTGGGTAGCTAACCATTAGTCATTATACTGAATAGTAAATCATTGGGGGTGTGGGGAATCAGAGCTAATCCTCCTTCTGAAGATTTTTAAACTTGATAAGGCATTTGTAAACTTGACATGTCCAAAGTTGCACAGGACAGGAATGGTTTAGTTGATAAAGCTACCGTAGAAGAGTAGCCATATTGATAAAATAATAAATGTGTTTGAGTATGTCCCTGATTTCACCCAGTAAAATTAAGTATATTCCAGGGGGCTCAAAGAAATAAATCCCTGCTACAAACTTTTGCACTTTTGATATTTTGTCTCAGTTAATTGCAAGTTAAAAGTAAGACATTTGAAGTTAGGACTAAAGTGAACATCAGTTCAAACATCAGGCTCTGCTACTTGACACCTCTAAGTCATATAATCTCTCTGGGTTTCATTTGTTTTCTTTTTAATGAAAATATTTGTCTAGACAAGTGGTGTCAAACTCACATAGAAATGGCCACCACTAAGCCAAGTATGCCTCCCAGTTGCGTATTGGCTTAGAAAGTCATATCACATTATATGTAATTCATTGTATTTTTTAAAGTTTCCTTATGTTTCCAAATTATATTTTAATCTGCTTTAACTTTTACTTAGGAGTGTTATGAACTACATACTTTGTGTTTAACACATCTAGTCTAGATGACCTCTATAGTTATTTTGAGCAGTAAGGTCATAAGCATATGATTAAAGAAAAAATAATATAGTGATATGATATATGACAGGGTCAATGAATTTTCATATATCTACTCAGAGGGACTTTATTGTAATCTCCTATCATGAATGTCTACAATTTTTCATAAAAACATACAGACTACAGATATATGGGCACAAGAAATTGAATGAGAACCAAAGATTTAATTGTTTTTACCTGACCATATTTAACACAATGTATTGGGAAAGAAACGGCTAGCAGCATTTTGAAATGAGCAAGAGCCTACAATCTTTCTGCAATATTTTTTAACAAAAATCCTCAAATATTCAACATAGTCAAATGTGATCCAATTAGATATTAAATTCTGCAATCCCCCTAAAGAAAAATCAATGTTTCTTTGGTTCTTTGGTTCTATGTCTTTGGTTCTTTGACAACACACTATTAAAAGAAACCAAAACATAGGGAGCAGTTAGTTCCACAGAAGAGATATTATCAAAGGATTGATGATAATACAATGTAAAATCTGGCTTCTAGCACTTTATGAATGATTGGTTTGGTAATTATGCTTTTATAATGGTCAACACATTCAAGGGAACACCTATTAGGCACCTACTATGTTTAAGGCCCTGAGGACACAAAGAAAGAAAACCAAACACATCACTCCTGCTGTTAAATTTGTTGACATTTTACTGTGGTAGTGGGAATATAGAATAGAAACATATGAAGATAAGGTGGCCCCAAAAATCTTGGTGCAGCTTTATGAAAAATTAAAATTGCCTCAAGACTTTCAGGACATGCTGAATAATGCAAATTAGTGACTGGAGTAAGGAAGGAGAAAGCAGAAAATATATTCTAGAATTATTTACATAGGGCAAGAATGCTGAGAACTGCTGTGGGAAGAGGTAGTACCTGAACTTAGCCTTAAAGGAAAATAAGGAATCTGAAAGACAAATATGGGGAAGAAGAGCATTCCAGGCAGAAGCACAGAGTTATTATCATAAAGTACTATTGATCAGGGAAGTGATATGCAGGTCATGCCTGTATTTCATTACTTTGAAAGTTCAGGACGTTATCTTTTTCTGTTCTGGTTGTTGTTTAATTTTTCATAGCAAATGAATGGAGCACTAACCCTAGAGTCAGGAGGACCTGAATTCAAATCTGGCCTGACACTTAACACTTACTTACTAGGTGTGTGACCTTGGGCAAGTTGCTTAACCCCATTTGCCCTGCCTTTCCCTGGTTAAACATATCCATATCCATATCCATATCCATATCCATATCCATATCTATCTAGATATAGATATATGTGTGTGCGAATGTGTGTGTATATATATATATATATGTATATATACATACATACACACATATAAAATTTCATGGCAACTGACAAAAATATATCCTTTATGATGTGTCTGATGTGCTCTTATGGTTTACTGGCTGGAAATGATCACGTCACAGTCATTTTCTTTTCTTTTTTTCCAGCTTATTAATACAGTATTTATTTGTCTTCCCTCTGTCAAACCCTGAGCCCATGGCTTTCCCCAGGGCTGCATGGTAAGATGGAGGTGGAGGTATACACAGGCTGGAAGAGACATGGAAGGGCCAGGAGGAACATTCAGAAATGCCAGGAATAGAAATCATTACATGGCGAAGAGGATGAGGAAGGCCACCATCAGGCAAAAGAGCCCCATGGCCTCAGACAGTGCAAAGCCCAGGATGGCATAGAAAAAAGCTGCTGTTTCAGGGAAGGGTTCCTGGAATAACTGATGATGAGACTTCAAAACACAGTCCCAATCCCAGCTCCAGAGCCAATCACCCCCCACAGTGGCAGCCCCAGCCCCAATAAACTTGGCTGCTGTGTCAATGTCCCTTGAGATAGCACTGGTTTAGAATCCATATTTGGGAACAAGAGAGATCAAGGGACCTAATGGTGCCAAAATGCTGAGGTTCTCATCTGTTCTAACCTCTGGCTGTTTTAGCACCAATGCAGATAACGGTCTACTCAGCAGCTGTGAGCTGTTCCTTACAAGGGCAGGGGTAGAGATGAACTTGACCCAGGCATACATTCTTGGGGGTGAGGGGCAAAGCTGAAGAGCTGCCTGCAGAGCAGAGGAGACAGAGAGGCAGCCACGGCCATTTTCAATATTCCTCTTTCAATTATTCAATGAAACCTAGTCATTAGCTCCAGATATTATGAAACTATTTGGCTATCTTTTGACCATCATTTATGCTATGAAGCTGGTTGATTACTCTAATAATTGACAGATAGTGCCTTAGTCACCTTCATATCATGCATTACTACAGATTGTATTACTGTCTATTTGGCATCAGTACTTATTCACAAAGGAAACCAATAGCAAATTGTATCTGATAATAGACATCAATTGCCTTTAATGACTTTTCTTGTTCATGTAAGAACAAGATGCCTAACATATTATGATACGTTTGATTTTTTTCAAGGTTCCTCTAAATAGATACTGTTATCTCAAAACTCTTGATATCATAACTTTGCCATGGAAGATTCCTCTTAATGTAGTGAAAAGAAACAGCAATCCCTTTGGCTATGCCACACAAAACATTGGATATATAAACTCCCTTTACAACAACAGAAAAAAATGCTTCGGTAGGCTTCCTCCATCTTTTTTCCCCATAGGGGTATTCCTTTACTTTAAACTTCCAGTCCAACTTAAAACAGAGATAAACCAAAGAGATTTTTCTGTTCTCTTTTCATTCTAACAGTCTGCCTCTATTCAAACTAATAACTGAGGAAATCATGCTAAGTCCAGAAATAAAATATATTTGAATCACATTCCAAATTTTATTATATTTTGTTGAGTGCTGAATATGAGACCAGTAAGAATGTCTAATACAATTTTGCAAGGAGAGCTTCACAAGTGACATGCAAATATTTGCTTTTTCTTTCTTTTCTTTTTGGGGGGGTACCCACCATTCTGGTATCCCTTATTTCAAAATATATGTGCATGGGGGAAGGAGGGAGAAGAGCAGGGGAGAGGATTACTATACATTAATACATACATAGAAATGTGTATATATATATATATATATATATATATATATATATATATATATATACATATATGCCACCTAGCCACTCCCATAAAAATATTTCGACAGTTGAAGTATCTGCTACATGACCTGTGTTCAAGTGCTGTCTGACATGTGCAAGCAGGGTGATCATGGCAATTACTAAAACTTTTTCCTGAAGCAATTCTCATAAACACTAAATTTATTACGATCAATGTCATGGATTGATTTCCTTAACAAACAATGCTACAGAATCTTGGAAAACCTAGAAAGGCCTATTGCAGAAGGTGTGTTTGAAAAAAAAATACAAAAATAATTGAGGAGGCTAGGTGAATAGAGCATTAGCCATGGAGTCAGGAGGACCTGAGTTCAAATACGGCCTCAGACACTTAACACTTACTAGCTGTGTGACCTTGGACAAGTCACTTAACCCCAATTTCCCAGCCTTCCCTCCTCCAAAAAGAAAAAAAATACAGAATTGTATTGCAGAAGGTGTGTTTGAACAGAATCAAAAAGGCAACCAGGGATTTGAAGAAGCATAGGAAAGAAGGAAGACTATTCTCAAAGGAGACAACCAGTGAACAGAAACAACCAGGAATGGAGTAATGAGTATGAAAACTGAAAGTAGACTAATATAACAAGATGGAATAGTGAATTCAGGGGGGGAAATGTGTAAAAAGACTGGAGAGGGAAGAAGATGGTAAAGAATGTTAAAAGTCTAAACAGAAGAGATTATATTTAATATTTGTTCCTAAATGTAGTAGGGAACTACCAGTTTATTAATCATATATGTGTCTATAAGGGAACAAGGGAACATGGTCAGAAACTGTTATCTAGGAAAAATGATTTTGGCAGTTGTGAGGTTTGGTGGATAGGTTTGAGACAGGGAGCCCAATTAGGAAACTCTTTGTGTTTCCCAAAAATGTATTTTATCAATAGTCCTGGGTAGAAGCAAACTATGAACAGACTTGCATCATAGTTATCTGCTTAATTACCTCTAACAAATTTATAATTATATATTAAGATAAATTATCTTTACCTTCATAGAACTTAAAATCTAATTGTCTGAAGACAAAAATAATGCATTTAAAATAAGTTGCAGGGAGAAACCCCTACCTAAATAATTCATCAAGCCCTTTATTCATAGTGATTCGGGTACACTAGTTATCTATTAATGCATTTCCTTTCCTGGGTGGTACTGGAATAACATGGCGAAAGAACAAAGAAGGGAAAGATCAGGGAAATGCTGGAAATACTGGACCAAGTAGAACAAAAAAATCTCTAACTGTCCTATCTGGAAAACTTACAGCATTTTGAGGGATATGTTGTTCTAATTTTATAGATGTGAATTAGATTATATAAACCTTGATGAGTTTTTTCCCCCCTTTGGGTTTAATTCATGATCAACTGTTTCATATTATACATATATTTCTCCAAGTTTAAAAAAAAGTCTGGGGGAAAAACAATAATAGAGATGTGGTTACATTTCCATCTGATGTATACAACAGCATAAACAATTACATTTGAGTTTCTCGGTCTGAGATGGGTTTTTTGGTTTTTGGTTTGTTGGGTTGGTTTGTGTTGTTATTTTCTTTTAATATTAGGAAACAGACATTAATTTCAGGAGCCAATGTAGGCTTCCATTCTTGATGCAATATGTGATTACACAAAACTTTTCAAAGATGTAAAGGCTTGTGTACGTTAAACCTCTACATAACATTTTGTTATCATTAGTGTTATTTTTGCACCTTTATTTTATCATCTTAAAAGTGGGAATGGGCAAATATCCAGAGTTTTTTGATATGAAATTGGTTGTTTTTCTATCACATGTCCAAACCCCTTGAAACTGAAAAGTTGGCCAAAAAACTTATAAAAGCAACCAGAATACAGAAAGACAAAATCGTTCATCTGGTCATCATAGGCCTTCAAAACAGGGTCAGTGCAAGTTCATCTCTGAAGCAAATAAAGGCTTGGAGTCATTCCTATATAAAATAGTCATTTTTAAAGCTATTTCTTCTGAAATGAAGTTGAGAAGCTTAAAAAAGCACTCATTTTAATGGTATGACTTTATTTACATTATTATGAAGATAGTATATTGATTCCAAAGTTTACACACACACACACACACACACACACACACACACACACACACACACACACAGTGAAACTCTTAATAATGAGATGTTCTTCATTTTCAACTCAACACTCTTTTACTAGGGGCCTTTTTAAGAGCAAGGAGACAGAAGTTAGGGATTAAAAAAAAAAAGCAGGTGAAAGAAAATACAATAAATTGACCTCAAGAGCTTAGGCTATTCCCAGAAAACACAGATGATAGGGAAGCAAAACAATCACTCTTCAATAACAAACTATCATTGCTACTGACATTCTTACAGGACTAGTTGTAGAAAATCTGTGCTTTTATTGCGTCCTCACATGGGTAATGCAAAATAATCCACATGTAAAACTGAATGATGCAAAATACAAAACCTCAAAACTGTTAAGTAAAGGAGAAATAGGAGTCTAGCTTGAAGGATTATATTAATTAAACTCACTGGATAATAGTACATTTTTTTTATACTTTTTTTAAAGAAAAGCTTGTTATGTACACATTGAATATCATACTTTTACGAATGATTACCGCACAGCTCCATAGGGTTAGTAAATTGACTTGGAAACCAGTATTATATTATGCACAGTCAAGATGGATTCCGAAATTCAAACAAGGTAAAAAATCAGGACAACATAGAGGTAGAATGATAAATTATAATGGTAATCAATTTGTTGGATATTTAGGGCTAAGTAGATAGGATACATAGGGCTAAGTAGATCAGATACTTAGGGCTAAGTATAGAACTCTGTCCATTGGTGAAAAGGTGTGAACTCCCCTGTTGACTTGGGAGAAGGCCAGTGCATATAAGCAGGAGAATTTTAGAGAGACAGACAGATTTTGGAGTTGGCTCCTAAGTGAAGGAGGATTCATGGAGACTGAAGTCAGCTGAGAGGGAGAGAGAGAGTGTTCCTCTCCGAGTATCTGAAAGCTGACTGAAGACATGAACAGGATGGGACTTTGTTTGCTGGTGGCCTGGCTGATCCTTGAGTTC